>OZ002728.1:17525121-17847621 GCA_963924305.1 Polygonum maritimum
ATCATGGAAAGTATGAAATCAGATATTCTGATTCAGCAGTTGACATTAGGCTGAACATAAAAATTGTGCCTGTTGTGCTATTATCTGTTTCAGTAACTGAATGGTCGGGTGGGCTGTACGTGTCCCCAACTATAGCTGGTAGCAGGCCCGGGAGTCTCATAGCAGGTGCCTGGGCTGCAATGATGGCTGTTGGAGAAGAAGGTCTTATACTCTTCTTTATTTATATATTTTTATTTTATTTATTTTTTTGCAGTAGTAGGTTCATTTTTACTCCCTCGGTAATAATGCCTTTGTGTATATACAGGGTACTTGGAGAATACAAGACAAATTATGGACACATCAAAGAAGATACAGGAAGGGTAATGCAGCGTTTACCTTGAAAAATCACACCTTTTCCAGACTTTAAGTACATCTGAAATGCAATCACTGTATCTGTGCAGAATAAAGGGTGTTCCGGAGTTGTTTGTAATTGGAAAGCCAGACATGACCATTGTAGCTTTCGGATCTGACGTTGTGGATATATTTGAGGTGAATGACTTATTGTCATCTAAAGGCTGGCATCTAAATGCATTGCAGAGGCCCAACAGGTGAGTTTCCATTGCCAGATTTCGGCTGTTATGTCTCTCGAACCTTCTATACTGGCTTTGCTTGGTTAATTTCACTGATACAAGTGATTTGTTTCTTGAAAAATATTTTTAAAAAATGCTCCATAGCCTTCATATCTGCGTGACTCTTCAACATGTGGACGTGGCTGATGAGTTCTTGAAGGACTTAAAAGAATCTGTACAAACTGTAAGCTCTCTCTACTGGAATGCTTGAATAATTCCTCTTTTTTTTATAAAAAAATGATGACAAGATGAATGCTGGTCTTATAAAATAATTTGTCCCAATGCTGGTATTTCAGGCAAAAGATAACCCGGGTCCAATGAAAGGAGGGATGGCTCCTATATATGGTGCTGCAGGAAGAATGCCTGATAGAGTTATGGTTGGAGATTTGTTGATTAATTTCATGGATAGTTCGTGCTAATACTATGGACCTTTGACTACTTGCTTCTTGTTATGAACATATAAATGAAATGTAAAAATCTTGTGTGAACCATACATGTGTTTAGGGAACAATCCTAATTCTCCCTATCAAGAACGATTTCCCCCAAATTTCGCCTTCACTGTAACCCTAGATTGAAGGAGGAAGATGGATTCAACTCTGATTTTCGATTAATTTGTGGTGCTGACTTTGGGTGAACCGGCTGGTTCGGATAACATCAAACCGAAATGCTCCTAAACACAACGAAAAGTTTGTAAATAAAGCAAAATGAAGGGGGTAAAATGGTAAATTAACCGTCTTTGACGGAATAGAGGATGGGGTTGCTGCCTAATCGTGAACGAAATATAAGTAATGGGTGGTTTCGTACAAAGTTTTAGTTTAAAGGGTGATTCCGTACTAAATGGGATATTTAAGAGGGGGTTATTTGCAAAGTACTCTAGTAGAGAAAACCCGAGACCCGGAACAACAACGACAATAAAAGGCACAGATAGAGGACAGGGAGGCACGGCCGCAACGGTAACATACATAAAATTTGGGTGGAAGCAACGGTAACATTTCTGTGGTCAGATGCGGACATATTCGGGGAAGCTTTGAGCCAATAAACGGATGCCAAGTGGCAAAGAGACAATCCGCGCTGAGGCTGAAGTCATGGTAATAAGTTGAATAATATGAATCCACGTGCCTCCCCGTTGTCCCCTCTCCCATTCCAACTTTCCCTCGCAAGTCGCATCTACCCACCCGCTCTCCCTCCCTCGCATTAACCCTAGTTTCTCTCTCTCTCTGTCGACCTCCATCACTCTGTGACAGATGGGGAAGCTTCTATGCGACACGGCGTCGGTCACGGACACATTGCAGCAGCCGGCGTTGGTGAGCTGGAAAGATCCAATCGAGGCCGTGGATCTGTCGCCGGCCTCCACCTGGGACAACGTCTCCGGGCTGGAGGACCTGCAGAGGCGGAACCTGTCCAAGCTCCAGGCCAGGGGAGTCCTCTGGAAGCCTCCCCCACAAGGACAGGGTCAGGACGAGGACCCCTCCGCCCCCGTCGTCTTCCGCCTCTCCCACGGCGGCGACGTCGATTCCGACGGAAACTGCCTCTTCACGGCCTCCCACAAGGCCATGCTCTCCCCCTCCGATTCCAGAGAGCTCAGGACCAGGACCGTCAGCCGCTTCCTTCAGGATCTTGGATCTGCCAGCGAGGACGACCGCCAGATGGTCGAATCGGCGATTAGGCATATGTACTCCCCGGATCTGGCCTCTGGTTGGGGGATCCATGTCGTTCAGGAGCTCAAGTTGCTCGCCAAGAAAACAGATCGGGATGCCATGGACTCCGCCGTCAACGACCTCGTCAGCCTCGGCATGCAGAGGTATGCTCTTGAATTGAATTGCTAGATTTCAATCATTCTCTATTGAATTGAATTGGTGCACTGCTGTCTTGTGTGGATCTATTTAAACCAGCCATTGATTCCTCCCTTATACTGGATCTTTATTTGTTTTTGGTGCTGAAGAGAACCTGCAGCAGAGTCTATTTACAAAGAAAGATGTATAGCTGTGGATGATGGCTCAAGTTGGGCCAAATACATGTCCATCTCTGGCTGTCCTGATGATGAGTATGATATCATCACTTTGCAATATATTGAGGATGGTTTATTATCTGTAGATGAAAACAGACAAGGTCGAGCAGCGGCTTTTGGTGATGATATTGCTATTGAGTGTCTTGCTACTGAGTTCAAGAGAGAGATCTATGTGGTAAGAAAGAATCTATACGACTTTCACTTTGCAAATCAAAGTGTTTTTCTTCTTTGTGGTTGCATATCCTCTTCTGATTCAAGCTTTATAGATTTTGATCCGGTGGTGTATTGCTTTTATCAGATGTGGTTGGTCTTATGTTTGAGTTTTCCTTGGATCTTATACAAGGCTGGATTGTTTTTTTAGGTACAAGCACACGGATCAGATGGGATGGTCGACGAAGATAACTGTGTATTCTTCCTCCCACACCGGCCAAGGGGCGAAATTTGTGGGCCTCCATTCTTTCTTTTCATGAAAGGCACAGGTATGAATGAAATGCTTTCATTCACTGTCTGTAACAAACAACCTTCTGTACCTAAGCAGTCTTCATTGACCTTCCCCTTAAAACATTCACTACAGGTTGGTGTGGTGCTGGAGGTGATCATTATGAACCCTTGATTGCAACTCCTTCCCTCGTCTCCCAGGAGAAGGTTGCCTTTGTACTCTAGGGGCTTTCATTAGTTCTGCATTTTTTTTCCGGTAGAGGTGGCTCATTAGAACGGCGCATAGTATAGTAGGGGCACTTCCCATTGTGTCCACCTTCCCTCAAACGGCCCCATTGGTGCTCATTCTTTTGGTAGAATAGTGAGAATTATTTTCAGATAGCAGCCATTTTGAAGTTTTGTTTGGCTACTGACTAATGCAGGTTTGAGCCTGTGATGAGCGAACTTGCTGAATTTGCTTGTAATTTGTTTGACATGCTGTGTCATTTTCACGTGTTAGTGAAACTGAGTACTCAGTTTCAAGTGTGCTGAGTTTGTGAAAGTGAGTACATCCCAATTTGTGAGAAGCACATGCCTCGTTGCAATACTAACACCAGGAAAAACCATGTTGTTGATGTAAAGTAGATGGTTGATTGGTGGTCACGTTTGAGGGCAGGATGGTTGACTAACTAGCTAAAGGCAGTTTTATATATTTTTAGCCTCCAAATTTTGTAATAGGTAGCAAGCATCCATGGTGGCTAACGGCTATGCCTTCCAAGAGTTGGCCGAATACAACAGACCTCTCATCCACCAGCCATTAATACCAAGAGAGCTGGCAACACACTCTATCGAATAAGTCCTTGATAATAACACGACGAGATAAACTGATTACCCTTTGTAGCCGAAGCCCTTTTCTTCTGTAAGAGAATCATGGCTTTAGTGAAACTAGCGTTATAACATTTAATTTGAGCTTCCTTTGACATACATGTGCAAAGAGGTCCCTCTATAATCAATGGTGATGCACATCGTCACCCCTACAAGCCAATCACTACTCTTCCAGCAACATGCTTATGTGGAAGTACACTTTATTGGTGACCGTTGATTATAGAGGGACCTCCTATGCATCACCATTTCAAACATCTAAGCGCAATTTATAGAAATTTTTGTTGAAGTTGAAGATCCAGAAATCAAAAGTCAAACTCCGTAGCTTCTTCTTGCTTTGGATGTACATAGATAAATAGGCATAGGATAGTAGAAGAGGCTGACCGAAACTAAGGCCTGAAAAACGGAAGCTGTACCATTCACCTGCCCAATGTAGAGCAGACGTAAATGATGTTCGAAGACAGATGAAATAGGGAGCAACATGATCTTATCTCACCTACATGACTATGTACATTTGATTCGATTGTACACTTGTTTCTTACCCAATTGTGTTCATCTTACTTGATTGTGCATGATCTTATCTCACCCTACATGACTCTTTTCATGTGAGTGCGAATGCTAGTCTTACAATGAGTATGATGTGTGAAGAGTAATTGATCAATTTCATCTCACCCGACTATGCATCATACCCGATTGTGCATGCTCTTACCTCACCATATTTGTAATATCCGCAATATTTATAGTAGATGATATTTTAACCGTCCAAATAATATGATTAAAAATGGCTTAATGAGAAGATTACTTTCGAAGTTGTTAAACTCATCTTAAAATAGATATAAAATGTCAATAATGATTAGGAAATAATCGTGGAAAGTTCCAAATTTATAGTAGTTTAAAAAAAATCAAAGTAAAGGAAATCGGAGAACCCGTGACCATGGAGGAACCACAACTATGGGTGCCTAACCCACCATAGCGGGTCTACTGCGGCAAGTTGTACCGATGAGACTTTGGCATGTGAAAACTAGACCCCATGGCTTTGTAAGTGGTCTTCATTGCTTCCACCTACTCCTCCTCTACCACATTTTTCCTACCTCACCCCAAGGATTATCGTCTCGGTGGCCATATATGCCCATAGGCTTAGGGTTTCACCCTTGAACCTTTCACATTCTCCTATAAATAGCAAACATGTTGGATTAATAATTTTGCACCTCTCCTCCTCTTTTCTCTCTCTTGTGCTTCACTCATACCATAGTAAGAAACATTTTCTTCCAACTAAACTTGGCAAAAGATCTTTGAGTGGTGGAGTGGTTTGATAGAGAAGGCTCGAATTCCAACTTCTCGACAAGATGTGGACTTACGACCATGGATAGGAGACCCACAACCGCAGATTGAGCTTGAACCTCACCAAGCAAAGTTGTTGTTCTGCACCCACAACTGTAATATATGCAAATTTTATGAAATGGATTAAGACGTTCTCCTTAAGATTTGGAGTTAATATCATCTTTAAATTGTTAAGAGAAGTGGTCGGGACCTCTCGACTGCCCGAGTAAAGCTGGACGACGCCAACGGGACTCTTAAATTAAAAGTTCTCCCAGAGTTTGTTAGAGCTCTAAATCGAGTGATTCCAAAGTGTACTTATAGATACATATGTCTATTTTCATCCTACAAAATTTCAGCCAATTTAGTTGGGGTTTGAGAAAGTTATGACATTTCTACCACAACAACCTCCTCAATCTTGGTCGGAGACGCCCTAGGCCAGAGCTGCGATCACAGGAGCCCATACCGCGATTGTGGATTTAGACCGACACAAGTGGGGCGACAAGACTCCCTTCTTGTGAATGTCTTGCGGTTTGGCTTTTGGTAGTTTTGTTTTGGGTCACTTCTCACACCTACCCCTCTGGTGACCTAGAAGTGATGGTGGCGTGCCCATGGAGATTCATTACACCTAGACATATTTTTGGCCTTGGGATTTCTATAAATAGCAAGGCTCCTTCAAGGCTTTCCACACATCACTCTCTTCTCTCCCATCAAACAAACACCTATGATCCTCAAAGTAGAGCTTTTTGTCTACCAACTGTTGTCGGAAGCAACTCCATTGGTGGCCGGAGACGAAGGCCGGAAAAATCATTCCTCGATTTAGGTTAGTTGCTGTTGAATTGTCATTTGTGCTAGACCTCGATTTCCATGTCTGAATGCAAAGCACTATAAGGCAAGTGGATGGTTATCTTACTAAATGTTGGGAACAACCTTATTTGTTAATAAATGGATTAGGATTATTATGCTTAGAGATAATTACCATTTTTATTATTATTGTACGTGCTAGTTCTTGGACTTAAGGTCGTTGATGTGTGACCTTGATTGTTTCAAGTCTCTTTTCGAGACTTTGTTATGAACTAGTCCAAGACTAGGGATGTAGGATCTAAGACTCTCGTTATTTCTTAATAACGTGCTATGAGGTGTACTTAATATATATTCTTAATGCTAAGGTCATGACCAATTGCTCGCTCTCTAGGAGGGGTTAAAGCACTCTAGCTAAGTGCTTAAGAGACGATGCTTTCCAATTACTCTATAATCAAGCTCACGTGAGCCGTCACCTCAAAAGTTACTAACTAAAGTGCACCGTTTTATGATCTAATGGATAAGTGTCAATGCATAGTAATCAATCTAAGCTGTACTAACCATCCTTTGAGAGATTATATTTTCCACTCCACAGATATACAACATGTATGCTATGAGGGTGGTTAGTTGATGAAGGCTTTTTGACTATTTCTTGAGTTAATAAAGTTCCCAAATAATCTTAAAATATGTATCTTTCTTAGGCACTACTTCTATGTTGTGTCCTACTTCCGAGAAATCTCACATCTCTTAAAGTCTCAAGCTCAAGTTACTATCTTCTATAAAATCTTGTTCGTTTAAAAGCCTCTCGCTCAAAGAGTTGTGTGTATTTTAACCAATCTTCAAGTCGGTCTGTGATGCCCCTTATGTCAACCTTAAAAGAACCAAATCTTATTCTCTCAATTGCTTAGTTCGGCATTCGAATAACATCCCTTTTTTCTTTTCGAACTCTATTGACTGGTATTTCTTGTCTTTTATGACTAATCAGAAAGAAGCCAAACACATTAGGATCTAAAGGAAGTAAAGGAAGGATGAACGAAAGATGGTCTTTAAAACGACTTTTGTTATGACTGCATGTTTGGGTCCCACTTGCTTTTATATTCTAAATAGTAAGCAACACCTTTTAAATTCTACTGCTACGATTTTAAGACAATCAAAGCAACATTAAGGGTTGTTTTTTCCAATTGTAAATCTGAATCTCATTAATGAAATAAAGTTGATTATCTTCAAATTATTGTGTTAAGTTCTCTTTTAAGCCTTATGTAACTTTGTATGGTAAAATTTGATGTCAATATATGGTGGTAATACCATTGACTTTAAAATGGGGCTGTTGTAGTAACAAGCACTTGCACAACGGATTTCCGCTAGAACAACCTTGTGCGTGCCGTCGTCTTATTGACTCGTGAATCGATGCCTTGTCACGTTCCACCTCGATTTCCATGCTCTCGTCTTCAGTATAATATCTAAGCCGATTGGTATTAAATTTATTAACATCGTTATTATGGATAATATTAATGGAAATAATATTATTAAGTTGGTAAATAAATCATTAAAGGATTACTAACTTGTAGTTCCTTTAAGAGGATAGAAACGAACTTTAAGCTTAATCATTTAAACGAAATGATGTATAATAACTGTTTTTGATTTAAATATATGTCAACCCCCGTTTAGGTTAATCTTTGAGTAAATCTTGTTCACACTAGGCTTGCGTAGTTTTCGTCTTGAATCTCAAAGACAAGTAGATGGTTCACTCTTTTATTCGATAACCGTGAAACTATTTTTTGTTATTATATCCTTGTGGTGAAAACAAACCTATTTGCTAATAGCCAAACTTAGGTTTATTATATCGTAGAGTTACTGACCATTGGTATTATTGTTTTCATCATAATTGTGTTAGTAGTTAGAATTAGTTCTCCGATGATGTGTGATCTTAATTGTTTCAAGTCTCGTTTTGAGACTTCTTATGAATTAATATAGAAGAGGAATGTGAGGGATGAATCCTGGATTATATAGCCTCTAAATATTGTTCCATGGGAGGGTTATGACTCTACTTACACTATTGCCTAAGGCTCGAACAAACTTCAAACTATGCATTAAAGTGTCAGAGCGACATCACCTTGTAATTGAAGCTCGGCTAAATCTTTCGCAATGCTAAATTAAAAATCTCTATGTCAACAAAAGTTTGGCACAATGCTGCTCTAGGATATTATTAGCTTTATCTCTTCTTAGATTTGAGCTTATCTAGTGGTCATTTCCCTCTTTAGGGTATGCCACAACTAAAAGTTACTAAGTGAAGTACAATATCTCATAACTAATCAAAGTTATTGGCTCATATATAGTAATTAATGAACGCAGGGTGCCTCTTGAGAGATTCAGAAGTCCAACTTGTCAATTGACTCGACTAAAGTCGTTGTGTCAAAATCAAAGATAAAAACCCAAATTCAGAGACTAGTATAGCATGCAAGTAAGGGGTCGAACCCAAGAGAATCTAGTATTTCCTACGCAAGATAGTTCAATCACAAAGCACACAATCAGGGGGATTTCAGAAAGGTTTGTTAACAATATGAGGAAGGCAGAGTTCAGTCAATCAATTCCACCTTTATAATCTACCGATCATCAATTCATCCACTTCTTTATATTCGTAGGTCAATTTCAATCCTTTTTCTCAATTATTCTCTAGTCCACGGTCCTAGCGAAAGTATGATATGAACAAGGATGCTTAATTCAAATCATGCAATGAACACAAGGATAATAGGAAATTGAACCATGCAATCAAACAACGAGTCTCATGCATAATATGTGGCGCACCTGCGGCCTTCAGAAGATAGCACATTGTCGGCGAAGGCACAACCGCACCCGCGCGTTGTGGGACGCGCCCTTGGTTCTGGGACAGTGGCGACTTTCACTTTGAATCTTAACTTGGAAACTCTCGTATCTTCAAATCTTGTGTCTTCGGTCTTCATATTATAATTAAGCTCAAAGCCTAACCTAGAATACTCATTAAATCCCTAAAATACAAGAGATAACCTATACTAAAGAGAGCATATCAAATTCCCCCATACTTAGATCTTGCTCATCCTCGAGTAAGTTCAAACTAAATATAACAATCAAGCACATCTAAGATCTCAGGAAATACAAGGGAAGACAAAAACACTCAACTCTCAACCCAAACCCAAAATAATAGAGTAATCATGAGCATAAACAATAAAAACACACACCTCACAACATGATAAGACACTCAAGCTCTAAGAAGTGTAGAGCAATGTAGGTGACATACCCAAATCTACGATGTAAGCCCCAAAGTTTCCAAGCAAGAATGTTTTTCTCATCACTCGAATTTTTCCGCTCAATTCTACTTAGGCGCCCTTTCGGGTTTTCACCTAACCGCTCTTTTCATTTTTCTCAAGGTATGCTCACAAATCTCACAATCTCTCATGAACCTCATATTACCCCAGCCTAATGCTAGTCCGGGCTACCTACTTATTACCTGAGCCACTCTTTCGGGTTTTCGACTCATCCCATGATTTAATATGTCTTTTTTCAAATTTTATGTCTTTTTCTATATCTTTATTCTTTTATTATGCAAAAAGTATGGTGCAAGTGCTCCATGAAAAGAAGAAAATCAAAAATATGAAGCAAATTGAAACAAAAACAACTATCTTCACTAACTAGGATAAGCCAATGCGAGTACTCCCTCCCCCTATACTTAAATCCTTCATTGTCCTCAATGAAGCTATGAGCAAGGAAATAAGCAAGGAAGAAGGTATATCAGAAGACTCACATACGAAGAAGAGGGGTGGAATGGAAGAACCCTTCAAAGCTGTAGAAAGAATGGACGAAAAGCTTCGGAATTACCATTCTGTAGGCAAACCGCGGGCGCGTTGATGAAAGCACGGCCGCGGATTCAACATCGAGAGAAAGTCAGATTCTCGGGGCCAACCGCGGGCGCAACCAGGGTGGTGCGGGCGCGGTCTTGAGTAGTGACGAATTCTTGACTTCTTTGTGAACATGAATGGTGCACTGCGACTCTCGGGTCTCGGGCTCGTCTCTTGGGATATGTGTGAACTCTTGAACTCGAGCCTTGATGATGAACTCGGGGGAACAAAGCTCCCCCATACTTGGGATTTGCACATAGCCAACAAGAATAGAATTCCAAAGGTGAATGGAAAGAACATACAAAATGGGATGGAAAAGGATAGAAGATGGAGTAGAAGGATATAGATAGATGGAAGATAGAATGGGATTAATCAATATTTTTTTTGCTTTATTTTTCATAATAAGACCAAACGAGCAAAACCGCGACGCAACGTGGTTGGCGCGAGCATGGGCTAGTACTTGTTCTCTGGAATGGCCCTGGTGGTTTAACGCAGGTGCGACCAAGAAAGCGCGGGCGCTGGTTCGCACCAGGTCGTCCTTTCGGACCTCGTACCTGCATTTTAGTCCATCAATCGAAAACATGCTAAACTAAAAATGGAAAAACAAAGGAAGGAAGAAGAATCTAACTATCCTTGGGTTGTCTCCCAAGTAGTGCCTTAGTTTAACGTCGATGGCTCGATGTCATTCAGCTCAAAACGGGTCCTCATCAAGATGGAATTGGACCTCCTTGTCACCATGTGCCATTGAAAGCAAACCTTTGGCAACATCAATTACCGCCTTAGCGGTTTTCATGAATGTGCGACCCAACAATAGGACTGGGTCGTAGCGCCCTTCACCTATCTCCATTACGTAGAAATCTGCAAGAAAGATCAAACCATCCACCTACACTAGAACATCCTCAACTAACCCTTTTGGGTGCACATTAGAGTGGTCAGCCAATTCAATAGTAATGTTTGTCTCTTGTAAGGGACCTAGGCCTAACTTCTCATAAGGGAGGACATTAATAGAAGCACCTAAATCTAGGATGGCATGCTCAATTTTAGTGTCTCCTGTCATGACAGGAACGGTAAATCTACCTGGATCTCCACATTTCTTAGGCAATTGAGTTTGGAGATAAGAATTAACATACTCGGTTTTGCTAGTTACATGCTTGTTTTCCACTAGAGCTACTCTTTTGATTTTTCCTTTTTCAATTTATTTCCTTTTTCTTGTGCATAGCTCTTTAAGAAATTTAGCAAACCTAGGAATGTTTTTGATGAGATCAAGGAGAGAAACATTGACCTGACAATTGACGAAAGTCTCGAAGATCTCCTTATCACTTGCGGGCTTCCTCGTGTCCTGTAATGCCTCAAGGAATGGAGGTGGTGGCTTGTATGAGTTAAGTGGTGGAAACTTGGGTCGCACGTAGCCATCGTCCTCCTCTGGGGCCAAATCGCGGGCGCGTTCTGCTGAGTGCGGGCGCGGTTTGTCAGATCCGTAGCCGCGGTCGTGGCTCTTGGAGGCGCGCTCGAGCAAAGCCTTGAAGTTCGCTCCTGGAGGTGAACCGTGGGCGCAGTTTGGGGACCGTGGGCACGCTTCTTCGTCAGAATGTCGCTCTTCGGGTTCTGGGGAGATTCCGTGGCCGCGGGTTGGTGAGAGCGAGCGCAGTTTCTCCTCAAAACGTGCTTCTCCTCCGGCGACATCTTGCCCACTCCTCAATTGCATGGTACTCACATTCTCTTTGTGATTGAGAGTTTGAGAAGGGAGTTTCCCGCAGTCCTTAGCCTCAAGCTGGTTGATCATGGTGCCCAATTGACTCAGTTGAGTCTCTAGATTCTTTACGACGGCCCTCGTCTATTGATTCTCTTTGATAAGAGCGTTAATAACATTGTTGTCTTGAGACAGTGTAGGGGGCCTCAGAGCATAATTATTGGACCGGTATTGTTGCTGTTGTTGGCCCTGGGGAGCGAATTGTTGCTATTGTTGCTCCGGCTGTTGTCGATTGCTCCAACTGAAATTAGGATGGTTCGCCCATCCCAGATTGTAAGTGTTGGAGTATGGGTCAGTCCGGGGTCGAGGTTGACCATAATTCCCAATTGCATTCACCGACGCCTCGGGCTCTTGGATGGTGGGACATTGGTCGGTGGGGTGGCTTACATCATAGCAAATGCCACAAGACTTCACCTGTTGCACACCCTTGCTCACGAGCAACTGCTTGAGCTCCCTTACTTCAGCATTCAAGGACTCGTTCACCACATTGACGGACCACACACTGGATCGTGCTCGTTGATTACGAGCCTGCTCTGCCAGGATCTCTATCTTCTCAAAAGCATGTGTGCGGGTCAAGTTTTCGTAACTTCCTCTACATGACGCATTCACCATTCGTTTGTCGGCGTCACAAAGTGACCCTCAATGATATAGAAAATAAGATCCTTGGCGAGATAGCCATGGTAGGGGCAGCTTGCGATGAGCCTCTTACAACGCTCGTAATAGTCATAGAGATTTTCGTCCTCCCCTTGCTCCAGGCTGCTGAGTTGCTTCTTGATGGATGTTTGCTTTGAAGTAGGGAAGTACTTCTCTAGAAACGCCTTTTTTATCTCGGCCCATGTAGTGAAGGAGTCGGGCACCAAATAAAGGAGCCACTCTTTTGCACAGTCCGCCAACGAGAATGGAAAAGCTCTAAGCTTTATTTGATCTTCAATCACGTCCGTTGGCTTCATGTTGACGCAGACAGTGTGGAACTCCATAAGGTCTTTGTTCGGGTCTTCACCACTCAACCCATGGAAGGTAGGCAAGTGGCCGATGAATCAGCCCGAACTTCAGTTCGAACCTCACGTCTTCCCCTAGAGCAAGAAATTGAACAACCAGCTGCTGTTGTTTGAAGGTTGGGCGTAGTGAGTTGACGAATAGTTTGTTCCGCCATTGTGTCTTCTTGTTCAGAGTCAGAGAAAGAGAGAGAATTGAGGAGGTTGTATGATGCAGAAGCTCTGAATGTGCTTCTCAAACTTGCTAAGAGTCCTGTCAATTTCTGGATCAAAAGGAACAGGAGAAGAATCAGTAGAATGTGCTTCTCAAACTTGCTAAGAGTCCTGTCAATTTCTCAAACCGCACCCGCGGCCGCACCGAGGTGGCCGCGGGTGCGGTTTCGTGCCAGAAAGCGAGATCAAACAAAAAACGCAAGAAAGAAAAGATTCCCCAGCAATGGCGCCAAAATTTGGATCGGCTAAAGTCGTTGTGCCAAAATCAAAGATAAAAACCCAAATTCACAGACTAGTATAGCGTGCAAGTAAGGGGTCGAACCCAAGAGAATCTAGTATGTCCTACACAAGATAGTTCAATCACAAAGCACACAATCAGGGGGATTTTAGAAAGGTTTGTTAACAATATGAGGAAAGCAGAGTTCATTCAATCAATTCCACCTTTATAATCTATCGATTATCAATTCATCCACTTCTTTATATTCCTAGGTCAATTCTAATCCTTTTATGAATTATTCACTAGTCCACGGTCCTAGCGAAACTATGATATGAATAAGGACGCTTAATTCAAATCATGTAATGAACACAGGGATAATAGAAAATTGAATCATGCAATCAAACAACAAGTCTCATGCATAAAACAACCATTGAATACTCTTCTCAAACCTAGTCCACGTTTCTAGATAACAGTTGTTTCAAGAATAGGAAAGATGCATAGACAACAATCAATCCTAATTCAAACAATAGATCTAAGCAATCAAACAAGGTGATCAGGCTTATACAATCAAACATAGATCATGGGACGAAGCATAAGAGTATCAATAACGGCCTAAGGATAAAGAAGTTACCAGAATTTCATGATTTCATAATAAGACTTTCTTGATTGAATAAACTTCAAGGGAGTGTAGTTCTCCATGATACAAGACAGCTAATACAATTGATTTGATGAAAACTGAGATATCTAAACCTAAGGCAAGGCTCCTCCTTATATAGACCCAGAGAACATGCTCTCTGAATTAAATAAGGAAAGAGGAAAGATAAGAAAAAGGAAAAGAAGATAGAAATCGCGCCGTCTTCGATCTGGCATCCAACCGCGCCCGCGCTTTGGGAACTATGCTCGCGGTCTTCATCAGGTCAAAGGCTCTAAGTCGGCTTCTACCGCGCATGCGGCCCGTGTGGCGTGCCCTCGGCCTTCAGGAGATAGCACATTGTCGGCGAAGGCACAACCACGCCCGCGCTTTGTGGGACGCGCCCACAGTTCTGTGGCAGTGGCGACTTTCACTTTGAATGGAATCTTAACTTGGAAACTCTCGTATCTTCAAATCTTATGTCTTCGGTCTTCATATTATAATTAAGCTCAAATTCTATCCTAGAACACTCATTAAAGCCCTAAAATACAAGAGATAACCTATACTAAAGAGAGCATATCATCAATCCAAAATTTCGCCTAAAAGCAACGTGAGTAGAGAACAATTCAGTCTCAAAAAGTGTCAATTTGGTACAATATCAAATGACGAACAAGGATCTTTAACAAGTTTGTATTCTCTCTAATATGTCAGTATAGGGTTCAAAAGTTTTTTGTGTTTTTATTCTACGATTTTTATTGAAATTGTTACTGATGTTCTTGTTGTTTTTGTTTCACTAATGCTCAATTTTGGTTATCAAAAGTTTTGGTTAAGTAATTAGTTCAATAGTTATCGATGTATCACAAATTCTAGGGTTTATTGCATGGGAGACGATGTTCATTTCTATATTTGTTCACATATTAGCACATGAACTTGTATTGTGAAAATCTTGATTTATATAGTTACGTATTGATTCACTTTTGTCCAGACAATTAGTTGATCAGATTAAGCATATCCACATATCTATCTAAGATGTTCACATATTTTTCTAGGATGTTCAAAAAAAAATGACGCTCAGTGGTGGAATAAATGTAGCTCAAAATAAAATTCTTTTATAAGCATATCCCTGAAGAGAAAGAAATTTCGGATGAAGACATCACTCTACTAGTAAAAAAAGAAGCGACACAGAAGTTGAGGAAAGGAAAAGTGAAAATGGAGCAAGGGTAGAGAGGAGGGTGAATATACTTTGATGGAGTGTGTGGAAAAAACCATAAAAGCATACAAGTAAGTATATAAAATTAAGAAGCTCATTGTGAATGGATAGATAATGGTTGGTAGGAGATGGTAGAATATTCCAAAATGTGATCTAGAACTAATTAGAAGGTTAATGTAGAACTACAAATTTGATGGCATGTGTTGCCTTCTATTTTGGATAGATGATTGATATTTGGCAAACAGTTATTTAAAACTGTTTTATGAATGTAGAAAGACAGTTTATTATGTTAGTATTCATGTTCACATATTTTCTTTGTTTGTTCATATATTTGCTTAAATTGTTCACATATATTACAATGTAGTGCGCATTTTATTAAAGCTGTTATATGAATGTAGAAAGACAATTTATAATGTCAATATTCATGTTCACATATTTTGTTTTGTTTTTTTTTTATATATTTGCTTAGATTGTTCACATATATAATATTGTAGTGCACATATAAAATGAACAAGTACTTTCGAATCAAATACAATGTAAAACAAAATAACACAATGTCAGCTCAAATAAAAACATGATGTACCTTAAAGTTGAAATATCATAAATAATAAAATCTCAAACTTTGTAAATCATAAATGAGAACAACAAATAACTACAACTCAAACTATACAAAGCACGTTTGAGAATTGTGGTTGGTATACTGTTAGTACCAACCAAGGTGTTAATGCTCTTCAAATTCGTCCATGCACGATTAGAATCCAAAACACTACATCTTTGAAGTGATGCCTTATGCACCTTAACTAGAATTGAAAATTGTTTCAACCGATCAATAGAAGTATGTTTGTGGATGACATAAAATGGATATCCAACCTTACTATGTGCCCTTTTCCACCAACCATGGAGTCCTTGTAAAGCAAGTTTTGTCCAAAGTAAACCTGTATTTCCACAGTTTAAACCAGTTACTAGTCATTCATACCCTATATTTCACCACATACATTTTAATAGAAAAACAAGATGGAAATATATCAAAACATTCTAAGAAAAACAAACTTTATAATAGACTTGGGTTTGGTTATAATAGAACCATGGAACCGGAGGTTCCGGAATCAGGTCGGAACTGGAACTGGACCGACGATTTCGGTTCGGGGACGGTTACAATTCTGGTTCCTCTCCCCCTGGAACCGAGAAACCGGCAGTTCCATCCAGTTCCTAACCGGTCCAAACTGCATCCTATTTACAAAAAATATAAATAAATTATGCCAAACTTATAGAAAATAGGATGCGGTTTCAGTTCTGACCCGATTCCGGCTATTATATATAATCAAGCTCCAAATGATTATATATAATAACCGGAACCAAATTTATACATCAAATGAAGTCAAATATACTCGAATTTAATAAAAAAAAATTTTAAAAATAAAGGCAATTTTTAAAAATTTTGGCCGGTTCCGGAATCGGAAAACCAGCCAAGGATCGGTTTTGGTTCCACGAAATGTGGAATCGAGAAACCAATTGTTCCGGAACCGGACCCACAATAGTCACTTAAATCCGGATTCTCAAGGATCATGTTGTCAACGCTATTGACATTGCTAAAATGAGACACTTCAGCATGCAAAACAATATAATTTGATAGACTACCTTCAAGCAAAAAAAATATAATAAATGGAAAATTTAGCCTAACATACGTTTTGATGAAATATTCACGCTAAAATAATGTATGTTCACATAAACACATCGTATGTTCATAAAAATTTCAACTCAGATCACTTACATTCTCACCACCTATGAATTTCAATCGAGCATGTTATGTGTATGTTAGAACACTGACAGCTTAAAGAACACAATTCAAATACAACTAGTATAAATCCCGTACCATGTACAGATAATGTAAATATAAATCCGATGTAACAGATTTGATATTCAAGTTTGACACAAATGCACTTTTAACTCGAGAATTTACAATCTAAACTCGATAGACCAGAGTCCGAACCTATTGATCTATATATGTAAGTTTATTAATACAATGTTAATTTTAAAATAATTCTACTCAACTTTTCATATTTATATTATTATTTAGTATACTATTGACATATGTGAAATCTTTTTCCATTTTGCTTCAAGATTTATTAATGACAAAAACATATACTAATTAACAATGAAAAAATTTAAGTTATCAAAAAATTACTTGAATTTTTTTTATTTACATAAGGATATAATGTGAAAAAAATCAAGTTAGAAAAAAATCTTAAGATATCAAAATTTCGGTAAGATATCAAGTAGATGTAAGGAAATTGGATAAGATATCAAGTAGATAAATGAGTTATTCTTAGAAAATGTAATGTAAAAAAAATCATTATTTTATTCAGACTTGATGATGTGACGCAAATTTTTACACAGACTTGGATTCTGCTATATATTGTATTATAGTAGATATCAACAACAAGATACTCCAAGATCGATTAAAAAAACTCACATTTACACAGAAATTTAGGCATAATCGATTGAAATGAATCACAAATTGTGAAAACGAAAACTCAAAATCAAAAGAGATTGATGGAATCACATACATGTAGATGAAGACATAGGAAGAGGAAGTTGGATGAAACAAAGAGTAACACGATTAAATATAGATTGAAGATGGAAGGACAAAATTTTCTATTGAAAGAGGTCCAATTTAGGAGAAGAACCACGCAGAAGAAGAGCTAGGCAAAAACAAAACATGTAAAATGACAATATTACCCCGTTCCCTTAAAAACTAAAAAGATCAAACGCTTCTAATCATGATCTTCCATCTAATCAATCTAACTGTTGTGGATCATTGATACTTTACAGCTGAACATAAGTTTGTATATGATCCGGCGCCTAATTATAAGATCGTAGATAGAGAAGATATGCACAATCCCATAATTATAGAAATCCGAAAATCAAACATTTATATGCATGATATAGGTAAAATCATGAATATAATACATTATAGACATCATGTATATATATGGTATTAAAAAGCAGTCACTTTTGGAAGTTTGAGTATAGAAAAAATCTTTCGAACATTTAGGTATTTAAAAAGAAAAAATTAGAAATTTGGGCATTAAAAAGCAAAAATTAATCATTTAAGTTTGGAATCCAAAAATCGACAGAAGAGAATTCATTTATGTGGAAATTGATCCTTTAAATAGCAGATCTGGTATGTTTTGGGCCTTGCAATATTCCATAGTGTTAACAGCATTAGATGGGGCCCATAGGAGTGGGAAGATGTAGCCCAACTGATAAATAGATCAGTTTTACTCTGATAAAAAAAAAAGAAGAGAGATCAGTTTTACTTGGGTTTCCTCTCATTCATCTCTAATTAATTGCATACGTACCCGTAGTCAGTGGATTGAGTCAAGGATCGATGGAGGTGATAACGATCCAATCGAGTAGTAGTTGTGGGGGTGAAAATGACGTCATACCGTCGGACGTCGACGACATCAGTTCCTTGGGAGAGAGGGGATCGCCGTTTCAAGTCTCCGGTGGTTCATCCGGCAAAAGGCCTAAGGTAGAAGAAGAAACCGATTCCGATGTACAGCTGGCACCGAGGCCGTTGAGGGTCCTTCATCCCCTTTCGCCGGAGCCGGCGCGATGTAAACAATTCTGGAAAGCAGGGGATTACGTCGGCGGTCAACCCCCTAACGCTCCACTTGCCTCTCTTCATGGTAATTTCCCTTTTAGGGTTTTATTTTGTTCTACTGGTTTTCTTTGCCTGGATGCATCAGCATTGATTATGACATTACGTTTTATAGTACACACAGTATCAATCGTATACATAATTACTTGTTTGGGGCAATTCTGTGCAAACTCCTACCCACCGCGTGCACAAACTTATACTCCCTCTCCTCCTTTCATAAATATTTGTGATTTTCGTCTGATTCCCTTATTCAATAATACTGATTTTCCCTGATCATCTTTTATTATTTTTTTCTATTTTAATTTATCATTTATTTAATTTTTAGATAATAATTTCCAAACATTTTTAATGTTTTAATCAAATAGTAAGATGAACTGTATTTTTTAAGGAAAGGAGTACTATATATATTAATTTGACGCCTCAAAAAAATATTTATTAGTAGAGTAAGGCGATGTTTGATTTCGGACAAGGAAATGGAAAGGATGTGAATCTAGTCCTTTTATGTTTATATTGAGTACCTTGAAAAGTAGAATTATACAAATTCGGAACTTAAATATTTACATGTCTATAGGGAGAGATATGGTTACACTACTTTGTTACTCCACTCTTGGATTAGATAAACAAATAAAGTACCGTAAGAGATTTACGGTGATTTTATATGAAAATTGAGAGAAGTCAAACTTTGTGTTTGATGTATCATAATGTTAATATAGATTAGATTCATGTCTATTCCGTTTAAGTTACTACTCTTTGAAGTCAAATGAAAGTAAAAAGATTTAAGGCAAGTGCGTTTACGCACAACGTTCCCTCGTACACCTCTCCATATTCATATTGTCATATACCAGTAAATGCTTTAAACAATGTATAATTCTTTCCCTAAACTAATTAGAACAAGATAAAATTAATCAAATCCTATACGGCTTTGATGATGATATTCAAACATGATAAAAGGATTGTTGCCCTTAATTATGCATGCATACATCCATGGAGTATATATAGACACTGCCTTTGCTATGCGTACATATGATCATAAGCTTGTGATTTGTGATGCAGGTGGCATTGATCATGTTAGAGTCCACCCCAGGTTCTTACACTCCAACGCAACCAGCCATAAATGGGCATTAGGAGGTATTTAACTAAGAAAAACTTCTGTACGCATACATTTTGATAAACAAAAGCATGCATATATCATATATGTTGATTGGGTGTGTTAAAACATCTGTACTACTTGACCTGATGCAGCCTTTGCAGAGCTCTTGGATAATTCTCTTGACGAGGTATATGTTTCTGGAAACGACTGTCTGTCTACTTGATTTATACAAGGACTGTTTTTTCGATCTCTTACAATATATAATATAATAATGCATGAGATCGAACAGGTACGCACTGGAGCTTCATATGTAAAGGTCGATATGCTGGTAAACCACAAGGATTGTAATTCCAAAATGCTGCTGGTTCAAGGTTTGTATCTCCACGTACTGCCAATATAATGTCCTGGTTGAGTTTCATCATATAAATATATATATTTGTACTTACATATTTGTTTGAAATTAGCTACGTACTTGTTGTATATGTGTGCAATGTTCTAAAAAACGCTAGGCGGAGAGGGGTCACCTAGTGCCTAAACGGCTGCATAAGCGGCCTATACGGACACATAGGCACCATGTAGGCGGGTTAAAAAGATAGGCAGACGGAGACCGTTAGTGGGGCTAGAAGGGATTTTTCGAACACTAATGTGTGGTATATTTCTGATAATTAACTGCGATTGCTTGCAGACGACGGCGGTGGTATGGGGCCTGACAAGATGAGGCAGTGCATGTCCCTTGGATATTCAGCGAAGAGCAAACTTGCAGAGACCATTGGCCAATGTACGTCCATCACCCCCTACCCTAACTATATAGTCTCTGTGCCTGTGAGCTCCAATGTATTGTTCATTCAATTGCATCATGTACATTAAGCAACCGCAGCTTACTTTTGTATGTATGTGCACATATATGCATGTGGACGTTCATTTTTGTGCAGATGGAAATGGATTTAAGACTAGCACCATGAGACTCGGGGCGGATGTCATCGTGTTCTCATGCTGTCGCGCCCACGGTGCATCATCGTACGTTCTTCTTCTCCATCTCTTACATTGTACCTAATTATTAGATCGACTTGGATCGTGGGTTCAATTCGATCTGCTGACGCGCTTTAATTTGCTTTTCTTAATCAAGACCCACAAAGAGTGTTGGACTACTGTCTTACACCTTTCTGAGGAGCACAGGAATGGAGGATATTGTAGTCCCCATGGTAAGATTATACTATTGCTCCTCCACGCACTTATCTTGATTCGTTTCATTTGCTGAAACCTACTCTTTCTCCAACTTCATGTTCACTTAATTAATTGGAAACACAAGATTGACTTTGAGAAAAGAGGGCAAGAGTGGAGCAGGACTATACGTTCCTCTGTTGATGACTGGTGTAGAAATTTGGAGACCATAACCAAGTGGTCTCCGTATTCAACTGAAGAGGAGCTTCTTTCTGAGGTTAGCTTTGTTCCTTGTAGTTCTTTCTAACTAATATCAACGGTACATGCTTTCTATATATACATATATATACATTCCTATTTCCGCTATTATATTTCAGTTCCAGTCACTCGATGAACAAGGTACACGTATCGTCATATACAACCTCTGGGAAGACGATGAGGGGCAGCTGGAGCTTGATTTTGACGCGGATTTGTTTGTAAGTTCTGGAATGCTTATTAGCATATATATATCACCTGCGCGCCTCTCTTTTTTTTGTGACAATCGTGAGTATTCAATCGTTGTTGTTGTTTTATACTTACCTAAGTCGCATGTACGTGACAGGATATTCAAATCCGTGGAGTCAACAGAGATATCAACAACATACGACTTGCTCAACAATTCCCTAATGCTACACACTTTCTTACTTACCGGCATTCATTGAGAGTATGTGTACATGTAGACTATTAGAATTCTTTGCAGTTTTTGTCATCAAGGTTTACTCTATAATCCTGTATGTGGTTGTGCTTTCTTAAACTCGTTTCAGAGCTATGCTGCGATCCTGTATCTGCGGATCCCTCCTGGCTTCAGGATTATTCTTCGTGGAAACGACGTTGTCCACCATAGCTTGGTGAATGACATGATACATAGCTTGCAACACACTTATAGACCTCAACTCATTGCCGATGGTGCACCTGTTCCCGGCTATGATGTAATAACACCACACCCACTATATATAGATATGCAGTAGAATTGATCTTTCTTTCAAACTGTTTTGTGGTTTAAAATTATGGAAACGAGACACATTTCAACTTCGTAAAACAGATGGTAGCAGTTGTTACACTTGGGTTTGTAAAAGATGCAGAGGCCCATATCAATATACAAGGATTCAGCGTTTATCATAAGAATCGGCTCATTAAGGTTGGTTTTGCTTTCCTAGATTTGCCATTCAAGAATTAAAGGCTACAATTGCTCATTGCCTGGACTGTATGGTATATCTGTAACATGATTTGGAAATTGCTGCATGTACTCAACAGCCATTTTGGAGGGTCTGGAACGCGGCTGGAAGTGACGGCCGAGGTGTTATAGGTAACAGACCACGTACCTAGTATTCTGATCTGACCTGGCTTGTTAATAGAGCAATATATAAGCGCACACAGAAACAACAGAATCCAAAGCTAATTCAATTGTACTATTATTCACCAACAGGTGTACTGGAAGCAAACTTTATCGAGCCAGCTCATGACAAGCAGGGGTTTGAGAGGACCATAAGCCTTTCTAGACTCGAGACCCGACTGCTAAAGTTGCAGAAGGATTACTGGTTCGTTGCATCCCCGATCAAACATCGTGTTTCCTAAATCTTTATATAAGCTGATGGTTACTGGTTGTTAATTTGTCAGGCGTGACAACTGTCAAAAAGTGGGTTATGCTCCACGTAGACGACACAAGAACATTGAGCCCGTGCAGAAAAGGGAGCTGGCACTTGCGAGCAGAAGCAGCAGATGGTCCAGAAGCGGCAACGAGGACTTGGCCATGCACGATACGGATCCGGGCAGGGCAGAGTCGCAGGACAAGTCTGAAGAGACTCGGTCTTCTAGAGATGATTACGGTAGCCCTGGGAGTGATCCGAAGAATAAGAAGCAGGCGCGAAACACGGCTGCTGATAGCTGCATCAGCAGCAGCAGCTTATCTATGGCAAGGAGGGAAAATGCGGAGCTCAAGAAGAGGTATCAACCAATCCATTGCAAGGGCTTATCAATCCATCTTGAATATACTGTTTACTTTCATTGTTTCCATGTACGTCACAGGCTGTTGGATATGGATGACTCGAAGACGGCTGAGTTGCAGCGACTTGTGCAGTTTGAGAGGGATAACTGTAAATCACTTGAAGCTCAAGTAAGAATTCGATCTGTTGTTAGTCAGTAATAGTTGATATATTACTGCAGTTGTAAGTAATGAGTGCGATTATAATGATCCATACGTACATGTAGCTTGAGAAAGCAGAGGAGAAGATCAAAGAGATGGAGAAAGAGCAAGAGGCTATATTTCAGATATTCTCCGAGGAAAGGAATCAAAGAGATATTGAAGAAGAAAAGTTGAGAAATAGACTCAAGGTATCATCATTCAAGTTGTGCATGATGATCGATCTAATGAAGAATTATATTATTGTAAACGATGAGGTAATTATCCTTGTTTGTTTGTTTTCTTTTTCATACTATACATAGCTTGCTTCAACAACCATCCAAGAGTTGGGAGACAAGGTGAAGCTGCTAGAGAAGAGGAGGAGGCTTTCAGCCTGCAAGACTGAGAAGTAGGTGATTCAAGGAGTTGCCCATATATTCCAGATCTTTCTGGTCATAATAATAGCGTTAACAGCTTATGAACCTTCTCTGTATAGTATATTCCTTGCTTGTAGGTACATTCCTCTGCATCAACTTCTCATCATCGTAACTATATATATAATGAACTCTGTGACTTTATGGTATAGGTTAGACAACGTTTTTTTTACATATAATTGAATTCAAAAAATAGTACCTGGGACACATTAAAAATTAACTAAAATTAAATTGTATATAACAAAAGTTGAACTTTGTATAATCAAAAATTACATAATGTCAAGTTTTTGTAAAACATTTCCCCCGGTCAACTGCATCATCATTTCTCTGAAGATAGTTATGGTTTTTTTTTTTTTTTTTGTTTTTTTTGGTCGAAAGATAGTTATGGTTATAGGATCAAAGGTGATGGCTTGAGAAGGTGTAGGCATTCTGGCATCCCCTTCTTGGCTGCCTATTCCTGAGCCCACTTCATCTCCGACTCTCCAAGTTGGAGCATTGTCAAGTTGGAGCATTGTCAAGTTGTTTATAGTGTTCCATGTCTTGACCATTTGAACAATTGAATTATATATGTTTTTCAATTGTTAACATTTGTAATAATGCAAGATACAAACATATTTCTTTGAGCAGAAAAGCAACCTAAACCATTATATATGTCGTATTACACATGTAAAGATAGTCGACACTACCACCGAACCGACTACTTATGCATTGCAAAATGGAATAGTCGAGGGACACTACCACCGAACCGACTACTAATTAATGCATTGCAAAATGGAATAGTCGAATGACACTACCACCGACCCGACTACTTATGGATTGCAAAATGGAATAGTCGAGGGACAACTAAGTGTGCTCCTCCAGCTACGCACTTCTACTATAGTTGAAAGAAGGAAAGACCAAAGGTGAAGAGGACGATGGCTAGCAAAAATGACCTACGAACATGGTGCGGAAACGATTTCCATCTAGGACTTCGTCCCCTTGGTTGAACAACCAACTGGCTTGCTCGAGGTCATTGTTGACAACGTCGATATGCCAATACTCGCTCCTCCTCCAAACTTTGTGGTGGTTAAGATGCATAAAGTGGGGATTGAGTGTTAGGTATTATGTATCCACATATTGAAGCAGTTGGTGCCTCCTCACTCGGAAGCATATAGAAAGAATATGCCTTGTTTGAGTCATATCCTCGCACGGGTGAGGCTCCTCATAGTGTTGGTTAACGTAGTCATACTCCCTCTTATAGGTGAGGGGAGGAGGGCTTTTAGGAGGAGGTATGTTGAGACCTACCATCAGAGGCTCGTAAGTGACCGATGGAGTGTCCTCCGATCCACGGTGCGATAAGAGTGAGTACCCAATCTCATTCTAAACATCAAGAAGAGGATTTCTGGTTGTATATGTGCTGGACCCGGCCCAATGTGATGAGCCCGTGAAGATGAAATAGGCCTAAGATGAAGAGATCGTGGAGCTTATTCAAGGCAGGAGGTTTACTTGCCACAGAGCATTCTTTAGATGGGTCTCAAAGGATAGAATTATTTTCCTAGATATAGTATAGTAAGACGCAGAAGCTCATCAGATAGATTGGATATGTGATATAAGATTACTTATTAGTTAGATAAGATAGAGAGATCGCTCGCTAGACAAGTAATCCTTTTCGAACAAAGCCTATTTATATATATATATATATATAAGGCTTATGTACTCGAAGGTATTCATTCATAATAAAAAGAAAGACACCTCTCGATCTTAACCAGAGTTTTGGTTCTGAATTACTTCGTGCCAATTACAAATATCCTTAAGCTAGGGCACGATCTTGGTTACTAGATTGCTAGCCGATAAGCGGTCTTTGACCAAGACAATTTGACACCCACTGTGGTGCCATAGCTAAAGTTTTTAAACAAGCCGAATATTGATTCGAGAACTCATACCAGTGGGAAACGAAGAACAACCTAATACTCAGATCCCCGAGAACGACAAGCCACTTCTGCTAGAGGTCATCGACCCCAACTCAGCGAGCACCCTTCCAACAGTCGACAATGCACAAGGCAGCGAAGTGGCCGATTTGCGGCCAAGGCTTGAAAGCATGAAAGCTTGAAAAAGGAACTTATATTACCATCCAATGCAACCTTTATGAAGTCCATGCCGAGAGGTTAATCCTAGATAATAGCCAACTCAAATCCTAAAACCAATTGTTGATTACTACTTGCCAGCCAGGCAGGATTCCTCGGGAGACCACAGGGTTGGTGACCCAACTGAGCCTTGGTGGTGGAAAGAACAATTAATTCATCTAGAGCACTCAATCACCTTGGTGGCAAAGCCGGACACTCCACCCCACTGGCGACTCTGCCAAGTGCTCCTTTCACGTCTCAAGTAGGCGGCACTACTCGCGTGGCTGGACAACCCGCAATCGATCGGACGACGAGCGCTTGCCCACTACCTCGCTCTTATGGATTATGGGTCGACCACGAGGAGGAAGACGAATAATTGGAGCAACGTCGCCTTGTTGATCTAGATGAGGTTGTCCAGAGGAAGGTGTAGGAACATATGATACCATTCACGAAAGTGGTGAGGATCTCGGACGCATCTTTCCCTATAGAGAAAGAAGCACCAAATGGATACAACAAGTCTCCCTTTGAGGCCTAAATAGCTCGAGTCGAAATTCCAAAGAAATTCTCAATTCCATACGTGATAACCTATAATGGACATCCACTCCAACGAGCACATAACTGTTTACAAACAAAAGATGATGACCAGTTCGGTGCCACATCATTTTAAAGAGGTTGTAATGGCAAAGGGTTTAGAACCACAATGACGGCTCTGACTTGGTTCATTAACCTCCCGCGCACCAACAGTAAGTCCTTTGCTAGCCTAGCCGACACTTTCCGGTCACAATTCGCTAGTAGTCGACGGTTCGAGAAGCAATCTGGCGACCTTTACTAGATCACCCAGAGGTCTTGAGAATCCACCAGGGCATACCAAGACCGCTTCAATCCACCAGGGGGTTACTCCTAATACCGAGTTGTAAGAAGAGCTTACCAAATTGCCATTTAGGACCTTTGACGACGTCCAGACGAAGGTATTGGGTCAAGTCCGCCTAGAGGAAGAACATAAGTTGAGAAAAAGAGCGGCCGATCCGGAAAGGACCGAAAGGAGGCCAGTCCTCGAACAACAATGAGAACAACGCGAGAGGATCTTCACGAAACCACAACTAGCGTAAGTCAATACAGTGAGAGCTCGCCAGCCAACTAACACAGATCGGAAGCCCATATGCTACCGTTGGAGGTTATCAAACTAGGATTGTGTGCTACAAACTTGGTGAAGAACTGGCTAAGCGAGGCGATAGAGTCAGATGGCCCAAGAGAGATAAGGTACTCAATCCCAATTGAGATATGTCCACGTGGTGCGATTTTCATAAGGATCACATATATTGGACGAATGATTGTTTCGTCTTAACAAAAGAGCTGTTTTACCTAGTCTTTAGAAACTTGATTAGAAAAATCGCGCTAGGTGCACAAGTAATTGACGGCTTGCCTAGGGTAACACTACCGCATCGGCCGACACCACCAACCTCTGAAAGGGTAGTTAGGATAATTTTAGGAGGGTCCAACATATGCGGAGTTTTTTACTTTGCACCTAAGAGGCACACTAGAGAGAGTTGTAAGGGACGGCCAAAGGTCTTAGGGCGTGTTTCACTTCCCATTTAAAAGATCTTTTCAAAGAAAATTTTCTTTTAAAGCAAAAGGATGTTCGGATAGTGTTGGGTAAAAAATCACTTTTTACTTTTGAGCTACTTTTCACTCTCCCAAATTTCTCTTTCTCAAACCCATTTCTCAAATCTCACGTAGTGAAGAAGGAGAGCACAACGATTGGAGGAGGGAATACCACCAATTCTTCAGATCTCAACCAGCCAAAGGACTCCATTTTAAGCATCAGTGCTTTAGATCTAGGTTAGAATATCACTTTCTAAGTACTTTTCTTTCACATTCACTTGATCGAATCTAAGGATTTAATTTGCTTTAGTTAGTGGAGTATTCATTTAAAAGTTCTATATAATTGTACGCATACAATTAAGGAGGTGTATTTTTGTCGGCAATTGGCCACCATTGTTGAGTTAGGCATAGATAAATCTGCTCTACATTGCTAATTAATGTTCTTAATTTATTTTTTTAACTCTGGGAGTAAACTTGCTCATCTACTTAGCATGCTAAAACTTTAGAGTTAATCATATTAATAAGCATGTTTGACCGGTTGCCTTCTACTTAGCATTATCTTAATTAATCGCACATTTGAATGATGAAATTTATTAGTTTTACAATAATATTCATGGTATTTTTTATATTAAGCTCAATAGGATAAGACTGTAGGGTATATAAAAATGTTCTGACCTTGTTGAACTCCTTGGGTGCAATTTTTTTGTGTTAGATTAGACATTTGTTTGGAATTGTTTGTCCATAGTAGTTCGATTGCATTGGAATTGGCATCACCATCAGCATCACCCGCAAAAAGGTCATGCCAAAATCCACCTTATCCATGGAAAGACGAGCAAAAAATGGTATTTCTGCACATACTTGTTGAGTGGAAGGCTACACATGGGTATTCAGTGGCCTACAAGTGGACCGAAATAGTCCGACAATTCAATAAAGCAACTCAATCACCAATTAACAAGGGTATCCTTTTAAACAAGTTCACAAATATGAAGAACGAGTATTCACTATGGAAGTCATTGTTGCAAAATGAAACAGGTCTGGGTATAGATACAGAAACTTGCATCATCAAGGCTGATATGCTTTGGTGGAATCGTAAGAAACATGTAAAATTCCTAATTCCTTCTTCCCTTTTTATCAGCCATGATTTTCTTGCAATTGTTGTATTCATTTAAGCTTTCATAAATACCTTAATTTCATGTAGGGGAATCCAAAGCTCTTAAAGTTTAGAGATGGTGGTATCCCTAAGGACGTGGAGGATTTATACATGCAGATCTTTGATGGGGGAATGGCCATGGGGGAGCATCTAGTTATGCCTAGGATGGGTATTCTAGACGGTCAAGGTATAGAAGATGACCGTATAGTTGAGGGATAAGGTGACACTGGTGAGGATTGTTATATCTTGCCCTTCCATGATGTAGATGAGGGTGTTTATGGTGCAACTCCACAAGCTTGCGCTTGTCAAGATCGTCATGTACATGCATCTCCACAAGACATGTGTCCGTCTCATTAAGGTACCCCTACCACATCACAGTCTAAGAAGCGGAAGACATATATCCAATTGCATGTCGAAGCAGGCGAAAACATATCGGCAATACGAGCTGCAACAGATGAATTCATAGCCATGGCTAGATTGTACACACCGCCAGCGACAGTGACATCGCCCCTACATGTAATTCAAGATGATGTACCATCTTAGGGCAGGCAATGTCCGAGCTTCTCCGTCTACAAACTGAAGGCCTTATTGATGGTGGTTGGGAGTTTGTGGGATGGGCTACAACCCACATCGGAGATATAGGAAAAAGACAATTGTTCATGGCTTGCCCCAACGATTTCTACAAGGCTGCATATTTGGAGCATAACTTCAACACTTCAAAGGGGAATATGTAGAACACATGTGCTATTCGTATTATGTCAAAGCGTGATAGATTTGAGAATTGTTAGGTTTTACTTGAGTCAAATTACGAGGTTTCTAGTGTGTCTTTCATGTAGGAGTACCATGGGTTTGTTTCGACTCTGTTTGAAATTTTCACATCTTCATTTTTATTTATATGGTTGGCTTTCTTGAAGATTTATTTGTTGAAGTGATTTTAAAATTTCAGATTATAAGATGTTAATATTGTTGCTTCTTTTATTGTGATTGAAGGGATAGCCTTAAGCCATCATATTTCCTGGTAATTCAATAATGGATCCTAATAAACATAACCAAGGGGTTCGCTCAAATATGTACCTCCACTAGTATGAGTACTTTATGCATAAGGGTGGTCCTATATATTTAGCGAGCGTATCAACAACCGTTGCTGATTGTTGGGACACCTTTTCTGATATGGATCCCTGCGAATATTGACAAAATTTGACTCCAAATACAGGATCTCCCTTTTTGACAATGACTTTGTCCGGACCAGTAGACGTATGTCATAACTTCTTTAAAGGGCCATCACGTGTTTTCTCTTTAGAGAAAGTCGAAATCTTCTTATTTATAGTGGCTTATCGCACAAATCGAGATGTACAAGGTGTATTCAATCGATCACCGTCTATAGTTACTACGTAAATCATTCCACCAAGTGTTGGAAAGCATAGTGGGTTGAGCTAGGGGCTTCAACGAACTTATGGCGTCCATGATCCGTCCCCAAGACCCGACCTTTGCCACCTTTTTAACTTTACAAAGAGATCCAAGATACTTTTTACATTTTGAGGTATCTGCCCCCTCCACAATTTAAGGTTGTGTTTTCACTCCGATGTCATATTTCTAATCTTGATTAAATATAATGCAGAAGTATACTGGGGCAATTGATGACACTCATGTGGTTGCGCATGTGTTAGCCATTGACGCATCTTAATATCGAATAAGAAAAGGGTGGTGCTCGTTCAACGTTATGGCAACATGTGACTTCGATCTGCGCTTCACATATTTAGAAATTGGCTTTGAGGGATCAACCCACGATGCAAGGGTTTTAAATAGCATACTTTCCCAATGCAGGGATCAATTCCATTTCCTCCTCTAGGCAAATACTCTGTGGCAGATAAAGGATATCCTGACAGAATTGGATTCCTAACTTCGTACCCTGATGGCCGTTATCACTTAAGGGAATCTAGAACTGCACCCAATTCTTAACATGAGCTATTCAATAAGGCACATTCATCATTTCGAAGTTGTATGGAACGAAGCATTAGGATATTTAAGGGAAATTGGCGCTTTGTGCACCGAATGCTACCTTACCCATTGGAAACACAAATTGACATTACAATGGCATGCTTTGGGATACATAATTTCATTCACATTATTGACAAGAATGACAGTGATTTTTATCGAGCATTGAGGAATTTACCTCCACAAGTACAAGTGAATGAAAACGGGGAAGCCAAAGTAGAGCGCGAATAACTAGATGACCAACCAGTTCCTCCCGAAGAGATGACACCTGTAGAACAACGCATACACATGAGTAGAGTGAGGGACAACATTGCTTCGTCCCATAGTAACAACCTCAGATATCGAAATCTTTTTCGTCCATGATGTACGATGTGTGCTTTTATGGCATGTAAGAGCCTATGTATTGAAGAATTCAGTTTAACATCATTGTATTCTTATGTTTTACTGAACTTTCGTAGAGCATGTATTGTTATGTATTAAATGTCATGCTACTTTCATAAAGTTGTTGCAACATTTTAAGTGTTTGGAAAGCATCATAAATGAGTAAGGCTCAATATATTTTGAAAGGAACAAATGCATAAAAAATGGTAAACTATATGCACAAATATTAACCAAGAGAATGTTTAAAGATGAAATACAAATGACTTGTTTAAGGAGACAAACAACATTCATATGGATACATCAATCCATTTCAAAAGGTAACATAAGTGTATAATATATACAAGACACAAGGACCAAAAATAGATTCAAGCAAAATCCATCAAGGTGCATCAACAATTACTCCTTTAATTATGTGAGTAAATCTTACAAAATCAATCCTCCAAAAGGTAACATAAGTGTGACAAGGGGGGGTGCAAATGATCTATATCCTGATTTCGGACGCCATAGGAGGTGTGACCTTGATCTCTTCGATTACTAGCTTTTGCAAGAAAACAAAGCATCTTCCTTTGTCTAGTCTCAGACTCTACAAGCTTCTGTTTTATAGTTTCCAAATGATTTGCTGCTTGGCGTTGTTATTACTGTATTTCTAGCATTTCTTGCATTATTACATTCTTTTGAGTCCTTAGCTTCTCCACTTTGGTTTCCATCTCAGGCCGAGTCCTTCATTAGCATCTTATTGAAGATGAGGAGGCTACTTTCTTCTCTAGAATGTTCTTCAAAAGATGCTTTCTTCCTCGCAAAAATAACTCATTTGCGAAATCCCACTTGTCCGCGTCAATCTTGCAAAATCCCTGAACAATAAAAGCACAAAAATGTATTCAGAGAACATAAACCAAAATGGTGGGATACAATCTTAATTTCATCAATACACAAGTGATAAAATAGAGCACAAAAGTAGTGTGATGCGCGAAAATACGAAATTCTAACTCGTACAAATGCGAAGCTCCCCACTTGGGCTACACATTGAATAAGGGATTGAGGTGCTCCTCATGCCAACAAGAGCTTTTCCTTTTCATGGTTCGAGATGTCAACAAAACTATGAACTTAAGCATGCTAGGACGAGAGTAGTACCATGATGGGTGCCCTCCTGGGAAGTCTTACGGATGGCATGGGATAACACTTGTAGGGCCTTAGGCCTTACAAATGGTATTAGAGCCGACTTTGGGTTACGAGTTTGCTTGCCGGAGGACGGTCACTCGACCTAGGGGCGGTCCTTGGGCTATGACGAAGTCGTCAAGTGCTTAAGTGTGGGAGACTGTAACACCATGATAACCGAGGGGGTGGTCCTTAGGTCTTGACGAAATCGTCAAGTTCTTAAGTGGGGGAGATTGTAACACCCCGATAGTTTATAAGGGTTTGAGGTGCTTCTCATGCAAATAAGAGCTCTTCTTTTTCATGGTTCGAGAGTTCAAAAGAACTATGAAGTTAAGCATGCTAGGACGAGAGTAATACCATGATAGGTGACCTCGTAGGAAGTCATCGGGTCGGCATGGGATAACACTTCTAGGGCCTATGGGCTTTATAGTTGTAACAATTCTTATTTTTATCTTATTCAATGCATTACATTTACATATTCAATGGTCACATAAGGTCCTTATTTTCAATTTTATTTAATTTGTAATGATTCAGCTTATAATGAATTGATTTTCATGTGAAGAAACTTATTCAACTTTAGTAATATATGAGCACACCAAATTAGAAAAGGATTTATAAAGCAATAAACATGTTTAATTTTATAATTATTCAAACCATCGTATAGAGTTATTCAAACAGTGACCAATAGATAATCTAGGATTCACTAACGGTTTTAGAATTTTATGGTAAATTAATTATTTCTTAAAAAATATTCATATTCTTGTTAATCCCTAGAATCAAGAAACTTCCATTTTATTTAAAACGTGGCTTTTTTAGTTTTAACCCGAAAATCAAATACCCCATAAAAATCCACTACCTTTCTTTTAAAATCAATTCACCACTAATCTAGTCCTCCCTCACTATTTTTCTTATCATGTTTCCTAATTAATCATCTTTAATTACTCATAATTAGACCTGTCAAAAGCTGACGTGACCCGTAAACCCGACCCGAAATTTCTGGGTTTCAACCCGAAAATTTGAATCCGAAACCCAATTTGAACCAGAACCCGGTAAACCCGAAAAAATCTAGGTTAGGGTCGGGTCAAACCCGTTGGGTCAAGAAATCTATAAGGCGGAGAACTTATTTTAGAATACACTCTAATATAATGAAATGACAGATTGATGGGTAATTGTGCACCCAAAGGTTTTAATTATATTACAATATATAAAATTTATTTTAGAAAGTTATAATATATTTATTAAAATATTTAAAAATAATATTTTGTTATTATATTTTATTATTTAAAAAATACTTTATTTAAATTATGGTCAAAAAATTGATACTCTTGATCCGTTGGGTTGATCCGACCCGACCCGAAAACCCGAAGCGACCCGACCCAGTTTGACCCGTAACCCGATTGACCCGAACCCAAACTCAACCCGAACCCGGAATGACCCGACCCGAACCCGCCCGACCCGACCTGATTGACAGGTCTACTTCTAATCCAACGTCCCCTTTAATCCGCATGTTGTACCACAAATCTTATTGTACCTGAGCGTTCCTCTTCATTCTTTATGTGACCTTAATTTTTATTTTTCAAAAATGATTATATAAATGAATATGGTCATAATTTCATAAAAAAAATCCTAATTTTGTATTTTATAACACTGTTAGTTATATCTAAATTTTATTTATATATGAGATCAATATACTATTTATACTAAACTTAAATTTTTATTCAAATTCCGTACAAGGTACGGGGATTACAGTAGTTTTATATAAAGTACTCCCTCCATCCCATTAAGTTTTCCCACAAAATATGGTTATTACGGTAATTAATAAAAATGTGAAAAGTTATAATTTTATAGGGTTAAAAAGTGATAAAGTTGATTAAAAAAAGGTGGATAATTGGGGGTAATATATAAGATTGGATATAGGTAGCGTAATATATATAGTATATTAAAATCATGCATATAGCGTATTCAAATCATGTATATGACGTGTTATATCATACATATAGGTAACGTAATTTCAGTTCCTATAATTCTAGGATTAGTGTTTTAATATATACAACTAATAAAATAAATATCATGCATATAACTTTTATAGTCATGCATATAGCGTATTAAAATCATGCATATGACGTGTTATATCATGCATATAGGTAACGTAATTTCAGTTCCTATAATTCCGGAATTTGTGTATTCATATATACAACTAAAAAACATCAAGCATATAACCTTTTCTAATCACATATAGCGTATTAAAAGCAAGCATATGAGGTGATGTATCATGCATTCATGTAACTAACTTCAGTTCCTATAATTCGGGGATTTGTGTATTCATGTATACAACTAATTAAACATCATGCATATAACATTTATAATCATGCCTATGACGTGCTATATCATTCATATAGGTAACTAACTTCAGTTCCTATATTTCTGCGATTTGGGGATTTGATGTACTCCCTCCGTTCCCGAAAGTTTGTCCGTATTTCCATTTCGGACGTTCCGAAAAGATTGTCCACCTTTAATTTCTTTCCATTTATATCACATAATTTTTACACTTTTACCTCTAAACAATCACACAATTTACCTGCTTTTACAATCTATTTCTTCCTCATTTCTCTCTGCTTATCACTTTATGACCATTACCAATCTTCTACCTCACTTTATCACCTTTGTTTTTTATTTTTGTAAATGAAAATGCAATCTTCCACCTCTACTTTATTGGATGATTAGACTTGTCTTAATCCACTACATTTTTTTACTTTATGGACACACTTTCGGGAACAGAGGGGGTATATAATTAACAAAACATCATGCATATAACCTTTATAATCATGCATGAAGCGTCTTAAAATCATGCATATGACGTGTTGTATCATGCATATAGGTAACTAACATGTTTTATTAAAATTAGGCGTATGATGTGTTATTCTTTTAATACTTGTATAAATCTTATCTATAAGATACTATTAATTAAGATACTAATTAAGAAATGAAGGATTTTGATAATTATATATTTGTCAATAGATATGCTTATCAAACAGTCAAAATCCTTTATTTGTCATTTAATATGTTAATCAGTCTTTTCTTTCTTAATTAAAATTTTGATTGTATATAGTTTATCCGTTTAATTCTTATCAAATAGTCAAAAAAAAATTTCCTAATTTATTTTGTAAATAAATTTCAATTTCATAATTAAAGATTTGATTGTATAGTGTTTATCATCTCATTCTTGATGTGATCTTAATTTTTAATTTAAATAATAACTATATAAATGATTATAAGCATAATTTCAAAAAAAATCCTAAGTATGTATTTAAATTTAATCAAATCCCATACAAATTAGAAGGATTACAGTAGTTTTATACTATAAAGTAAACAAGAGGAGTTATAAGAGAGCAGTAAAAAAAGGCGAAATTTTGCGCACTTTGAAATTTCGGTTGCGCACTCCAGTATGGACAGATTCAGAAACCGTACATAATTTTTCAAAAAAACCGGACTTTAATATGGACAGATTCAGAAACCGTCCATAATTTGAGAAAAAACTCGGTTGTGTGTGCGGGTCTAGGAAATGTAGATAGGAACCGGAATTTGTCTGGACGAGTTTTGGACAGGTTTAGAACCCGTACAAGTATGGACAGGTTTAGAACCCGTCCATATTTTTGACATTTTAGGTCAAAAATATGGACAGTTTTAGAACCCGTCCATAAGTTTAATAACCTCCAAATTTCATCCGTCGTCATTCTCTGCCTCATTCATCGTCTTCAACAACATCCATTCATCCGCGTCCATGGATCGAGCGAGAGAGGAGGAGGAAGGCCGAGTCTCGACGGCGGCCGCGATTCCGGGTGGCTCGGAGGAGGTTGCAACCGCCCAATGTTCGACCGGTGTGGATCCGGCACAAGTTTCTTCAACGGTTCTCGAAACCGTTCAAAGGTCGCCGGGTCTCCAAACCGTTCAAGGGTCGTCGGCTGCGGTTCCGGGTGGCTCGGGCGGGTCCAGTATCGCAGAGGAGCGGGGAGGGGCGGTGGTCCGGAGCGGGGAGGGAGGAGCGGCTGTGGGGAGCGGGGAGGGAGATGCGACGGGCAGCGATGGTGGTCCAGCGGCATCAAAGGTGGCTGGAGAGGTGGCGTCGGCCGCGGTTCCGGGTGGCTCGGACGGGTCCAAAATCGCAGAGCAGCGGGGAGGGGCGGTGGTCCGGAGCGGGGAGGGAGGAGCGGTTGTGGGGAGCGCGGAGGGTACCCAAGCGGATGGTGGTCCGGCGGCGGCATTAGAGGTGGCGGGCAGCGATCCGGATGGTGGTCCAGCGGCGGCATCAAAGGTGGCTGGAGAGGTGGCGCCGGCGGTGAATTTGGCCGGAGAAGGTGGTCCGGTGTTGAATTTGGTCGGAGAAGGTGGTCCGGCGTCCGAGGAGACCATAGCTCGTATGGAAGGGGAAACGGGGTCGATGGTAACGGAGGTTGCGGACCCGACTCGTAGAGAGCGTCAGAGGAGACCGACTGATTCGGTATTTTTAAAATTAAATTTTGAATATTTCAATTTATTTAAATAATTGATAATTTATATTTAATTTTGATAATTTCATGTTAAATATTTTATAGTTTGCGAAATATATATTAAATGACATGCATGTTCGTACCTTATGTTATAAAATGTTAGTAGTTAGAAATCATATTTTAGAATTCTCTATTAAACATATATTATATAATTTGTTAGATTAGAAATTAAATTATAGAAATTAGAATTCGTACCTTAGAAATAATACAATTTTTTAGATTCGAAATTATATTAAGTTGATTCATATTATTTGTTATAATAGAAATTAGTTTATAGAAAATAGAATTCGTACATTAAAAATATTATCATAGAAACTAGAAATGTATCTTAGAAACTAGACATCTTACATTAGAAATATTATAATTTCTTAAATTATAAATTAAAGTATAGAAATTGAGAATCGTACCTTAGAAGTAATATAATTTCATATACTAGAAAATATATCATGTCTAATAACAATCTTAAATAGGAAAAAAGAAATTATGATGAATTTGAATTAAATTAAATGAAATGTTGGAAATAAATTAAATAATAAAAATATATTAAATAACAGGATGTAGTGGCACACATTCGAGAGACTGTAGACGGTAGTAGACATCTCGATAGGCGGAGAGTCACGGCTTCTAGTCGTAAGAGGCGATACGAAGAGTCGTCCTTTCAGACCGAGGATTCTGTACACGACATGGGTCAGTCTAGCACCCCTTCTATCGACGTCGAGCACACAGCTAGTGACGGCCAGGACATGTCATTTATAGATGAGCCCCCCCAGACCGAGCCTTCGTCATTGTCGCATTCTACGAGGTCCGACCCTCCACCTTCGGATGCGAGGATAGAGGATGATCCTCCAGAGAGAAACGTCCCGGAGGAGTTGATTTTAGATGAGAGGATGGAGGATGCTCCTCCAGTGAGAGACATCCCGGAGGGGTCACTATATGGGCTCACGGACAGATCAGTGCTACAGAGTTTTGATGGACACATCGCGGACGTGATTTGGAGGGCACGGAGGGATGAGCATGATAGATACGTTAGACGTCTCGTGTGTCAGAGCAGACTGAAGGAGTTTGCTGGTTGGAGATCTGTCATTCGGAGGTCCGACGCTGATGTTGTTGAGGGCTCGTGGTTGTGGATCGCCCGACAGACTCGTCTGACAGAGCTACTGGACTTTGATTTCGGGAATGTCGATCACGCATTGATATCTGCTTTTGTTGAGCGTTGGCAGCCCGAGACCAGCAGTTTTCACTTTCCGTGGGGCGAGATTACTGTGACGCTCCACGATGTTGCCATCCTCCTCGGTTTGCCCATCGAGGGTCATGAGGTTGCCCACACGTTCACATACCCCGAGTGTAGGGACCTGGTTACGTACATCTTTTACCAGGGGAGCCTGACTTCCTCAGCAGCCTGAAGACGGGCCGTCTCCATGGTCGCCAGTTCTTTGAGCATGTTCGATCAATGATAGCTTCCGACTCCCCCCCCTGAGTGCATAGTTGCCGGTTTTCTGTGGCATGTTATGGCCACCAGCTTGTTCGTGGACAAATCCAAGAACAACTTAGACATTCGTCTGCTGCCGCTGTTTGAGGACTAGGGTCGGGTTTCAGAGACCGCGTGGGGCACCGGCACATTGGCGTATCTGTACCGCCATCTTGGGGTGGCCTCACGGCGCGGAGTGGCTCAGATGGAGGGTTGCACCTATCTTCTGCAGGTAGTCGTTGATTTTATTCAAAGTTCGATTTATCAAAGTGTTTGTAAAGTAAACTGATATTATCATTTCTGGGTGTCAGATGTGGATATGGATGTACTTCATCTACTTCCCTGGCAACCCGAATCCGTTGCCGGGAGCAGAGGAGGATGACAGGAGAGCTCGCCGCTGGCGGGTAGATCGCACTCGATTACAGACGGATCAGACCTCGAGTTACTATCGTCGCATCCTCGACGCCTACCACCCGGAGGATGTACGTATCTGTTCTTATGTTTTTGTAATGAGTTGTTCGACCTCGTCCTTTTCGTTTAGCAATTTTATTTTTTTATATTGCAGATTTGTTGGACCCCCTATCCTCGGGTTGACTTGGAAGCTCAGTATCCGACGTCGAGGTATCGGGGCACCATCTGCTTCATGGACATATACGAGCCATACATGCCCGATAGATGTGTTCGACAGTGGGGCCGAGTGTAGAGCCGACCTTTGGACGTCATCGTACCAAAGACTTGTCATCGTCCGACTTCACTTAAGGGTAAAGCTGTGTACGACCTACATTTCAAGGATAGCGACTACATGTGGGGCAGCATTGAGGATCACATTTGCCCATTCATCCTCATGTCGCCACGTGTTATCTCTCCCTGGGACGTCGACGACGAGTACTTGGACTGGTTCTTACAAATATCGCATCCTTATGTGAGTCCAGATGCCGCCGCTCAGTCACATATTGTTCGAGCCCCTCTTCCGGCTGTCGCTTATTTCAGGGTTAGTGTATTCTATGCCTTATTGCTTTTGAATTGCGTATTAAGTTATGTCTAATTGCATTATTGTTTTATATTGCAGCGTTACCAGTTGATGTACTCTCACTTGCGCGCGGTCAAGGACGAGGGCGTCGTACTCGATTTAGATCATTTGTTCCGTATATGCGAGATGGACGACATCCCGGTTGCTCCTCCTTTGAGTTAGGCATCGCAGAGACCTCCAGAGTCATCGCAGAGATCCCCAGAGTCATCGCAGAGGACCATGGATAGTAGATATCATGTCCCATCTATTTGGGAGCGAGGGGAGTCATCGAAGAGGGCGGAAGAGCGGGCGAGAAAGGAGGCTGAGAGAGACGCCAAGGTACGTCACGAGGGCTCGCTGAGAGAGGACGGTGAGAGAGACGCCGAGGTACATCACAAGGGCTTGCCGAGTGAGGAGGCGTGATTGTTTAGTCCATCTAGCTTATGTTCACATTTGCACTATTTTGTTGACTATTTGGGTTGTTTACATATTTTGACGTTTAGGATTGTTCTACATTTGCACTATTTTGTTGACTATTTGGGTTGTTTGCGTATTTTGACCACGGGCCTATTTTATACATATTTTGACGTTTCGGCTTGATTGTTTAGTATTCCTATTTTTCTCTATTTTCCTATTTATATATACGACATGCATAACCTCTAAACGACTCTTGGTTGGGCGACCGAGAAAGAGAACTGCCTGAAAACTGCCCATGAACAAGTTACGAATCCGTCCATGGGCGGGTTTGAAAATTCCCCATGAACGAGTTACGAATCCGTCCATATGTGGGTGTGAAAAATTCCCATGAACGTGTTACGAATCCGTTCATGGGCGGGTTTTAAAACTTCCCATGGACGAGTTACGGATCCGTCCATAGGGCATTACACATACCCTGAGCCCTAAACCCTATGGACGGATTCAGGACTCGTACATGGGGGTTTTACCTTAATGGGCGTTTTTCTGGATTTTTTTGAAATAATTATATCCATTTTTACAACAATTCAACGTTTTATCATTTAAAACATAAAAAAATCTAATTAAGTTACAAATCGGATGCCACATATAACTTATATCGATCATGAAGAACTTCACCGTTAAGCGCTAGCCACTATATATGTTAGGACCTCTTATGTTTTAGAGCTTTTTACAAAAAACCACCCGTTATATACCCCATATTACTAATAACCACCCTTTATACGCAACTTTATTTTAAACCACCCACTAATTGAAAATCGTTAACAAATAGCCACCCAAACGCCTTTTCCGTCAAAAAATCCGTTAACTCGTGTACTTTGACAATTTTACCCTTAATTTGGTCAACTTTAATTGACTACTTTGGACCCACTCCCCTTCTTTCCTCAATTCTTCACATCTGCTTCTTCTTCGACCTCCCTTCTTCTTTCTTTGTGGATTTGGAATGCCGGCCGCCGGCCTGCATCTCGACAACCCTCTCGCCAACCCCCTCTCAATCCCCGTTCTGGTATTTGCGCGGCTTCAAACCACCGCTGCTCCCAGCCGAACGGAGCTTTTGTCGACTTCTTCGCTCCAGATCTGAGCCCCACGCTTTGCCGACCATTCCCGACGGCCGCCCAGCCTCGTCGCTCACCTGCAACTCACCCCGACGACCTTGCTTCGCCTCACGACCGGACTACTCTGCCAGATCTTACCCTCCTCACGCGTACCTCCACACCACCGCCAGATCTGCCCTCGACGGCGACAGCTTCGAGATCGAGAGCTTCTCCACCACCACCGCCATCCAAACATTCTCGTTCCCCCGGCGAGACTCGTCGAAGATCCGGCCGCAAATATCCATGTCCGCCTCCTGAAACAGATCCGTCGATGAGCCGGTAACGCCGTCGATCGCGCTGACGGAGTGCTACGCTCCGAGCGAGGTGAGCGTCGATTGGAGCGTGAAGACGGCGGAAGGCGGAGGTGACTGTCGATTGGAGCATGAAATTGAATAAGATGCTGCTCAGTTCATGCTCTCTTTTGAATTTCTTGGTTGATATCTTGAAATGTTACGGGATCAACTTGATTGTATAATTTGGCATTTTGCAATTCCTATGGAAGATTTATATATGGGTTTCTCCAAGTAATTGAAAGATTTTTCAAAACAAATCGGAGAAGTAGAAACGAGGGATCGGGGAAGACGATCGGTGAAGACGAGTTGGTTCTTTGGGGACCGGCTGACGTGGCAATGAGTTGGTGGTGAAGGAGGCCAGCTGACGTGGCGACGAGTTGGTGAAGGGGACCAGCTGACGTGGCGGTCAATCCTTGACCGCACAATTTTGTTGTAATTTCGGTGAACAGTCGAGGGCAAAATGGTAAAAGCGCACGACTTAACGGATTTTTTTAACGGAACAGTGTTTTGGGTGGCTATTTGTTAACGATTTTCAATTAGTGGGTGGTTTAAAATAAAGTTACGTATAAAGGGTGGTTATTAGTAATATGGGGTATTTAACGGGTGGTTTTTTGTAAAAAGCTCTATGTTTTATATTGACCTTGATGATGGTTCAACCCGCCATTATCCATGAAGTCCCTTACAAGGTTGAACTCGTCTTATAACTTGAAGTCTTGCACGATGGTTGACTCGTCTTATACCATGAAGTCTTGCACAATGGTTGAACTCGTAATGTGCCATGAAAACCTTTATGATGGTTCAACTCGTCAAGTACCATGAGGACTTCTTGTGAGGCGTTTGCTAGTTGAATATGTGAGATTAATCATAGTAATATATGTAAGTGTAAGTTTGTAGACGATATGACCGGCAGATGGACAGGTTACGAATCCGTTCAAGATGATTTGTAACCGGCATATGGACAGTTTATGAATCCGTCCATGGATGAGTTACAAATCCATCCATGGACGGGTTACGAATCCGTCCATGGACGGGTTACGAATCCGTCCATGAACGGGTTACGAATCCGTCAATGGACGGGTTACGAATTCGTTCATGGACGAGTTTGTAGCCACCATATATTAAACCATTAATTTTTAAATATAAACCCGGGAATCTAATGTCCAATTAAATCTATAAAAAAATATTACGTTCCGTCCATATGTAGTGGTAGTCAAAAGTGGAACTACAATGTCTAACAAGAATTACAATCTTAAGTTAAAATATCATTCCTTCCACTTCTCTCTCGTTGAACGACATAGTCTTGCATTCGCCTCTCGTAGTGGTGGTGCCATCCTTCCACACTCGGGTACTTGTAAATTGTCCATTGCCTAGGTGGTGGAGGAATAGGACAATCATCGTTTAAGAACCAAATCTACACACAACATAACAAAATCAAAATTTATTAACACATTTATGTTAAAAACATCAATATTTAGTAATAATGTGTTCGTTTAAGAAAACATACCGGTACAAAATGTCCGGCGGAGGGGGACCCGACAAGTGCAATAGCATATAACATGGAAGGAGGATCGGCTCCATCGGGGGCCCACAATGGGAGACATGTGTGCGGCCCATATTTACTCAACACAACGAGGGACACTTGGTACAAAGTCGCAAACACCAACCCCATCATCAGAACTAACATCCAAGCGTCTCGAGGGCACGGGGAACTTGTCATGCTCACCTCCCGAACAAGCCTCTCTATCCCCCCCTCTTCCTCGTATACCAAGCCCCAACGATGTTGATGTTCTAGAATGAACCTCAAGAGATTCAACCGAACCTCCGTGTACTTGCTTTCATCCTCACCAAGTAAAACGGCAAGTGATCGATACCCGCAATGACCATCACCCTCTACATTTTGGACCCCGGAGATGTAAGGAAACATGAAGGGGTCAATCGTGTCATGACCCCAATCAAAATCAAGATAATAAGTGCACTTAGACGACACAGCGGGGGATCGTTTCTCCTCCTCCTTCTTCTTCTTATTCTTCTTCTTCTCCTCCTCCCTCTTCTTCTTCTCTTCCTCCCTCTTCTTCTCCTCCTCCTCCTTCTTCTTCTTCTTTTCTTCATCCCTCCTCTTCTTCTCTTCCTCCTTCCTCTTCTTCTCCTCCTCCCTCTCATTCCTCTTCTCCTCACTCCTCCTCTTCTTCTCCTCCTCCTTCCTCTTCTTCTCCTCCTCCCTTTCCTTCCTCTTCTCCTCCCCCCTCTTCCTCTTCGTCGTCGTCCTATCAATGCCCTTACCATTCTCCTCGTCAACATACTCCTCCCATGTCGGATCCCTCGTAGTACTACGCTTCTTCTCACTCCCCCTTGGCCTTCCCTTATCGGTTTCACCGCGCGAGGGCTCTTGCACACAAGACGAACGCGGATCTTCACACTCCAAGACCTTTTGGGCGACCTTGAAGATAGTGTCCTTGGGAACTTCCTCCGCTTCCAACTTGGACCAAAACTTTCCCAATATCTTCTTCTCGTACGAAACTTTGATCCCATCGTCGGGCAATCGATCATTCGGCCTCAAACCTTCCCACCGGACTTGCCTCCAATATAAATCAACTTCATCGGGGGGCAACGGGATGCCTTCTTCAACGTATCTCTTGATCGTTTGGGGTGTGGGCAATCCCATAGAAGTTTTCCACCAACGGTCTCCATGACTCTCCTCGTCGGATATCTTCCCATCTTTTGCTCTTTTAACTTGTGTCAATAGCAATTGAATGCATTGTCTCGAACAATTTTCCAATATGCGGTGGAAGAAAACCTTCTTCCATTCGGGACCACTTAGTATTTCAACCGGTGCCCCCGATTTACTCCTTCCCATCTCCTCTTGGACTCGGCGAAATTGATCCACAAACATGTTATATATCGATGTGTTGTATGATTGTGTCGAAACCTCCGACGGAAGATTGCAACATGTCCTTGAGCATAGAGTATTGAGCCTCAACCCTATAAGACAAAAATGCATATATGTATATATACAAAACGATTCGGAGAAAATAATATTGAAGAAGAGTCATAGGAGGGTAAGGTTACCGGTTAGTTGATCTTGTTCCAAAATGGAGAATATGATCGGACCACGCACTCACTAGCTTGTCCTTATGTGGACTGAACCATGTCTTCTCAACATACGACACCAAACCTTGTCCATCTTTTGCATTCCATATATTCCGAAAATGGTCAAGTCGGGCCTCGTATTCCTCCTTGGTGTGTGCCCTCATAACTCGACGTACGCTACTTGCAAATCGGTCGGCGTCTATACGTTGCAATTTTGCATATGCCCTCACGTTCCGAGCCACATGTACTTGACACAAGAAGTGGGGGACCTTGAAGATGTGCTTCACCGCTTTCAATGCTCCAAGCTCTCGATCCGACATGAAATTAACAACGCGGCTTTTTTTTGTTGAATAAGAACTTCAAACGCGTGAGGGCCCAAGTGAAGTACTCCGTCTTCTCCTTCTTCATGAAGACAATAGCAATACAATACGTCAAGTTTGTGGATGTCATCCCTACAAACTCCAAACAAGGCCATCCGTACCTACAAGAATGACAACCAATAGTTATATATCGAGAATTAATGTCCACCAAAACAACTGAATAACAAAAAAGCGGTACATAAATGCGATGACATACCTATTTGTCTTGTACGTGCAATCCATGATAACGACATTCGGAAACATCCTCAACAAATGTCGTGAGTCTGGATGACTAATAAACAACGCGCTCATCGCCGACTGGCCATCCTTTTCCTTCTTGGTCATTGTGTCGGTGAAGTATCCCTTCTCCTTCAACCACGCCAAGGAGTATTGTGTCACGTTCAATCGACCCATTGATTTCTTCCTTTGAGAAGCCTTGAAATTATAGACTTGTGTCCTCGATAGTAGGGTTTCGGGATTGCGATGGACTAAGTCCATAAAGATGGGCTTAGGCTTCGTACCCGACGTACTAGCGCTTATTATGTGAGCGCGCTCCTCCTCGCTAAGATGATGGGCACCCCTAAGCCCTTTCAAATTTGGGGGAAGCTCATGGTTATGGTACCCTCTTATCACCGATAACGTCCAACGAGAGGGTGTATAGGAATTCCCTTTGCTCAACAACCCATGCAACTCAAACGGACACTTGGCCCTCTTCGATTCCCGTGTTTTCTTCACCTCCTTCTTCCTCGCCGATCTATACGTACCCGACCTATAACAATGAAGAATGATCTTCTCGGGTTTGGACGACTTAGTCGAAATGAGCATAGATAGACCAAGACCGGTCTTTCTAGCCCATTGTCTCAACTCTTCCATTGTATCAAACCCGTCATTTGCAAAGTGCGTAGAGAAGTCGACTTGTGTGTGATCATAATGCTCACTAGACAGACAAACCTATGAATAAAATGGAAAGTTTATAAACAACTCGTAATAACTATGAACTTGCAAAATTTCAACAACATGCAAATAAATAATCATGTACTAAAAAATTATAAACAGCAATTACGAAATCAATAACCATTTTTCATGACAATATAGTATTGAAATAAATATACTACAATGCATAATAATAAACCTATCAATCATTATCATTCAAGAATTCAATTTCGAACAACAAAATAATTTCAAGTTTCAACCTAAACTTAAATCGATAAATTTGAATTTGAACGGCAATAGATAAGTTCCAAATTTCAAAATATAAACTACAACTGCCAAATTCGAATTTATCCATATCAAATTCGTAAACCAAATTAGACACAAGGCTATAATAATCGACCAACAATTAATAAGTTTTAAGCTTCAACCTAAACAAAAATCGATAAGTTCGAATTTGAACCAAACAAATAGCAAAATATAAACATAGCAATTGCACTAGTCTAATTTTAGGATACAATAAATACTAACCCGTTCATTATCGGGAAGATGACCATTGCCCACAGAAGATGATGACTCCGACGAATATGATGACCCGCTAAACGATGATGTCTTTGTGGTCCCGCTACTCGAAGTTGACATCTCAAGACAAGTATTTGTCGTATATGCTCTCTAGTTTCGTGGGATGAATTAACAATTGAAAAGTGAATAGGGAAAAGCACGAGGCCGCATTAAAAGCCGAAATTTGTCGGCCGCATAATTATGGATGGGTTCAGAATCTGTCCATAGGAAAACCCTAACTTGGACGGATTCAGAATCTGTCCATAGGTGCCGTTCGAAAACCCTAACTTGGACGGATTCAGAATCTGTCCATAGGTGCCGTTTTTTTCAAAATTCAAAATCTGTATTTGTGCGGGTTCTAAACTTGCCCATAGAAGCTGGTTTTTTTAAAAAACTTGAACATTTTCAGAACCCGTCCATATGGGCCGTTTTTTAAGCGAACCGGATGTTTGTTTATGGACGGATTCTAAAACTGTCCAAGATTTCCAAAAAACCGGGTTCAGCTTGGACAGTTTCGTAACCCGTCCATATTGGAGTGCGCAACCGAATTTGAGGAGTGCGCGGCCTAAAAAAACGGAGTTAGGGGAGGGAATAACGAATTTGAAAAAGAAAAGATGGATGGAGACACACGAGGTTACACCAAAGGGAATATTAGGTAAAATATTTGGGCCCAAGGTGAGAAAGGGCTGGTCAGCAGCCTGGGTTAGTGTCAGAGGTCTCAGATGAGATTCCCGAACCCCACCAAGTTACCAACACTATGTTGTCTCTTGCGTTACAATCTATATTCCCTCCTCTTCTCGTTTCTCGAGAGCGTCCCCTTCCACTTCGTAATATTTAATTTAATTCACTATATACATACATCTTCAACGACTAAAAAGGACCCTGCAAGGAGGCGGAAATGACCAGAATGCCCTTGCCCTTTTGTTTTGTGTCGATGGAGAGAAAAAGGGGACGGGGGTTCAAGTTTGGGAGGCGAGATGAGTGCTCCTCCTGAGAACATGGCGACGCTGACCGCATCTCTGGAGAGATCGCTTAGGAACTGCTCCCTGGACCACGCGGCCGGACTCTCGAGATCCGACGGCGGATTTCCGGACCTGGAAGCGGCGACCACCACCAAGACTCTCGTTGACCTCAACTCTCATGTCTCTCTCCCCTACCAATGGGAGCAGTGCCTTGATTTGCAGGTTACGCTCTCTTCCCTCTGATACCCACTCGGTCAACCTTCAATTAATGCTTGTTTCTGATTGACATTTATATATATACGGATCGGAGTAGAATGATTTAGTCCGCCGCCCTTTCCTATGGTGATGCCCGTATTGAATGCCCATCGCTTTCGATGCGATCCCCGCTCTCGCATTTATTACCTCCCTCCCTCGCCTTTTAATTCTTGATTTGGAAACCCTAATCGCCACGAATGCCCTCCGGATTATGCTCTCTCTATCGCCATTTGCATGTCAAATTCCTCTCCTCTTCTTTGTCCTCGCACTCAGGATTATTATTTATCAGTGGTGGTGGTTGTGATCAGTAGTTGTTGGACTTGGACTGTCTGTCTGTCTGTCTGTCTCTCTGTCCATTAATTAATTAATCACAGTACGTAATTGTCTGTGCCTAATGATCTCATCTCTTCTTGGTGGTGTTGTTAATTATGTATACTACACTACAGACAGGGGAGATTTATTACAAGAACTGGAGGAACGGAAGGAAGGCCAAGGAGGATCCACGGCTGCTGCTGACAACCACCACCGGCTATTCCACAGAAGAAGAAGAAGACGACGAAGACGAGGAGGAAGAGGATGAACAAGGCTCGCACCGGAGCGGGAGCGAGAGCGAGGGCTCGTCGACCTCTCCGCCTCCCCCGCCGAGCAATCCGTACAGAGGAATGCTACAAGCGCACCGGGAGCTGGACCCGGAGGATGTGCTGGTAGTGGCGGGCTGCAAGATCTGCCTAATGTACTACATGGTGCCCAAGCAAGTCGTGCACTGCCCCAAGTGCGCCGCTCACCTCCTCCACTTCGACCGCCCTTTCGGCCGAGTCAGGGAGCGAGACCTTAGCTAAGTTCCAAGTTTGTATGCAGACGCAATATTGCAATGTCCATTGTTCCGGATTTCGCTTTTTTCTTCAATTTTCTGCCTGCCTCATCATGTCGTCTATATCTTTGCTCATCTCCCGCTTGGAGATGATGGTGATGTAGATGCCAATTAATCGTCTCTCTGCATTTCCTTTTTCATATTGCATCATTTTTATTGTATTTCTCTAGTTATGTCTCATGCATATTCCCTCTCACTCTCTCTCTCTCCCTATAATTATCTATATACTTGGAGCTTATTTTTATCTCGAAAGGTAGGCTCCGTTTAGCTGGACAAATAGCGGAGAACGAAATAAAGAAAATGCTAGTGGAATTCAGTCTCATTAGAGGTACAAGGGTGTTATTTTTTGGAGAATTCTACCCCCACTAAGGATATGTTACCCATTCCTCTAGTGCCGGAGTCTTAGGATAACTCGTTCAAAGTGCGTATAGACACGTACAACGTTAGAAAAACGAGAAGGGGTGACCCAGAAAACTAAATGAGATACTTGTATAAACAAAAAAGTTCAAAAATGTTTGTCACTGATAGATACATAGAACACAGCTACGAAATGGAGCATAGCTAGGTACGGATTATGGCGACGTATGACTGCTTTATTTGCTTCGTAGGCTGGGTTTGTTCTGTATTGTACTACAGTAGTGGTGTTTACTTTTCATTTTGTCATCTACTTACAGAGTTACAGCTGCTTGTTGTTAAAGCTGTTGGCTCGGACAAGGTATAGATTTAAAACCGGCTTGCGTCCTTCTTGGGCCAACATTTCAATATTCATTTCAATTGTGAAACAGTGAGTAAAGTAATATATTATTCAATACGTATTTTATAGTCAGCGGAATCATACCAAGTATATTAGTAGTGCTCATTATTCCAATTCATTGTCTACTAATGCCAACATTGGGCATGCTCATCCGACCCTTATCCTGCGCGCAGATTCACTAATTATTAATTAGTAATATTCTCACATGTTTTGGGTTGCAACGAATATCTAGATATTTGTGTAGGTGAGGAATGTCCTTACGAGTTATGACAAGAAGAATCTTATGTCATTAGATTGACCTTTTCAAGTAAAAATTTTGATTTTGTTTTTACATTTTTTATAATCTTTTTTTGGGGGGAACCATTGTAACATTCATTTTCTATATTAAAAGTTTTTATATACTCCGTAATAAAGAATTAAAAATAGATAATTGAAACTTAAGAACTTTTACTTACGAAAACCACTTTAGAATATGTTAATGACATTAGAAGAGAGGGAGAAAGAGTAAGCATCTTATAGGTTGTATTCTTACTCTTTGTTGATATAAATTTTACAATGGATGGTGCATCTATTTAAATGCCAAAGTTAGGCAAGAGCAACCACTAAAGTCAAGATTAGTGATACGTTTATATTATTATTATATTTAGTTTAATGGGTCACTTGTTGGACCATTAGGTTTAACATTAGCATTTGGGTTTGATCATTTCCTATATATACTTTGTAATCCTGTTATTTGGGATTCATTCAATCAATCAACAAATCTCTTTATCCCTAAGCTCTCTCTAACCCTATCTCGTCTACCTCTCCCTCGGCAGTCGGCCATTCTTCCCTTCTCTCGGGCCTCGTGTTGCCTCTTATCCTGTTCCGATCGATTTCTTTGGTACGGATCCGAGTTGGTCTGTAACAACTAGTGCTTTCATCCAGAGCTCTACGTTACCATGGCAAACCACATTGCACCTCCTCGTTTCAATGGTTACGATCTGGCTAGTTGGGTATATCAAGTACAGGCCTATTTCGATTATTTTCATACCACGGCCAATGACCGCCTTCAACTGGTGGGCCTGTTATTCGATAATCCAACCTTGGAGTGGTTTCGTACTCAACGACGGTATAATTTCATCCGCACTTGGGAGGAATTTTTGGACGCTGTTCAACAGAGGTTCGATGGTGGCTCAATCAATAATCATGTACAGGCTCGCACATTGCTTTTTAAGATTCACTCGATGGTGTACCGAATTTCATGCGATGCGTTATCGTCAGTGTTTTCCAAATTCGGAACTTTAGAAGACGTCGAGATATTGAGTGCAGAAACTGGGTTTCATTCTCGGATTCGCTTCACGGATAGGGACTCGGCCACAGATGCTTTCAACGCTCTCAACTAGAGAAACATTTATGACGGTTGTTGTCAATTGGAGCTGTTTCTTGATGCCCTGAGTAAGATCGACGTTGCTCCCACGGCATAGGCGCCCACGCCCGCGACCACTCCGTTCGCACCAGACGCGACTCCTTCCGTAGCCCAGTTCGTCGGCCAGTCCGCGAAACCTACCGGCGGTCCTGTCGCAAACCCAAGCGGCGGCTCTGTCGCGGCCCCTCCCGCACCTTTCACGCTGGATCTGCACAGCGCAGTCGCGAACCCAACCACGAACCCTAACGAGGATGCAGCCGCTGTTCAGATCCAGCCCGTGTCAGTAGTTCCCAGCAATGGCGCGCAGTCGCCATCGCATCTTCAGATCTGGAGTGGTATCACTGCACCGTCGGGATCTGAACGTTCGTCCAGCACCAGCGCGACTTGCCACCTGCAACACCCTCTCGCCACCGCTCAGGTCACAGCCAACGCGACTCAACGGCAATCCGCGCCGAACGCCGCCGCCCGGAACCCTAACGGCCAATTTCCTCCAGCAATTTTCGGGTAATCTCTGCAATTGTAGTCTCGGATGCTGTTGCATATGTGATAAGCGGTATTTTAGTCGCCCTAATACCGATCAAAGTAATCCAAACAACCCAACTAGGAATGTAGTAGGGAAGTAAGGGTCGATCCCACAGAGACTCAGGTTTAAGTGTTTATTGTTACGCTACTCAGAGTAAAAAGGCGGGGTTTTGAATATGAATCTAAAAACTAAACTAACTAAGGAATGCAAAACTAAGAGTGATTTGTAGAATATGAGAAAGATATGCTCAACCAGTTAATATGCATTGTGAACTTGATTATTGATCATTGATTATCAAAATTCTCTTTTTACCTTGACTAATCTACTGCGGAATGCTAATAACCCAACTCCATGGAATTATTATCCTACTTCAATTCTAGTTATTAGCCCGACCGGTACTAACAACCCTAATTATCAAACAACCTAAGAGACCTCCTAGATTCAATTCGACAACAGCATTAAGATTCAAGCATCAATAGAAACATGCATTCAGAGCAACCAGACATCCAAATAACATGCGATTGAATTCTCTTCTCTAATCAACTAGTCCTACCAGTCCTAGATTGATTAAAGGTTCCACTTATGATCTAATTAATTCCAACCGGTAATTAGAAAGATCTAGTTGTAATTCAACCTAGAGATTCAATTAGATGGCCAATCTAACAAAACCCTAAATCAAAATTATTCAATTAAGCATAGAGAAAACAATCTAGTCAAGGGAAATTAAGAACAATCAAACCTCACAATAATACTTCGTTCACAACTTCAATTAACTAGTCAAGCAAAAGGAATTTAGCTACTGAAAGACATTGAAAAGCTTACAAAGTTTTCCATAGGGTTCTTGTTCTCCAAGTCTCCAATAACCAAAGTCAAGATTCAAAAGATAATAAAACCTAAAACTAGGGCTAACTATATATAATATGTCTTCCAAAAATATATCTAAAAACATAACTCAAAAGGCCCACAAATATCTCGTAATAAATCTCGGCCATCTCGCAGACGCGGGCCAAAACTCGGGATAGAACCCCAAAACTCGGTCGAGTTTCCGACGCCTTGCCCGCGTTTTCACCACAGAGAGTCAGGTCAGGAAACGCGGTTTGAAACCACGAGACGCGGCCGCGTCTTTAACCCCCTTCCCGCGTCTCACGCTCTGGTCGACAGGTGACACTTCAGAGGCTATTTTGACACACTTCGAGTTGGAATTTGGACTCGGAGTAAAAAGATGTATTGCAGCTCTTCAAATTAGCTTTCCAATGACACCAAAATCAGCTCAATCCGACCACCGTAGCTCTCGATCCATCCCTTGCAAGCAAGAGGCGTCGAAATAACAACTCCAATACATAGTCCGGACCCAAGTGTGCTTTCTCCATCACCTCTTGGGCTAATCTCATAGCTTGGCTCTCTTCTTGCCTCCTCAATGCTTTGGCTTCACCTCTTTCACACTTGTTGTCTTTACATCTACAATCAAAAGCTACAACAAGGTGTAGATATCCGAATCTTTCTACAAACTAACAAAACTAGCAAAACTAACTAAAACTAAACCAAAAACCATAAAAATTCTAACTAAACATGCTCTAAAACACTACCTAACATGTGTCTATCAAATTACCCCATGCTTGAACCTTGCTTGTCCTCAAGCAAGAAATAAAATCAAAGTCACACCACAACTAGCAAGTCAAGCATCCATCTAGATATCAATCCACACTTCATCACTTAAGCTAAACCTTAACCAAGACATCATTGCATACATGGAATAGAAGCTTTCAAAATCAAATCATTCATCCATTCTAGACCTCACCAAGGTAATGTGTTTTTGCACTCTTCACTCAAGTGTTTAAGGGATGTGTTTCGCTCAAAATCAACTTTGAAAGCTAGACTACCATAGGCTTGCATCAGTGTTCTAAATCTCCACTACGAATGATTAAACACACAACAAAAATCATGAGGACTTTTAAGGGTTGTAATGGGGTCAAGGTATAAACAAGTAGGTAGGGAAATATTTGGTTATGTGGTGCTAAAAATCCGGGAACTAGTGCTAGCAAAAACCCAAATTACAAAAAACCACTATCAACTTCCTACTTCCACCACTTATTTCGCCTTTTTCTCATCACTTTTCTTTCAACACTTCATCCATTCTCTCATATTTTTCTTTCTCTTTTTCATTTTTTTTTTCTTTTCATAAGAGACATATTTTTTATTTTTCCCTCTTTCAACTCCTTATCTTTTTCTTTCTTTTCAAACGCAACATTTTTTCTTTTCTTTTTTTTCAAACCATCCCCATAATACCACAAAGAACAACTCTTAGCTAAATCCTAATTCCCGGATGGGTCAAGCTTATCAAGGCTAGGAGTTATTTTTGTGGAGCTACAAAATAAGGCTAATAGGCTCAAAAATAGGGGCTATCAAACAAAGGAATAATGCAAGGTAGATAAGGATAATATGAGCTAATAAAAATGCCTCAATCATTTTAATGTCATGCATTTAAATCATGTAATGTAGCCTTGAAAAAGATATCTAAACGCAAGTTCTAGAGCTAGTAATCAAAGCGATACACTCAAGAAAAAGATGCAAATATGCAATGAAGGCTCAAAATAATCTCACATGGCATATATGTCTAGAACTTCATAAACAATTCAAAATTTCAACTTCATATGCATGCTCAATCCTATAATCAAGATTAATAACTTAAAGAATCATGCTTCAATCCAAGGAAACTTCAACCAACAAGCAAGTCATGGGTTAGATAATACTCTTAACTTAGAGAGACAAATGGTCAAGTAGGGAAATTTGGTTCCTAAAATGCAATATTTCTTTTTTTATTTTTCAAATTTTCATTTTTTTTTGTATTTTTCAAAATTTTAATCAATGCAAAACAAGAAATTAAACATGCAAATGCAACTATATGAATGCAATCTAAGACTAAGCAAGAAATCCCTTCCCCCATGCTTAAATTTTACATTGTCCCCAATGTAAAGTAAAAGTAAAGAGAAAAGAAAAACTAACCAAGTCATCTACTAATCCGGATCTTGAGGCGGTGGTGAGAAGCACTCGGAGGCAAGTTATGGCATGTGCAACCCGAGTTACGAGACCTGTACGCCGGGCTTACTAGAAACAAAACCAAAAAGCAAAACAAAAACAAAACTATACTAAACTAATACTAAGAATCAAAAACAACTATCCTAATCACTTGGGTTGCCTCCCAAGAAGCGCTTTGTTAACGTCGTTAGCTTGACGAGAGTACAATTTCATAGGCTCAGACATTGTCAATGCCCTTAATAAACTGTCAAAACTCTGTGAACTCATCTCACAAAAACACAAGTAACACAAGCATAAAGTGAAACTACTTAACATACCATTCAAACACCGTTTCAACTTGTCAAACTTGTGTGAGCAATCTTCATGACATGGCATATGCTCAAACCAAAATAGTAAAAGTGGTGGCTTTTCAAAATAATTACTAAATAGATCAAAGCTCTTACCAGAAGTACCACTTTCAATCAAGATGAACTCCGAGAAATACCTAGATTCTTCGTTGTGCTCCAAAATTGGTTCTTCAGATGAATTAGCAATGGGAAGGAATGCAATCGGCTCATTGAGCTCGGTGACCTCTTCTTTAGCAATATAGACTCCACAAGGCTCATCTATGGTCTCCTCGAGATGAGTAGTATCACATTGAACATCAAAGTCACCATCTTTACCCAACTCATGTGTAGGGAATTGCTCCTCCACATGCATTTGAGTATCTAATTCAGGGGCTCTTGAAACGTCAGAAGCCTCATCAGGTTGGAGTATTGATGAAGATGATCCGACCAACAAACACTGACGGCCCATATAACAAAGACAATCCCAACACTCCATAGGTTCCATACATAGAATTCGTCCATTGCTCATGTATTCAGCCAACTCAAGAGTTTCATGATTCATACCCTCAATAATGCCCATGCAAAAGCTTCCAATATCAATATGAAGTCCTTGAGCACCAAGTCCATCCATATAATCTTGGAATCTAACGAAGTACCAATGAAATTGCTCATCTTGAAACTGTTTACATTCGAACAAAGCCATAGATTAGTAGCACAGGTGTGGACCGTAAGCTAGGTCCACACAATAGTAACAAAACAATAAACACAAGAAAACAGCCGAGTCCCCGGCAACGGCGCCAATTTGATAAGCGGTATTTTAGTCGCCCTAATACCGATCAAAGTAATCCAAACAACCCAGCTAGGAATGTAGTAGGGAAGTAAGTGTCGATCCCACAGAGACTCAGGTTTAAGTGTTTATTGTTACGCTACTCAGAGTAAAAAGGCGGGGTTTTGAATATGAATCTAAAAACTAAACTAACTAAGGAATGCAAAACTAAGAGTGATTTGTAGAATATGAGAAAGATATGCTCAACCAGTTAATATGCATTGTGAACTTGATTATTGATCATTGATTATCAAAATTCTCTTTTTACCTTGACTAATCTACTGCGGAATGCTAATAACCCAACTTCATGGAATTATTATCCTACTTCAATTCTAGTTATTAGCCCGACCGGTACTAACAACCCTAATTATCAAACAACCTAAGAGACCTCCTAGATTCAATTCGACAACAGCATTAAGATTCAAGCATCAATAGAAACATGCATTCAGAGCAACCAGACATCCAAATAACATGCGATTGAATTCTCTTCTCCAATCAACTAGTCCTACCAGTCCTAGATTGATTAAAGGTTCCACTTATGATCTAATTAATTCCAACCGGTAATTAGAAAGATCTAGTTGTAATTCAACCTAGAGATTCAATTAGATGGCCAATCTAACAAAACCCTAAATCAAAATTATTCAATTAAGCATAGAGAAAACAATCTAGTCAAGGGAAATTAAGAACAATCAAACCTCACAATAATACTTCGTTCACAACTTCAATTAACTAGTCAAGCAAAAGGAATTTAGCTACTGAAAGACATTGAAAAGCTTACAAAGTTTTCCATAGGGTTCTTGTTCTCCAAGTCTCCAATAACCAAAGTCAAGATTCAAAAGATAATAAAACCTAAAACTAGGGCTAACTATATATAATATGTCTTCCAAAAATATATCTAAAAACATAACTCAAAAGGCCCACAAATATCTCGTAATAAATCTCGGCCATCTCGCAGACGCGGGCCAAAACTCGGGATAGAACCCCAAAACTCGGTCGAGTTTCCGACGCCTTGCCCGCGTTTTTACCACAGAGAGTCAGGTCACGAAACGCGGTTTGAAACCACGAGACGCGGCCGCGTTTTTAACCCCCTTCCCGCGTCTCACGCTCTGGTCGACAGGATACACTTCAGAGGCTGTTTTGACACACTTCGAGTTGGAATTTGGACTCGAAGTAAAAAGATGAATTGTAGCTCTTCGAGTTATCTTTCCAATGACACCAAAATCAGCTCAATCCGACCACCGTAGCTCTCGATCCATCCCTTGCAAGCAAGAGGTGTCGAAATAACAACTCCAATACATAGTCCGGACCCAAGTGTGCTTTCTCCATCACCTCTTGGGCTAATCTCATAGCTTGGCTCTCTTCTTGCCTCCACCAATGCTTTGGCTTCACCTCTTTCACACTTTTTGTCTTTACATCTACAATCAAAAGCTACAACAAGGTGTAGATATCCGAATCTTTCTACAAACTAACAAAACTAGCAAAACTAACTAAAACTAAACCAAAAACCATAAAAATTCTAACTAAACATGCTCTAAAACACTACCTAACATGTGTCTATCAACATGATTTGGGTGAATGTGTTGAGGAATTTATTGAAATTGGGGTGGACAAATCCAAGATAAATCCGTTTGAATTTCTAGTTGATTCAAGTGCACATGAGGTGTTTGATAAAATGTCTGTGAGAAGTTTCAATACTTCTTCTATTCAGTTGAGTAATGGTGTGTCCTTTGATCCGACGGGTATCGGGTGGAGTAGCTTTCAAACAATTTCGGTGAAATCAATTGAAGCTCTCAGTGTACAAAACCTGTTCGAAGAAATGCCGCTTAGAAGTTCCAACTCAAAAAACCTAATGTCGTATTTAGCTCAAGTTTCTGGTGCTCAAGTGATAACGGTATTTTAGTCGCCTTAATACCTATCAAAATAATCCGAACAACTCAACTAATGTAGTAGGGAAGTAAGGGTCGATCCCACAAAGACTCAGGTTTCAGTGTTTATTGTTATGGTACTCAGAAAAGGGGTTTTGAATATTAATCTAGAATCTAAACTAACTAAGGAATGGAAAACAAAAGATGAGATGTAGAATATGAGGGAAGTATGCTCAACTAGTTAATATCCATTGCGAACTTGATTATTGATCATTGATTATCAAAATTCTCTTTCCACCTTGACTAATCTATTGCGGAATGCTAATAACCCAACTTCATGGAATTATTAATCCTACTTCAATTCTAGTTATTAGCCCGACCGGTACTAACAACCCTAATTATCAAATAACCTAAGAGACCTCCTAGATTCAATTCGACAACAGCATTAAGATCCAAGTATCAATAGAAACATTCATTCAGAGCAACCAGACATCCAAATAACATGCAATTGAATTTTCTTCTCTAATCAACTAGTCCTACCAGTCCTAGATTGATTAAAGGTTCTACTTATGATCTAATTAATACCAACCGGTAATTAGAAAGATCTAGTTGTAATTCATCCTAGAAATCCTATTAGGTGATCAAGCCAATAAAACCCTAGGCTGAAATTAATCAATTAAGCATAGAGAAAACAATCTAGTCAAGGGAAATTAAGAACAATCAAATCTCACAATAATACTTCGTTCACAACTTCAATTAACTAGTCAAGCAAAAGAGGTTTAGCTATTGAAAGACATTGAAAAGCTTACAAAGGTTCCCATAGGGTTCTTGTTCTTCTCAAGCTCCAACAATAATTCTCAAAATCAAGAATTATGAGATAATAAACCTAGAAACTAATATCCAAAAATATATCTAAGAGGTTTTTAAAAATATTATCCAAAACAAGTTTCAACCCAAAAGCCCAAGCCCATACAAAAATATCACTTTCCGGACACGCGGGTGAAAGCGCGGGCATACCCATGAAAACTCGGTCGCGCTTCCGAAGCCATGCCCGCGCTTTCACGCCAGAGGCTCAGTTGCCGAAACGCGCCCTATGTCACAGAAGCGCGGGCGTGCTTCTGAAGCCTTGCCCGCGTTTTCAACACTGGTCGTCAGGCGACACTTTAGAGGCTGTTTTGACCCACTTCGAGTTGGAATTTGGACTCGGAGTAAAAAGATGAATTGTATCTCTTCGAGTTAGCTTTCCAATGACACCAAAATCAGCTCGATCCGACCACCGTAGCTCCCAATCCAGCCCTTGCAAGCAAGAGATGTCGAAACAACAACTCCAATACATAGTCCGGACCCAAGTGTGCTTTTCCCATCACCTCTTGGGCTAATCTCATAGCTTGGCTCTCTTCTTGCTTTCTCCAATGCTTTGGCTTCACCTCCTCTCCACTTATTGTCTTCACATCTACAATTAAAAACCACAACAAAGTGTAGATATCCGAATCTTTCTACAAACTAACAAAACTAGCAAAACTAACTAAAACTATACCAAAAACCATAAAAATCCTAACTAAACATGTCCTAAAACACTACCTAATATGTGTCTATCAAATTCCCCCATGCTTGAACCTTGCTTGTCCTCAAGCAAGAAATAAAATCAAAGTCACACACCACAACTAGCAAGTCAAGCATCCATCTCAATATCAATCCACATTTTCATCAAATAAGCTAAACCTTGACCAAGACATCATTGCATACATGGAATAGAAGCTTTCAAAATCAAATCATTCATCCATTCTAGACCTCACCAAGGTAATGTGTTTTACACTCTTCACTCAAGTGTTTAAGGGATATGTGTTTCGCTCGAAATCAACTTTGAAAACTAGACTACCATAGGCTTGCATCAGTGTTTTAGATCTCCACTACGAATGATTAAACACACAACAAAAATCATGAGGACTTTTTAAGGGTTGTAATGGGGCCAAGGTATACACAATTAGGTAGGGAAATATTTGGTCTTGTGGTGCTAAAATCCGGGAACTAGTGCTAGCAAAAACCCAAATTACAAAAAACCACTATCAACCTCATAATTCCACCAACTTATTTCACCTCTCTCTCATCACTTTTCTTTTCAACACTTCATCCATGTTCTCATATTTTTCTTTCTCTTCTTTTTTTCTTTTTATAAGAGACATCTTTTCTTTCTTTTTGAACTCCTTATCTTTTTTCTTTCTTTTCAAACCCAACATTCTTCCCTTTCTTTCTTTTCAAACCATCCCCATAGTACCACAAAGAACAACTCTAGCTAAATCCTAATTCCCGGATGGGTCAAGCTTATCAAGGCTAGGAGTTATTTTTGTGGAGCTACAAAATAAGGCTAATAGGCTCAAAAATAGGGGCTATCAAACAAAGGAATAATGTAAGGTAGATAAGGATAATATGAGCTAATGAACATGCCTCAATCATCTTAATGTCATGCATTCAAATCATATAATGTAGCCTTGAAAAAGATATCTAAACGCAAGTTCTAGAGCTAGCAATCAAAGCGATACACTCAATAAAAATGTGCAAATATGCAATAAAGGCTCAAAATAATCTCACAAGGCATATATGTCTAGAACTTCATAAACAATTCAAAATTTTAACTTCTTATGCATGCTCAATCCTATAATCAAGATTAATAACTTAAGAATCATGCTTCAATCCAAAGAAACTTCAACCAAACAAGCAAGTCATGGGTTAGATAATACTCTTAACTTAGAGAGACAAATGGTCAAGTAGGGAACTTGAATCCTACAATGCAATATTTATGTGATTTTTTTCAATTTTTCAATTTTTTTTTTTGGATTTTTTTTCAAGAGTTTAATCAATGCAAAACAAGAAATTAAACATGCAAATGCAACTATATGAATGCAATCTAAGACGAAGCAAGAAATCCCTTCCCCCATGCTTAAATTTTACATTGTCCCCAATGTAAAGTAAAAGTAAAGAGAAAAGAAAAACTAACCAAGTTGTCGAGTAATCCGGATCTTGAGGTGGTGGTGGGAAGCACTCGGCGGCCGAGCTATGATATGTGCAACCCGAGTTATGAGACCTGTACGCCGGGCTAACTAGAAACAAAACAAAACAAAAAAAAAAAAAACTATACTAAACTAATACTAAGAATCAAAAACAACTATCCTAATCACTTGGGTTGCCTCCCAAGAAGCGCTTCATTAACGTCGTTAGCTTGACGAGAGCACAATTTCATAGGCTCAGACATTGTCAATGCCCTTAACAACCTATCAAATACCTGCGAGCTCATCTTAATGAAACATAAATAACCCAAGAATAAGTTGAGTTTAAATAACATGTCAGTCAAACACCGTTTCAACTTATCAAACCTATGAGCCCAATTTTCATAAGATGGCATATGCTCGAACCAATGCGAATCAAGTGGTGGCTTTTCAATATATGTATGAAATGAATCGAAGCTCTTACCAGAAATACCACTTTCAATCAAGATGAACTCAGAGAAATCCCTAGAATTTTTCATTATGTTGCAAAATTGGTTCTTCGGGTGAATTAGTGATGGGAAGGAATGCAATCGGCTCATTGAGTTCGGTGACCTCTTCTTTAGCAATATAAACTCCACAAGGCTCATCTATGGTCTCCTCGAGATGAGTAGTATCACATGGAACATCAAAGACACCATCTTTACCCAACTCATGTGTAGGGAATTGCTCCTCCACATGGATTTGAGTATCCAATTCAGGGGCTCTTGAGATGTCAGGAGCCTCATCAGGTTGGAGTATTGATGAAGATGATTCGACCAACAAACACTGACGGCCCATATAACAAAGAAAATCCCAACACTCCATAGGATCCATACATAGAATTTGTCCATTGCTCATGTATTCAGCCAACTCAAGAGTTTCATGATTCATACCCTCAATAATGCCCATGCAAAAGCTTCCAATATCAATATGAAGTCCCTGAGCACCAAGTCCATCCATATAATCTTGGAATCTAACGAAGTACCAATGAAATTGCTCATCCTGAAACTGTTTACATTCGAACAAAGCCATAGATTAGTAGCACAGGTGTGGACCCTAAGCTAGGTCCACACAAGAGTAACAAAACAATAAACACAAGAAAACAACCGAGTCCCCGGCAACGGCGCCAATTTGATAACGGTATTTTAGTCGCCTTAATACCTATCAAAATAATCCGAACAACCCAACTAATGTAGTAGGGAAGTAAGGGTCGATCCCACAAAGACTCAGGTTTCAGTGTTTATTGTTATGGTACTCAGAAAAGGGGGTTTTGAATATTAATCTAGAATCTAAACTAACTAAGGAATGGAAAACAAAAGATGAGATGTAGAATATGAGGGAAGTATGCTTAACTAGTTAATATCCATTGCGAACTTGATTATTGATCATTGATTATCAAAATTCTCTTTTCACCTTGACTAATCTATTGCGGAATGCTAATAACCCAACTTCATGGAATTATTAATCCTACTTCAATTCTAGTTATTAGCCCGACCGGTACTATCAACCCTAATTATCAAATAACCTAAGAGACCTCCTAGATTCAATTCGACAACAGCATTAAGATCCAAGTATCAATAGAAACATGCATTCAGAGCAACCAGACATCCAAATAACATGCAATTGAATTTTCTTCTCTAATCAACTAGTCCTACCAGTCCTAGATTGATTAAAGGTTCTACTTATGATCTAATTAATACCAACCGGTAATTAGAAAGATTTAGTTGTAATTCATCCTAGAAATCCTATTAGGTGATCAAGCCAATAAAACCCTAGGCTGAAATTAATCAATTAAGCATAGAGAAAACAATCTAGTCAAGGGAAATTAAGAACAATCAAATCTCACAATAATACTTCGTTCACAACTTCAATTAACTAGTCAAGCAAAAGAGGTTTAGCTATTGAAAGACATTGAAAAGCTTACAAAGGTTCCCATAGGGTTCTTGTTCTTCTCAAGCTCCAACAATAATTCTCAAAATCAAGAATTATGAGATAATAAACCTAGAAACTAATATCCAAAAATATATCTAAGAGGTTTCTAAAAATATTATCCAAAACAAGTTTCAACCCAAAAGCCCAAGCCCATACAAAAATATCACTTTCCGGACATGCGGGTGAAAGCGCGGGCATACCCATGAAAACTCGGTCGCGTTTCCGAAGCCATGCCCGCGCTTTCACGCCAGAGGCTCAGTTGCCGAAACGCGCCCTATGTCACAGAAGCGCGGGCGCGCTTCTGAAGCCTTGCCCGCGTTTTCAACACTGGTCGTCAGGCGACACTTTAGAGGCTGCTTTAACCCACTTCGAGTTGGAATTTGGACTCGGAGTAAAAAGCTGAATTGTAGCTCTTCGAGTTAGCTTTCCAATGACACCAAAATCAGCTCGATCCGACCACCGTAGCTCCCAATCCAGCCCTTGGAAGCAAGAGATGTCGAAACAACAACTCCAATACATAGTCCGGACCCAAGTGTGCTTTTCCCATCACCTCTTGGGCTAATCTCATAGCTTGGCTCTCTTCTTGCTTTCTCCAATGCTTTGGCTTCACCTCCTCTCCACTTATTGTCTTCACATCTACAATTAAAAACCACAACAAAGTGTAGATATCCGAATCTTTCTACAAACTAACAAAACTAGCAAAACTAACTAAAACTATACCAAAAACCATAAAAATCCTAACTAAAAATGTCCTAAAACACTACCTAATATGTGTCTATCATCAAGTCTCTAACCAAGTTTCTGATGCTCTTGATGTGTTTGAGGGCTCCACTTTTGCTAGTTTGGTTGTGAGATCCACTTGGACGCCTAGGAGACTTACCAGGTTTTTAGAAAAGTTGATGCCATGGAGACCCGTCACTTTGGTTGCTACTACATCATTTCCTTTTGATAGACGAAAGGTTGGTGTTTACTGTACATCTGCCTCCTTGATGTTGATACAAGATGCCTCAAAGATGTTGGATAGTCCACAAATCAATAACTACTCTATGAGGCTCGCAAGTCAATTATGGGTACTTCTTCTCTTGATTTCCGCCTTGAGGACGAGTTGACTCTGATCGGAGGAGTAGTTGATACGTTATTATTATTATTATTATATTTAGTTTAGTGGGTCGCTTGTTGGAACATTAGGTTTAACATTAGCATTTGGGTTCTATCATTTCCTATATATACTTTGTAATCTTGTTATTTGAGATTCATTCAATCAATCAACAAATCTCTTTATCCCTAATTAAACTCTCTCTAACCCTATCTCGTCTACCTCTCCCTCGGCCGTCGGCCATTCTTCCCTTCTTCCGGGGCCTCGTGTTGCCTCTTATCATGTTCCAATCGATTCCTTTGGTACGGATTCGAGCTAGTCCGTATCAATTAGGAGGTGAATAATTCACACTTTTCTACCTAGGGTAATTAGCCATACACATGTGTTTCTTATGCATCTTCTAGATGGGTAATACATGTGTTCATAACACATCTTCTATATGAACATATATGTATTCATAACAGTACCTCTTGAATATTCACCTTCGTTTTTACTTTGGGACACAAATGTATGTTGCCTCGTTGAACCCATTATACTCTTTGATGCTGCCTCATTAAAAACCTTACCAGGAAAAACCCAATGGGATAAAAACCTGATCGAAGGGAAAAAGAGTGCAACGCGTATGATGCTCCCCCTGACTTCAACATAGCTCTCGGAGCTTACACATTCTAATCTTGTGCACTAGTTCTCCAAATTCCTTAGGAATCAAAGACTTCGTGAACAGGTCGGCAAAGTTGTCATTCGACCGAACTTGTTGGATATCCGTTCACCGGTTTCTTCGAGATCTCGAGTATAAAAGAATTTTGGAGATATGTGCTTTGTGCGGTCTCCCCTAATGTAACCTTTCTTCATCTGAACAACACATGCTGAGTTGTCTTCATATATTGTCGTTGGATTGTCAATGATCGGCTTCATTCCGCTTTCCTTCTGGATGAGTTGAATAATTGCTCGTAGAGATACAAATTCTCTTCCAGCTTCATACAAAGCAATTAATTTTGCTTGATTTGATGATGTAGCAGTAATAGTCTGCTTTGTTGATCTCCATGAAATGGTTGTGCCTCCATATGTAAATACATAGCCGTTTTGTGATTTGGCTTTGTGTGGGTCGAACAAGTATCCTGCATCTACATATCCGACTAAAGTTACATTGCTTTGGTTGCGGTAGAACAACCTCAAATCATGCGTTCCTCGGAGGTATTGAAATACATGTTTGATCCCATTCTAGTGCCTCCTTACAGGAGCGGTGTTGTACCTGGATAATAAATTTACTGCAAAAGCAATATCTGGTCATGTATTATTAGTCAAGTACATCAGGGCACCAATTGCACTTAAATATGGAATATCAAGTCTAAGGACCTCTTCGTCCTCTTCCCGAGGGAGAAATTGATCATTTTCAATATTGAGGGAATGGACTTCCATGGGAGAGGTCAAGAATGAGCTTTGTCCATATAAAATCTCTTTAAAACTTTCTCAGTATAGTTGGACTGATGGATAAATATTCCATCCTTTAGATGCTCAATTTGTAAGCCAAGACAAAGCTTTGTTTTCCCCAAATCTTTCATCTTAAATTCTTTCATCAAGTATTTCGCAGTATCTTCCACCTCATTGGGAGTTCCAACTATGTTTAAATCATCAGCATAGACTACGATAATAGCAAATCCCTCATTGGACCGTTTGATAAAAACACATGGGCAAACATTATCGTTCTTATATCCCCTTTTCATAAGGTATTCACTCAGACGGTTATACCACATCCGTCCTGATTGTTTTAACCCATACAACGACCTTCTCAATTTTATTGAAAACATTTCTCGAGGTCCGTTATTTTCACCCTTAGACAATTTTAGTTCTTCTCGAACTTTCATATATATATATATATAATGTTTGTATCTAGTGACCCATATAAGTATGCGGTCACGACATCCATAAGGCGGATATGTAGTTTTTCAAATACTGTCATGCCAATTAGGAGAATCTCAGTGTAGTTGCATCGACTACAGGTGAGTATGTCTCATCATAATCAATTCCGTGAATTTAAGAGAAACCTTGGGCTACTAGCCTTGCCTTATATCTAACGATTTCATATTTCTCATTTTGTTTTCGCACAAACACCCATTTGTACCCAATTGGCATTACATTCTTTGGTGTACGAACAATAGGTCCAAAAACCTCTCGCTTTTCAAGCGATTGTAATTCTGTTTGAATGACATCTCTCCATTTTGGCCAATCCTTTCTTTGACGACATTCATCCACGGATTTTGGCTCAAAATCATCATCTTCAGTCACAAAATCAGTAGCCACTGAGTAGGCAAATATATCATCGGTAATGATATCCTTTATATTCCATTGTATGCTTGTGCATACATAATTTATTGATACCTCAAGATTACCAATATTCCCATTATCATTGAGGGTATCAACTTCTCTTAGGATATTTTTATTTTCCATCTCATTGCCTTGGTCACTATTCTCATGACTCACTTTGGCTTCTTTTGTCATACCCTTTTGGTTCTTTGGTTTTCTTGGTTTTAAGTCTTTTGAACCTGGAGGCCTACCACGCTTTCGACGTGTTGTAGACTCATTTGCAATGGACGTATTAGGTTGTCCAATGGGTATTTCAATCCTAGCAGGAGCATTTGCTGCATGAATATATGACTTTGTTACCTTATTTGTATCAGTGAATGCATCAGGTAACTGATTTGCAACATTTTGTAAATGTATGACCCGTTGAACTTCTTGTTCACACATTTTTGTTTTCGGATAAAGATGAGATAATGATACTACATTCCATGTAATCTCGTTTACATGTGGGTCCATCTTTTTCTTATCTCCCCCTAAGTTTGGGAATGTATTTTCATCAAACTGACAATCAGCAAATCTTGTTGTGAATAAGTCACCCATTGTTGGTTCGAGATATCGAATGATTGAGGGAGATTCGAAACCAACATAGATTCTCAATCTTCTTTGTGGACTCATCTTTGTGTGTTGTGGCGGAGCAATGGGAATATAAACTGCATATCCAAATATTTTTAAATGTGAGATATTTGGCTCCTTACCAGGTACTAATTGCATTGGAGATTGCTCATTGTTTGCACTTGACCTTAATCGAATCAGAGCCTTAATCGAATCTTGCTAAGTGTTGGAGCTTTGCTTCCTTATCTATTGAGTTTGTCTTCGTTGGGGTTTGCCATAACTTCAGTCACTAAATGAAGTGCAATAATTTATGGCTAATGAAAGATTAGTGCCTTATGCGAAGTATTAATGAATATAGGGTGGTTAGTAAAACTTGGAAAACCGCTTTGGGTCCGTGTTATGATAGATTCTATTTTCCACTTTAGACATGCACAACACCTATGCTATGAGGCTGGTTATAGGTTGTATTAGTCGATGGATTTCAATTATTGTTTGAATAAGTAAAATTGCAAATGGAATATTAAACACATATCTTTCTTAGGTGTTATCTTTAAATAAAGTCTTGTTCCTAAAGATGCTTCGTCTCTCTTCTATATATGCCTTCGTCTGTTGAGTCGATCACTTAAAGCCGCTCGCTCAGAATGTTGTTTGCTCATACCTGCAGGGAAGAACCTTTAATTAACATTCACCTACCGGTTATTAGTTGGTTTAGGATGTTATTATATCTGATCTTATTCTCCCAATTGTTTAGTCTCACATTAGACTAACATCCTTTCTTGCTTTCCCAACTCTATTGGCTGGTGTTTCTTGTCTTTTATAAAAATGCAAGATAGTAAAGGAAAGATTGTCTAGGAGTAAATCGAAGACATAGAATCAGTTGGAAGGAAAGGAGGAAGGATGCAAGACTTTTACTGTTTTACTTATTTTTATGGTTCTCACATGCTTTTGACTTGACATAAGACTTGTAATTTCTGCTGCAATACTTTATCTTTTGAGAAACAATCATTTGAAGATTTAAGAGACTCTATAGGATAATTTAGTATTTTTAATAACGAATCATATGAATTTGTTTCCTTAATCACTTGTGTTATGTTACCCAGTCTTAAACAGTTTTTGATGGCAAAATTTGAAGTCGTTGGCAATAATACCATTGTTGCAAAATAGGGGTGTTACATTCACATATATCCACCTCTAAATAAGTTGATTAAGCTCCAGTTTCTTATCAAATTCCTTTATTCTAACGTTTCTTCCTATCCTAAACATAAGCAATTATAGGTCAACGAGCCAAGTGAAGTAATTCTTAATTAACATCAAAGGACACAATCAAAATCAATATTAGCGTTAAGCATAAGGATATTGAAGATATATGCAAACACAATCACAATGAGATAATTATATTAGCATGCAATTAACAAGCTTTTTAATGAGAAAAACCTAATCCAAGCAATAGAGCACAGTCAACTTCAACTAGTTGGCCAAGCAAGAAGAAATCACTTATACTCATAATATAGAATGATAAACCCGAAGCAAAGAAATTAGAATTGAAATCTCACAAACATACAAACCAAAACGTTTCAAGTGCAAATTAAATAACATTAAGGTTTAGTTCTCCATGGATGACAAAAACTCACAAAATTACAATGGAAGTTCAATGATGATTTGAAAAATAGGTCCTCCAAAACTACTAATTATAAGATTTGAACATCGAAGAAAAAGATAATAGGAAAGAAGGAAAATAGAAAATAAATATCTAAAGTCTTGGCGACATCATGACTTGAAAGCCAACGATCGCGGCTTTTCAGCTTTTAACACGATCTGGCAATCACAACCTTCTATTCACCTTACTTGATTTTGATCAGCCACGTTGGCAGCCTTAAAAAACATGGTCGTAATTTATTCACTCTCTGTTGTAAAACCGCGATGGTTGTTATGATAAACGCCCGCGCGACCTTCTCGATCAACAACGTAGCTCCAAAATACGTGATTTCCTCTAAGTCTTCATATATTCACACAATGCTCCTAATCCATCCTAATTCTCTCAAAATATGTACTATAAAAAAGATTTAGTTATATTATAGAAACTACTGCGAATCAAAGCTAAGGGAGCATAATGTCTTGAAATTCTTGCAAAACATTAGCAATGTACTTAAGAATATCTAAAACACTCGAATCAATCATACAAACCTCCTTTTAATGAGAATAAAGCAAGTTGGGTGGAACGGTGCAAACATAGCCAAAGAGTTGGCACAAAGTGACCAATGCTCCACTTTTCCTTTGATCCCAAATTTTGAGGCTTCTTTTGGAAGTGTAGCTCCCTGTATGTTCCTTGATGTTTAAAACAAAACACATTGCCTTTGTGAGAAGAATCATCTCACTACCCTTATCGATCGTAGTCCATTTTCCTTGAAGGATATTATAAGGAACATTTTTCTTTTTCAAGTCCATCATTTTAACATCCTCTTCATTCACCTTGAGACTGTTGTAATATGCTCTATCATTCATAGAAATCATCTTTTGTTATTTGTCAAAACACACGATCTAGAGCAGCTAGGCTTTGGTGCCAATTGTTCAATCTACGTATGTCGGAATACAAACTCTGATCCTTGGGGATAAAAAAAACTAGGTAGTGGAAATTAAACAAAGAAGTAACGAACAAGACAAGATCTTTTCCCCAATCAAATTCACTCTCTTCATTTGAAGTTTAAACATACAAACATAAATCTTAGGTTTCTAGGTGTAAACAATTTGTAGGCACGGATCTCTGTTCTTCAGGGTGGAACGAACATTCTAATAAGGATCAATGAACTCAAATGCACAACTAAGCCTTCGCACCTCGCTCTGCCTCGATATTCTCAAGATTCTAATTTTACGTGAATGAATGTGTATAAATAATCCTAGATCTATCCTTCTTATATACTAATGGGCTATGTAAACTCTATCCATAAATATAAGATAGAAGGATATTACATAGAATGTATTTAATGAGAATATCTATGTATAAATAAAATCTATCCTAATTAACCCTTACCTGGGGTCCTGGACACCAATCTTTCTTGGGTGCCAAGTCAACTGAGTTAGCCCTAGGCAAACGGCGAAGAATCATCCCTGAAGCCGCCATCAAATGCTCCTACAGTTATTGATAGATCACCCCCGAGCCTATCAAGGGTTTGTGAACTTCTTTATAGCAAAAGAACATATGATGGCAAGAGAGCTCATGCTAAGAGTCATGTGCTTGATCAAAGCCTTAAACGCCAAGGACCAAAGCGCAACAACCAATAGCTAGGAACTGGACGTGCCCATGCCTGTGCCATGGTGCGTCCGGACACACCCATGCTTGCGCCAAGGCGCCTTTATCGTGGACATGATTATACCAAGGCACGAGTACTAGATTGGAGTTTCCTTTTGGGCTGATAGATTTGGGCTTTGTACTTTGGATAATTTTTAGCATTTTGTTTGTTTTTCCTAAAACATATAAATAACTTAAGCTGGTTGTCTGGACACACAACTTATTTCACTTTATGAAAGTTGCTTATCTATCATTCACAAACTCAAACATATGATACTCCATAAATTTTAATGTCATATTCAACATATCAAAGTGCATATTAAAGACCTTAGATGTCAATTCTTTCAAAAATATATCTTCAACAAACCACAAATAAAATTCAAAGTAGAGTGAATATATTCAATTTTTTTTATATGCCATTAACACATTCAAATCTATGATCATTCATGAACTTTAAACATATATTCAATTATTCAGTATGAAAATTCGAAACATTGGATGTGAACTCATAAACGCAACAAAAGAAAAATATATACACGAGTAGTAACTCTTTTAATTTACATGTTAAAGAAATCCCAAAATCTATCTATAAATATTAAAATGATTAAAAAATCAAGATATATATGTACAATAAAATCAACTGAACCTAAAAGTTATACATGTTGAAAAAAAGCATCAAAATCATTTCATTTACCAAAACTTCTAACTTAAAAATTAACGAGACCCATGTATATTTGTATTATAAAATCAATCGATAAATTACTCCAACTTGACTTGTTCACTCGATTTGTAGTAAATTGAAAGAATTTGTTGGATCTATGAGTGTTAGAATACAAATGTTGATCCTTGACGGATCAACGCACCGGGCAACAGAATTTGATAAAATAAACATTTAAGGGATTCCAAATCAAATTTGATATCTTATTAGACAAGTATGAACTTACAAACACGAATTTTGACTTTAGGTTTATACAACTCCTCGTTAAGCTAACTTTGGTCCCTTAGCGTTGAAAACCTCTTATCTAACTCGAACCTTAAAAACTCGACCAACACACTTTGACTATATAATTAACTAGCTTAAGCATCGGAAGTGGATCGAAAAACACCGCCGTATTATGTTCATTGTTTTGCATGTCTTAGACCATAGAAGAAAATTAAAGCAAGCGAGAAATAGGATGCAAGAAATAAAGACGAAGAGGCCAAATACAATGTGTATTCATTAGTATAAAAGCGAATTTATATCCGCTAACAATAATACATTTCAATAAAAATATCCTCTTGAGAACAATTGCTAATTTCCATCGTAAGCACCAACATTCAAAACGGCGGTTTCCTAGCCGAATGAAATTGAAGTGCAAACGACCGCTATTGGTGGTTTTTCTTTGATGCCATATATTATGGCCTCGATCAGAACATTGAATTTCTATAAGTTGAATTCCGACAAATCTCGGAAGATGTTTTCATTTGAGCATAATACTGGGTACAAATTGAAGCGTGGATGAAACTGAAGCGTATAGAAAATACATGGAGATATACATACGCTATACAGTACGATTTCAAACTGCCACTGAAACACATCTCATGCTCTGATAAGGACCCCTACTTATTTCCCTGTGAGTTTGACAGCCCAGGCACCGCCCAGGTAGAGGCCGAGAAGGGGCCCAGCCAATAGCATTTGAGTTAGGGGGTCAGTCGACGGTGTAAGCACAGCCGCTGCAACAACTGCACCCACCACAACGTACCTCCAAATGGAAAGCATTTGATCGCTCGAAACAAGGCCCGTTTGGCCAAGCAGCAGCTGTATGACCGGAACCTACGAATTGAAATTCGGAGGAATAAGCACAGACAGACAGACAGACAATCACGAGAGAAGTAAAATGAAAAGGAAGCTGCGGAGTGAAAGAAAGTTACCTGGAAAGAGAGGCCGGTGCTGAACATGAGGACAAGAACGAATTCAAAGTACTGATCAATGGACCAAAGAGACTCTACAACACCTTCAGCATAGCTTATGAAGAAATTCAAGGCAGCTGGGGTGAGGACCAAGTACGAGAACACGACGCCCGCATAGAAAAGTATAGAGGATCCTAGCACTATTGGACCCAAGAAGCTTCTTTCAGCCCTTGTGAGACCTGGAAGAACAAAGGCAATTATCTCATACAGTATAATAGGGCTCCCTAGCAGCAGGCCACAGTATCCAGATACCTGCAAACAGCAACAAGCATGATATCTTAAGTTTCACGAGCTATGTCAACCATGCCATCTTCTTTGCCGGTAAAAAAGGCAACCTTCACCGTTACCAAGTTTCAATTCAGTTATCCTAACCTTAACTGTAGTGAAGAAAAATTCACCCGGAGCTAGCTGCAGAAACCGAACACCTTGTGTTTTCACTGGAGCTTCAAGAATCATAATTAAGTCCTTTGAAAATACAAAGCAGCCTAGGATAGCACCTCCAACTGCCAAAACTGACACGAATATTCTCTCACGTAGCTCCTCCAGGTGATCGAATAGGCTCATCTCCTTATCATCAGGAAGAAGTTCTTTACTAGGATAAAGTAGGTTATATAGGCTGCTTTCTTCATTTCCCTGTAACCCTCCGGTGCCGCTAGCCAAATCTGAGTCATCACCTACAAATTAAAAACTCAAGGTGGAGATTACACTAGATCAAGCCCACATATAAGTACCACCTGCATTGAATACCATAATCCACACCAAGTTGGGCAATGGACATGACACAAGACTAGCCTGTCAACAATGTTAACAGCTAGCATGAATTACTGCAACACAGCTTGCCAAAGAAAAGAAACAGAAGAAACGATCAAGCATTAAAATCTGTCTTCCAAAACTAGCCTTGACGGTCAATCTGACATGTTGTTCACCTAGTATGAATCTCAACTTTACTGGCAAGGATCATAGGCCGATGCTAAACAGCCAAGTTTGGGTCCGTTCGGACATTGAAGCCAACATGTATACAATTCTTCTAATAACATGTATTACGTATATGTATATTCTTCCTACAGCTAAGAATTCATAATCATCTATATTATCAATCCAGAGAGACTCTGAGACAGAATCCTGAATACAAATAACACGGAAACACAAAAATATTCTTTGCAGTCAAACTCAAATCATCAAAACTAGTAGTAGGATGAATTCCCTTCCGATTTAAACAGCACAGCACGAATCGAACTGTTAGCTTTAGAGACGGGAGAATTAGGGCGAGGAAGCTTTGAGGAAATCTTACCAGGCCTCTCTTCGACTGCAGAGCTAGCACCTCCGCCCCCGACATCATTCAAATCTGGGGTATTTGACCTGGAATTATCTGTGGCGAAACGAACGGCTCTTCTCCGATCTCCAATCGCCAATCTTCTCGGCAAAAATCTCAGGCCACTTACAATTCCTCTCGTTCTGTAGAATCCGGCGGAGCTTCTGCGATTGGTGGCGAAAGAATTCAAGCAGGAGCAGCATCCACTGGGCTGCGAAAGGGCAGCGCTCATACTATCCATGGAGAGAGAAGAGAATACCCGGATGAACAACACTTGGTTCAATCAAGGCCAAGGAACGAACAAAAACAAATACGGTTCGGGAGACAATTAAGTGCCACTTATATACATATAAACCCGACTTAATACAATTTTAACCTATTTTTAACTTGAAAATGTATAATTCAAACTCAACAATTTAGTTTGAATCTATTGATATCATTTTTTTATTATATAAAAATATAATTTAAATTTTATAATAATTTTATTCATTTTTCATATTTATATAAACTATAATTATATCATTTAAAAAATGACATTATTGATTCGTTGTTCAAATTGACCTTGTATGACAACTTTCCAACTATTTTAACTAGTAATTTAGTTAAGTTCAACCTATAGTCATTGAAACCTTACAAGATTGAACCCGAACCGGCTAAATTGACCCAATTAACACATCTAATATCTTAGTAATGTTGAATATTGCGTCACCTCATCAATATTGAATAAAATAATGTTTTTATTTTAACAATTATTAACAAAATAAAATTATTAACCAAAATTTAATAGAATTGTGTACTATATTTGGATCACATATCATAATGGAAAATTATGTTACCTAGAATCTCTATGCATATTTTTCCTTATCAAGAGATCAATCATCTCATATAATTTATATCTTTTAGATCTTATCCAATAAAGATCACATTAAATTTATTATCCAATAAAGATCTCCCGGGAAATTATTTTTTAGACAAATCTCATAATCTTTATATCTTTTAATGTACACGTTAGAAATATGAGAATCAAAAATTATCTTTTACACACATCTTATATAATTTATATCTTCTAGTTATTAAATCATCTTCATATAATTTATGTGAGCATGGAAAAAAAATGATCATTACCCGTACATGGTACGGGTCTTCAACTACTTAAAGTAAATTATAAATTTCATTTATGTAGAGTTTATTCTTATTCTTATTTTTTAGATTTAATCTATCAATAAATAAATAAATTCAACCAATTTGAAAAAATATATTATGTAAATTACTTTCCCAAGTAATATTTATTGAAATAATTTTTCAATATTCATTTATTAAGGTTTCCATTTATATATAAATATGTCCATTTGCATATTATATGTAAATAAATATAATACAATTACTTCAATTATGAAACCCATTAGTTTAATTAATTATCTAATATCTTCATAAAAATAACGAAAGAGTAAAAAACTGTTTTATCTAAAATAAAACAAGTTTTCAATTATATAAATTGAATTTTATTTTAAGATTTTTAAATATATATAAATAAAAAATAATAATTTTAAAGTATCAAAATTATGTAAGATATCACATGGATATAAGATTAGACATGGCTCAACTTTTTACACACACTTGGTTCTAATCTATAATGTATTAGAATTTAGAAGAGATTCAATAATAAATCCCTGTGTTATGTTCTTATTTATGCATAAAAAGTTGTTATATATGTTTATATATTTTATATGAATATTTAATAATATATGAGAATCATATTATTTTATAATCTAAAAGATAAGTGTTGTTTAAAATAAATTAGACAAATAATAATATTTGTAATCATTATAGAAAATTCACATACAAAATACATTAAATAATTAAATAATATCCAACACAAGGTAGGATCACTTCTTAAATATGCTATATTGTGCGTCAATACAAGCCTAATGTGCACAACAATTACATAAAAAATCATTAAAATAAAGAAATTACAATTATATTCATACATATATATTAATCAAACATAAAAATACACAATATTAGACAAAAATAGTAATAACTAAATTAATATTAACCTATCAATCCCTGGGTATAACTTGTGGAGTATTCAATGTGCGATAAATTTGAAGTTGTTGTGCTCTTTCAACCAAAAAAATAAAAGTTGTTTTGCTCCAGAATTAAACTCAGTTTTGGTTTCTTGTTCTTCCCTCTCACTCCTTTCCTTTGTACGACTATAAACAGTCCATCTCCCGGTCTCTGTTCGTCGCTTCCCAGTTCCGACATTATCCGCTCTCTCTTCTTTCCTTGTAAGTTTCTTTCCTCTTCTTGCATCCGTTTCTTGCTTCTTTAGTCAAGGATCCGCATTTCGTTTGTAGCTATATTTTCAACGTGAATTCGAGGAGTCTTGATGATTTTGAAGTTAATTGTGACATCTTGTCTAAGTATTCCGTTGATCAGACCAAATTCGGTCTTGAAATCCGCGTTAGGTTTGTCTGTGGGAGTCACTAATTCGGTCTGTTTACTGATAATTGAAGCGCCTTCTGTGTGTGTGGGTAAGTACTGTTTCCAGAGGGGAAATGCTCGGTGGACGGTTGAATCCGGAGAGAGGTCGATGGAATTACAAGAAACAGCAAAGGATCAGTCAACATCAGAGCGATGTTGATGTTAGCTTGATAAAACGCGCGGATCAAACAGCGTTCGCTTGGTGTCAGGAGTCGGAGACCCCTAATAGGCGTGTAATCTTGCCTTCCACTAACATGGAGAGGTTTCTATGGGTAATCACACCATCTGTCCATGCGCAGTATATGTCTAACAAGGTCTTTCAACTGCTTATCCAGTTTCTCTTTTGAATTAGTTGTGCATAAGCATCTGAGAAAAGTCCACTATGTTAAATTTGCTTCTGTTCTTATCAAGCAAAAAAATAAATCGACTCGGGTACAGACGACAGTGCAGGGCCGGAGATCGTGCAATGTGGAATGCCAGCCTTACTTTCTGCTTGCTGACTTGTGGGAATCATTCAAGGAATGGAGTGCTTATGGGGTTGGAGTGCCTTTGCTGTTAGATGACCTTGATTATGTTGTTCAATATTACGTGCCTTACTTGTCAGCCATTCAAATTTTTGTCGACCCTTCAAAGCCACATGCCGATTTGAGGTTGTCCTTTTTTCTAATGCCTGCTATTGCTTTCTTTCATAAATCAAACAGATGTCTGCTCTGTATGCTTATGTTTATGCACTTTGATGTCATGCATTCTCCGTGTTGGATTGCATTTCTAATTATATTTTGGGTTATTGCTTTAAGTGTCTGGACTAAGGTGCTGGCTTCAAAGCTGTTGCTTTGGCACTTTTAATGATTCCATAGTGATGACAGATACATGTTGAAATTTCTATATATAAGTGAACAGGGATAAAGTTGTGTACATCACCAATCACAGGTTGGGCTTCTAGGAAAGCAATGAAACGGATTTATGCATGAAAAAATAGTAATCTGCATCATCATGTTCCATAGATGTAGGATGATCTCTCTCTGCAGTGATTGCTATTTACAGAAATACCTTACTGCACTTGTGTCTCGGCAATACCGCTACATGGATGATTCCATCATGAACTGCGATTTTGCATGTTATTTGTGCACCGAAAGACTTGGGTAGAAAAGAATTTATATGCAAGGTTATTAATAGATTGTTGTCCGTTATTGCTGTCAATGAATTTGCTTAATGGAGAATAATTTATTATTTATGAAAAATTTAATCCTTGTAATTTAGTACTTCAACATGTTAGCTGTTGTTTAAGACTTGAGATTTGGAATATGATGAGCCACTGATGTTGTAATGCTGTATTGATCTGTAGAAATTTCTTAATTCTCCTGAATTTGTTTTATGTGGATTGTGATGAACATGATGACATCATTCTCTCTCTAAACATTATGCAGAATATGCAGACCTTATGAAGTATTTTGCTTTTCTGTATAGTAGAGCATCTGATGGCTCTTTCTTGCAACAGGCGAGGAACTCAGGAAAATAACGGCAGGCACTTTGTGAAGGATTCAATCGACATACCTCCTGCAATGGAGAATCTTTGTTTGAAAGACCAACAAACTAGGCTGAAGGAAGGTTTGTTTAGTGACAATTGCGGGTCTGTTAAGTCTCAAGGGTATTTGGCATTTCAGTATCTTGAACATGATAGTCCTTTTCAACGTGAACCATTGTTTAACAAGGTACTGCCCTTTTTAAATTTGCAGAGGAAAAAGGGGGATATTACAGCTATAATCATAGTGACTCGTGATGATTTTTTCCCCTTGTGTATTGATTGGAACAGATCTCCAAGCTGGCTCTATGCTCTCATGAGCTGAAGAATCTGCGGAGTTGTGATATGCTGCCTTCCAGTTGGTTTTCTGTAGCATGGTATGACATGCAGTAATGAGTTCTGCCATTTTTGCTTGTTAACGCGAATGAGTGGAGTTTTAGTATATTTCCTGACTGCAAGTACATTTTTGTAATGGACTTGTGCAGGTATCCTATATACAGAATACCAACAGGGCCGGCCGCGAAAGATCTGGAAGCTTGCTTCTTGACATATCATTCTCTGTGTACACCTTTGGGTTTGGGTTTGGGAGGTGTACAGGCGAAGATCCGCCTTCCCAGCTTTGGACTATCTTCATACAAGTACAGAGAATGTGTGTGGGCCTCCGGTAGCAGCGATGGCCAGAAGCTGGTGAACTCTCTGTCAGAGGCGGCTTGCAATTGGCTTAAGGTGCTCCAGGTGCAGCCTCCTGATGACTACTTTTTTGCAAGTAGGAAATAGAGACATCCTTCATCAATGACACAGTATACAGTATCCTTCATATCAGGGCTTGTTTTTTTCTTTTTTTTTTATGAGGGTATACTCTTTATGTAGGGGCAAGTAGTTTGTTGGTGGTTAAGACGCTCTATTTTTGGGTACACTTTACCAAAGGGTTTGCTCCTTGCATTCAATTATGGACGTGCTTTAGCTGTAATGTTTACATAGAAGATAAGCAAGAACAGAAAACAACTTTAGATGCAAAATATGGCTTTTCCATTCATCTGCAAGATGCATTCGTCTTCACATTCAGCTTTCATTTTGATTTCTTCTCTACCCCTTGAACAACAAAAACAAAGGCAAGAAATGCCTGGCATTTGATATTCTTACAGCATTTGATATTCTAAGCAAAATCTGTCATTCGCTGAGAAGGTTTTGAAGCCTAGTCTCCAGGGTCTCTGAACAGATCTGACCCATCATGGAGTAAAAGGACATCATATCCGACAACTGTTCTATTGACATCTTCCCAATGATCGCCCTTGCAATCATCTCCCTTTCCTCATTCATCTTCAGCTTCCGGTAAGCTGAGTTGTTTCTAACCGTCGCTCCCACCTGCTTTAGCCTCTGCTCCTGCTGAGCACTCAATACAGTGTTTTCCTGCAAAATTCAAGCACGGTGATGATGGTTGCTAATCGTAAACATACGTCGAATCAAGGAGCTAGTATAAGGTACCTCCAAGAACATGGCTCCTGGTTCGAGATCAGAATCTTGAACAGGAGGCGATCCCCTCCCAGCTGTGTACATGTTCTTGGCAATTGAGAAGCTTTTGACAATCATCTTTCGCTGGTTCTCCATTTCTCGGTTGAGCGTCTTAGCAGTCCTTGGAGTGCTCAGGGGCGATGCGCTTGTCTTCTTCTCATAAGCTATGACTGCCTTGACAAACTCCTGCACGCATCACAAGTGAACCAGATCCTTAATCAGGGGTGTGCTTTTTGCAAAGGCGTGGGCGCACAGACTATTATACATCCAACTTGGAAAAGGAGGGTTTAGAGTCGCCTTGCCTTGTAAGCAAATGTGCAACCCGGGTAGTCAAATTCGTCGGTGTTACCATGCCTCATTCGCTCGGGATGAAACTGAAGCCCCATAATAAATTTGCCCTCCTCGGGATTATATGCATCGGGGTCATAGAACCCTTCGATAAGTCCATCGGGTGCGAATGCCATAGGAACAAACCTCTGAGCTAGCTTCTTCACACCCTGGTGGTGGTAGCTATTGACCAGGATTTCCGTTTTCTCGTCAGCAAGGGAGTCTTTGAACCAATGGTGCAAAGGGGTGTTCTTTTCAACCTTGACAGCATGCCTGTGTCGGTCGTAGTCCTCATAGTTCATATGAGAGCAGGCAGTGGCGGTCATCTTAGAGAGCTCTTTCTCGACGTCGTGGTAGAGGGTACCCCCGCAGGCCACATTGAGGACTTGGGAGCCCCTGCAAATGCCCAAGTAAGGAATGTTCCTCTCAAGGCAGAGCTTTGCTAGGGCGAGCTCGATGGAGTCCTTCTCTCGGTCGAAGGCGGTGTCGCTTGAGTGGGCGAGCCTGATCTCCTCCAGCTCCTCGGGGCTCAGGCTCGAGAGCTCAGAGTCGTAGAGAGACGGGTCGATGTCCTCTCCCTCGCAGAGGAGGACTCCGTGGATCGGCTCGAAGCTGTCCAGGAGCAAGTGGACGCCGCTTACTCTTGGGATTATGACTGGAACCGCCCCGTAGCTAACTATCAGGTCTAGATGGTACTCGCCTGTCAAACACATACAAGGTTTATGATTCATTCCCATCTATTCAAAACGAGAACGACAAATTCCATGTCTATTATCATCGTTGTAAAGAACGCTAGGCGGCCTCTGGCGGAGAGGGACAACCTTAGACACAGGCTGTCTAAGGCTGTCTATTATACACTTATACATGCATCCATCCATCCATCCATCGTGTGAAACGTTCGTTTGATCGATATGTGAGTCTATGACGTCCGGAGGAGGATCAGTATGTATATACAAAACAGATGTGTATGTGTCAAAAGAGAGGGAAAAAGAACGCTTACCGACGAAATCGACGAATTTGTTCTTGCGAACAGTACGACGGGAGACGATGAGAACTCTAGGGAGGATCGAAGACAAATTTGTTTGTGATTTATCCATTGTTCAACAATGGATGATCAATGTGCGAGAAACAGAATTGTGTATTTGTGCTCAAGAATGGATGAATGTGCGAGATACAGAATTGTGTATTTGTGTTTTGGGTTGTGAGGAGGATCGATGGAAATCGGGAAACTTGGGTTTTGACTTGTGTATTATTAAGGGAGGAGGATCCGTTCGTACAAAGTGGTGGCGTACTTATTCATGGAATAATTGAACTTTCCCCTTAATTTGATTGTAATGTGGATTTGGATGATTTAACCTTTATAGAAACTCAAGGTCGGCCGGGAGAAAATCAAGGTCCCATTCATGCTGACGTGGCGTCTATATGCCCACCCACCATTCACCAAGCAACTCTAGGGCTGTTTCCACGTGGACTACTTTTGGTTTATCCTTAACCACTACTAGATTGGAACACCATCTTCTCCGACCCAAAATCAATCCATCTGATCTCATTGTCAATTTAGCAAATACTTAATGTAATTGGATAATTTCTGCATATAAAAAGCTCTGATTTTTCTACATTATCTCGATGCACATGCCAAAATTTTCCCACTATTATATACTGTGAGTTGGGATTTCAAACTGCTTCCCTTCTTTCTTCATTAGAGGACTTACATGAAACACGAACGAGATATAGAAGATTAGGGTCTGTTTAAATTATAGGCGAATTTGCAAGGCTAACTCTTTAGAGTTTGCGAAAAAACACCTTTCAAATTAGGTATCGTTTTGGATATTATTTATAATAAAGTTTACTTTATTTTGTGTTATCTTTTAAATAGAAACCTATTTTAAAAAATTAATATAATTATGTTAAAAATATATAAGCATAAATTTGAAATTTTACTTTCAAATACAAAAAAAAAATTAAGAAAAGATTTTTGGACTATTAAGATTTTTCGGAAAAATAAAATGTTGTGAAAGCTATGGCTAAGATATAACTAAGATTTTGTGAAACATATATCTACGGTTTTCATCTTTATTAGATGTATGTATATATATATACATATATATATATAATTTTCGAATAGGGTTAATCATAACATTAGGCTCCTACATTTCTATACAAATATTGTTTGAGTTTTAAGCTATGAGTTATATCGCCATCAATCAAAATTTTGTCACCCTCCACCAAAATCCCGTCAACCTCATCTGTAAAACACTATCATCGTTTTTTTTGTTAAAGCATGTCTTCATTCTTCTATAAAACATAAATTTTCTTGCCGCCCATCTCGTCGGCCGAAGAAAACAGGATGAGCGGCGAAAGTCTTTCTCTCTCGAGTTTTTTGTTTTTTAGAAATTTCGAAAATTATGGTGTACGGAGGGGGAGGGTCCGAATCTTGAGCTTGATTGATTTGTTTTTCCTTTTTTAGAATTCATTTTGATTTTAAATTTTTTTTTCTCTTTCTATTTTCGAAATGGAAAGAATATTGCTAAAAAACATCTTGTTATCCAATTCTTCACAATCTTTTTAGCATTTTATTTTAACTTGATAATATCTATAAAATCTTTTTATCACTTTATATTTGCAAATCGTGAAAAATCTTATTCTTTTATAATATAGTTTCCTTTTGACGAAAAAGGGTAAGTGGGATGTGGGTACATTGTAATGGGGTGAATGGACCATGAGAGAAAATAATGTGCAATTCCTGGCAAAAAAAATACATTACGCGCATGCCACCGCGTCCCACCGCATATCCTATCACCGCCCATCCTGTCACCACCTCCAATTTCCGTTCGTATCTTGTCACCGTCCATCCTATCATAGCTCATCCTGTCACCAACCTCAAATTTCGTCCATTATCCACCCTATCATCGCTTAATTTTCCGTCATTTTGTCATCGCTTAAATTGTGGTTAAACCTTGTCATTATTCATCTATTGTCACCTATTTTCATATCACCAAATTTGTCATAAGCTTTGTCATCGGTTAAATTGTCGTCAAATCTTGTCATAAGACTTGTCACCACCTACACCAATTTATTACCATGTATAAACAACTTGTCACCATGCACAAAAACTTGTCACCACGTTCAAAAAACTTGTCACCACGTACAAAACTTATTATCAAAAATTATTATTAAGCCTAAGTGGGATTTGAACCCACATTTGAGCTAATAGGTCATAATTAAAATTAATATATGAACAAATTAACCACAACCCATAAACAAAAACCCTATTACCAACAAAACCCATAAACACAAAACTTGTCACCATCAAAACCCATAAACAAAAAAACTTGTCATCGATAAAAACTCATAAACAAAAACTTGTCATCACCAAAATCCATAAACACAAAACTTGTCATCGACGAAACCCATCCACAAAACTCGAACGAAATCAATGCAAAACATCAATCAACCATCTAATTCACACCGCAAATTTGAGAAAGAGATAAAAACTCAAACGAAACCATTTCAAAACAATTAGATCTAGAATTTCTAGATCTAAATATATTAAACGCGAAAACCCTAAAAATCTAGAAATCCCCCTCCCCCCCCCCCCCCCAAAAAAAAAAGAAATTGTTACTATCTTCTAGATTTTGAATGTTTTTATCGATTTCTACGATTCTGTCTTCGATGACACCTTCAAACAACCAATAGTTGGCCCCCTCACCGCCATTCACAATATCTGTAAGAAGAGAGAGAGAGAGAGAGAGAGAGAGAGAGAGAGAGAGAGAGAGAGAGAGAGAGAGAGAGAGAGAGAGAGAAGGGAGAATAAGCTGAGGAATGGAGTTGCATGAGAGAGAGAGAGAGAGAGAGAGAGAGAGAGAGAGAGAGAGAGAGAAAAGGGAGGAAGAGAGGAGAGAGGAGGGAGAGTATGAGAGGAGAGAGGGACTAAAAATGGGAAAAGTGTTTTTTTACGGATTTTATATCGCCTAATTAGCTCATATTTTTTTGGACGAGCTAGGCATCTCCAAGAGAATCCCCATTTTCTTGAAAATTGTGAATTTGGAGACTGAAATGTATTATTTAAGTCTAAGAGTTTCTCTATACTATTCTCCAAAATTAAGAAAGTCTCCAAAATATGTCTAACCATCTTTATATTTAGGGAATTCTCCAAAAAAATATTTGGAGAATGCATTTAATGCATATGACTACATGTTCTTTTCTAATTGGATAAATTAGATTTTATGATATTAAATAAAATTAAAATTTAAAAATAACATGAGATGATTCTCCAAAATAGAGAATTTGTTGGAGTATGAACACAAATTTTTTGGAGAACATAGTATATTGTACTCCATTTTGGAGAAAATTATAGAGCATCTCTTGAAGATGCTCAATTTAGGTAAAGTGTCATCCTCACCTCCTTTCCTCTTTTCTTTTCTTTTGTAATTAAAAGTTAATCATGTTTAATATCAAAAAATAAATACTATTTATAAATAAAAAAATTACTTTTGCATTTTTTCCATACTTTTTTTTTCGTTTATAAAGCAAAGATTAGTCATTTTGGGCATTTATGTAATATTTTTTAAGGTATGTTTACAATATTTTTGGATATTTTTGCAAAGATAAAAAAACATCTCATACTGCAAAGTGATTATGAAATAGGGACAATGATGAAAAAAGTTTCCAGGTATTAACAAATTTGTATTAAAAGATTTATTATTTGGGTGTGAATCTGAATGTTATCTTATAGCTCAACACACTATTCATGGTAAAGGAGGACTTGGGTACGCAGCCAGAATAATAAATAAAAAACAGAGGAGTTACTTCAAGTCTTCAAGAAGTCGAGTGTAATGTGGACACTCTTGTTCGTGATCAATATATTGCGGATGGATTATTGGAAATACATACATCAAAGCCTTCCAAACAATATAGGTCACCTCACCTTGACCGTCGTATTATTGTGACCGAAAAAGTTTCCCCTAAAGCTCAAAAACTCTACAATGGGCTTATTCGTGATATTGTGGAGCAACGAAGGTAACAAATTTGATAAAATTTATTTATCATTTTATTTTTTGTAGTTTATTTTTGTTTTTTTTAATACGTATCTTTGTTTCTGTGTATCAATATTATAAGTTTGTGCATCTCTTATATAGATTTGTTCTTGTGATACAAATTTGTCCACCTCTGATAAGAGTTTGTTCACATGTGCATCTCTAATATGAATTTGAACAATTGTGCATCTAATTAATACATTAGTACCATGTATTTTTTTTATATGTGCTAATACTGACATGTTTGTTTTTGTTCATTTTGTTATTATTTAGAGAAAATTATTTGCCAACTTTTTGAGGTCTCATAAGATGGATTCAAAGACTGCGGTTTTAACAAGTATAGATATACCTATATGGACTTGCTGGAAGAACCAGTCAGCGTATGCAAAGGCTAATTTTTTTTTTTTTTTTTTTTTTTTTTTTTGAATCATAGGTTTCCGAGACTTCGTCCCGACTAATCCTACGCCTCCACGCACCCTTGTCCTGGACACATGGAGGGGGTAAATCGCGGTGCGCTAGCGGTGGCCACGAAGGAGTATGGTTGTCCACGTGGTGCTCGGACTGCAGGAGCATGTACTGCATAAAGCAGCGCTCAAACTGCAGGAGCGCTGCCACTCAAGCTCGAACCTGGGACGTGAGGTATTACCCTCCAACTCCAGTACCGTCACACCAATGCCCCGGGGGCTAATTTCATATCCAACCAAATAAACACCCAACAACCCATCTTGAGGGGGGAGTTATAATAAAGCCTTGAAAAGGTATATACAGCTCCAACACAACATCAAACACCTTTCACTTCCATGACACAGTCTTCTCTTGTCAAACCAAGCCCTGCCTATCCCAAGTAAAAATTGGAATAAACTGTTCCATCTTCAATCAATGTATCAATCTCCTCCTGTTAAATTATTAAGACAATACTAACTGTCATATATAATCTGAATATGCTCATAAGACACTTCAGCTAAGAAAACCACAGATCCATTATTGCAGATTTATAGTCATCCATCCAATCAATTTTCAGCAGCTAATGATGCGTAGCACCAATAGAAATAAGATTGGCTATTGGGTTTTGGCTTGTTTTACACTGAATATAAGAAACGCATCTAGCAACAGAGCTTACCATTCAGATGTTGGTTTTCTTGGCATAGAGAATATCGTAATGCCCTGGACGGTACAGCAAGTTAATGAAGGGTTTGATCGTCTCAGAGCCACCCCCACTGGCAGTAGGAAGGAAATCATGATGGTTCACGCTGACATCATCAACATCATTATTATTGGAGGAGCTGCGATCCAGATATACTACCCGAATTGGAACACCAAGTGCGTCTGAAAGAGCAGTAATATGGACATGATCACTTTCTTCACCCATAGGTTCCACCGATGACTTGCAAAACTACACACAGACACACAAAAAATGAGGAGGGAAGATTCTGAAGGCTAAATGGATTGATGTTGCAGTTCTCCTTCAAATATAGCAAGAGGATCTGACAATTGAGAATAGCTACCCACGCTTTCAACTCATTCATTTGAAATCTATCAATGGAGGAAATATTGTAATAAACAGGCAGATTCTGAAGATCATCCATTGGATTAAACCAGGTTGTGCGGGGCAATGGAAGATAAAAAAAATAGTATCCCAATTTTGACATGTGACAGGATGGCAAGTGAGGAGAGATTGAAATTTAAGGGATCACAAGAGAAGGAACAATTCACATAAACAGATACACCACCCACAAGGCAAGCTAATATTAGGGCAAATATGAAGGATTGCATCTCGTGGACTTCACATGTTTTTTAGTACATCATATAGGTGATAATGGATATTTCTGAACATTCTTTTTCTTTGGAAAAAAGTGTAATTCATTTCCTCCAAAATATTTGCAATATCTGGGAAATACAAGAAAAACTAACAATAATAACTCCTAGGAAGGTGAATACAGACTCGTGTACAAGACCCCCCTCAAGAAGGCTGTAGTCTTCATCAACAAAAGAACTAACGAAGAGGATTCATTATCATTTAAGAGTATTGATCAACTGATATATTCTCTATTCATTTAACAGAGATTGAGAGAAAATACCTGATCCACAGATGCATTTGTCAACCCCAAAATGAATGGTTCAAAGAAATCTGAGCGTTTCCTTATCTCTCCCGATGTTACAAATCTAAAGAACATCACCACTGTCGAACAAAAGATATTGACAAAATAACCCAAGAGGGCCAGAACAATAAAATAATACTATTGAAAAGCCAATCTTACTAACCATAGTCAGACACAGATGGATCTCTACATCTTTGGACAATCTCATCAAGACTGCAATGGCACATGGATGAGAAGCTGTATAATTTGGCGAAAATAAAAAATAAACAAGCTTGGGATAAAATAGTCCTTTCTAGCACCTTATAGAAGCATCCTTTTCTTGAGTCACACTTTCCAGCTGCTCCAAAAATAACTGAATGCAGAAAAGTTTAGTATTAGACTATATGAATGCTGTACAATAAACAGCAATACTTAAGCAACCAAATATTTGCATTAAACTCAGCATAATGCCAAGCTTTTTTTTTCATTTTAATCACGTTGTATGAAGATCTTAATTCCCCTCACCAACTGCTGTAATTCGTTCTTGTTGATTCCCAACCAAGCATTGTGAAACAGATCAGGGAGTAATTTGGTGGGACTCTAGACACTAAAACAAGTATAGCTCTAGCTTAACCTTCGTTGTTGACTAAAAGCAGTAGTTGCTCACCATGGGATGCATGATGCCAGCATTTCAGCAATTAGCAATTAAGTCCAAAATAAGGGTCAGACAAAGAAGTTTATGCATTTTTACCACGTGAGTCCACAACACATACTTGGAGAAATAATTATATTTGAATTTAAGTTCTGCAGACAATATGCAATGTGCAAGTTAGAAAAACTAAAGTTACAAGCCAGGGAAAATACAATTAAGCAGAGGAACTTAGTTACTCTAAGTAAGCCATCTGAGCTTGATGCAACTCAGTAATATTGAGATAGCTACTAGAAAAACATAATTACCGCAAAAAAGTCTTCAAATGTGAATTCTAAATGGCCTAAATCCAGTAGTGTTTTTCGGCATTCCTCTACATTAGCAGTGATGCGATCAACCTCGGCTTTATCTTGCGTTTCCAGAATATGCTCCTGTTTCAACGCCAGACATATGAATATACCTCAGTACAAACTACAAAGGTACGTAAGTAAATATATTATAAGAGCTAGAATAAAAGTATTCGTGAAGAAAGAAAAAAGAGAAACAAATATCATAAACAGATGAAACATACCAAATATGAGAACATAAAACTTCGAAAGAAGCAATTTCCATCTCCCCGTGTCCGCCTTATGCCTGAATACTGCTTGTTTAGAACCTGCAAAATGTAGGAAAGTTATGGCAAGAAACTAAAAAATTAGAGCCCTACAAAAATGGGTCAACCCGAACCTGGATTTTCTGAAGCAATATAGGACTGCCAGATTCATATTCAGCAGCTAAAGCAGATAGGGGTTCCTACAAAGAGCAATTGAATAACATGAGTCATGACAATTTTCAATCTAATAACCCAGAAAAAGGATTTCAGAGGCTGGTTTTATTATTATGCAGTGGAAGGATGTAAATCGCAAGTAGAACTATAAGATTGAATCAGTTGATGACAAACATGACCATACAAGAAGGTGATAACGAATAACAGATGTTAGGTAATTACCCTGGGATCCCAAATCGATTACAAAGTTCTTGCGCACAACTATGGAAATTTTCAAGACCCGGAATCATCCATTTTGCTATTTTTTATTAATTTAATTTCCCAAAGTAGGTTCTAGGCTTCTAGCTATTGTAGTCGTGTTGTGCTACAACATGATGGTGCTGTGAATCTACCAAGGACATAGCCATTGATCACTTCAGAGAGGAGGAGAAAGAGAAAGTGTGGGTGTGAAAGAAGAGAGCAAAATGGCGGTATAGCACCTAATTTGGTTATCCATGAGGAGTTAGTGGTAGGAAAGGAGAGTGGGGGAAGGTAAGAGGGTTGTCTAATTTGACTTCTGTGTTCTAACCAAACACCATTCCTTAACTGTTTCCTGATTCCAAATGGGCCCTATAAATGGATGTGAAGCCTTTATGACATAAATTACAAAGCCTGTAAATTGGCAAAGAGTAGCAAGGGGCAAATAAGAACTTATAATATATACATGATGAAAAAAGCATCCATGCTCAAACTTGTGAACAAAAGTCAGCTGGTTAAGAAAACTAGGAGCTATACCTAGGGTCAAACTATATCATTTACCTTCGAACAACCAGCAAATGATGATTGAACTCCATCTACCCCAATATTATAGGTTTCTGTTGTTAAAAGATCCCAGAATCGCCTTGGCCAATCCCAAAGTGTATATACACAAGTAGCAATCCGCATTTTTTAACTCGTTTCCTTTCCTACCCATAGATGAAGTCTGGATCTAAGCCTATGTTAAAGGCTATAATTCAAAATCAAGTAACAAAACTGCTGACCGAACTAATAACTAATCACACACAATATCAATAACTGCATGGTGCACATGAAGAAAATATTCTGTAACCACACCAAGAACAAATTCCGGAGAAAATATATTGAAAACCAAGACTCTACAAACAGATTTCGAAAAAAGCAAGAACCCTTCAACAAAGTCCAATCTGGAGCCTTATAATGTTTTCCAAGGTCATTTACACAAAACCATACCTTATAAATGAGATTACTTACATCCTATCATATGTTATCCGTGCTTTGGTAGCAATTCACCACCCACATATCCCTCATCAACACATTGAGCGATTGACATTCACACATTTTCTTAGTGAGGTGAAGAGGGAAAACCATATGGATACGAGTTATTAAGGAGGTATGATAATGTCTATTAATGATGGATAGTTTTCTGCAGAATGGCTTTTTACGTTGTGGATGATTTTCTTGCAGTGATGGGAAGGGTAAAATGCAGGCAAAATAGTTTTCAATTACCGAAACAAAAGCAATCCTCCAACTTAAATTCCGGCTAAACCCTGGCACCATACTTTGTTCAAGGGAAAAACTAAGCACCGGCAAGAAACAAGAGTTCAGCAATATCGGGAAATCAGAAGTTAGTTTTCAGTAAGCAATTCAATCTGATCAGTGTGTAAAGTGATGAAATGCGTTGTCAACTACTGGAGTTTGCATTAGATCTATAGTTAACAGTATGAAAGGGATCTCTATGGTGCAAGAGATTGTACCTGGTCGCCAATGAAAGGGATTTTCTGGGCTTCATGGGCGAGGATAGCGGATTGCTGTTGCCGGATATCTTCATCCTTGAAATTCGCCCAACCCTCCTCGCAAAGTGGAGCTGTAGTTGCAGTGCCATCGATCTCCTGTTTCTCCATTCTCAGTTTCGCCTTCTTTCTTTCTTTCTTTCTGTTTTTCAAATGCTCTCTCCAATTAGGGCAACTCCGACGAGTTTTGAAAGAGGGTGTGAACTTGTGATTCGATGCATTTTAAAGTAAGGCGATAAATGAACCAAGGTGACCGGTTCGTCTTATTGTTCGGCTCGGTTAAAGCAATTCGCAATCCTAAACCCGAAAAGTGAAAACGGATTCTTTAACCTCCTGTATCAATTTTTTCACTTCTTCGTTTCATTTAAAATCTCATTTCTACTTTATTCTCGCAACCCACATCCCCACTTCATTTTCTTACGGGGGTCTGAGGCGCGCCAGCCGGATTTGCGTGGCGCATTACTTTAACAATCACGGCCCAAGCCACGGCGATCCCAAAAAAAAAAAAATCAGTCATCACGACATGTTGTAACGCGATCAAGGGTAAATTAATTTTTACCGTCGCAACCAACCCAATTCAATGCGGTCGTTGAGTTTAGTAGTATAAATGGGAGACGGTAATAATCCGGGCTTGCTCTCCTCTTCCTCTTTCAAATTTTAACAATTCTCTTCTCTTCCTCTCTCAAATTTGAATGATTCCATCCTCTTGCTCTCTAGAAAATTTACCGCTTTTCATGCTAATGGGGGATTGGTTATCAAGTTAGGCCACGGTAAGTTATATTATTGTTTCGTTATATTATTGTTTTATATTGAGGTTAGCGGGTTATATGAGTTTTAATACTATACATGTGAAGTTTGGTTTTTTTTTAGAATATTTAGAAAATTTAGATATTGAGAATAGTTAGTGTATATCGGATTTTTTAGAATATTTAGAAATTTTAGAAGTTTAATATTTAATATTTAATATTTAGAATATTTAGAATATTTCATATGATTTTTATATTGATATGTTTTTTATTATGTAATTACGGTTTATAATGTAGGATGAAATTGTGTAGAAATGTTTTAGTACTTAATTTGTTTTCTTAGTCTTACAAATTAATTTGGAAGTATATATAATAATTCTTTCATCGTACAATGCAAATCCCAATTAATTTACATTATAATATTGTTTGACATGTCTATATTTTGCATCCAGTCTTTCTTCGATGGAGTGTCAAATACAAATTCCAATCCGACTATAGAGAACAATGAATTCATAGACCAAGAAGCGTATCATGAACCGCATTACGAGAACGTGAATCAATATACATATGAAAATGAGCCCGTTGCAGACATTGTGTATCAATATGAGGGAAGTCATGAAAATGTATGTCAAAACCAAACAGAACAAGAATCGGTATGTCATCTTTAACTTCAATAATTATACATTTTTTAGCAAAATTTATGTAATTTATTTTTAACCAAATTGATACTTAGCGTTGTGTTATTTAAATTTACATAAAATCGTTAATATTATTGCATTTTAATTTCACCCATTTGAATTTATTTATTTTATTTTATGCACTTTATATTTGTAAATTTAAAATATTTGCACTTTAAATAATGTACTTTCGTAGAGTGTTCAGTTTCCAGAATTTTCTAGTCACTTCGAAAACGATAATGAGTGGTTGGATAACAAAAGTGCGGAGCAATGGGAAAAGGATTTAGGACAAAGTTTGAACATGGCGTTGACAATTCAAAAGTCATGGAATACAAAGTTCTGATTAGGGTGTGCGCTCTCATACCTGCCAAAAAAGAAGGGCATACTTGGTCCTATTGTGCCAAACTTGCAAGTAGGTGAGAGTTTGAGAGGAAAACCACGCTCCAATAAGATCGATTGTCTGTTCGAGTTAATTGGAAGACATGATCAATACAAGCAGGTGTGGCGTGTAACAATAAAATGTGGTCACCATAATCATGAACTGGAAACCCTAGAGGGGTATACATTTACGGGTCGTATGACGGAGGAGCAAAAGGAGGACGCAAAACAATTAACTATTGCTTATGTGGAACCAAAGTTTCTTATGACATACCTACGCAACAAGTTTCCAGGGATTACAACATCGATGAAGCAACTATACAGTTTTTGACATGAAGTGTTTAAGCAAGAGTTTATCGCAATGACGGTAACCCAGTTTGCGTTGAGTTACTTGCAGAAGAATGATTACTATCTGGATTATCATACTGTAGAGGGAAGTGGTGAAATAGGCGATTAATTCTTTGTCCATCCGAAATCTCTAAAGTTGTTAAGTTTGTTTCCATACGTCGTGATTATGGATTGCACCTACAAAACCAACATGTAACTGAACATTGAGAATATTGAATTACGCTCAAGTAAAATACCCTTTTAGGGTGTAACATGCAACACATTTACGACCTTTAGATCTAATTAATTATACGGTCTAGATTTTATTAAAAGAAGGTGCAATTTTTAGACAGGGGTGAGAAACACGGGAATATTTCCATAATCCCACTAGAATTGAAAAATATATTCAAATCCCGTTTTTCTTTGGTAAAAAAAGATTGTGCTCAACTACTCATATTCTCTCTTTCCTAATTGCTTTTTCTTCTTCTCTATCCTGGCTCTCCATTTCGTCTTCTTCATCAGACCACCGAAGCCATCTACTCCGAGCTCAACTGATTTCGGAAAATCTAGCGGAAATTGGTACACTTTCAACCCACATCCTGTCTCTTTTTGTTATGTATGTTAAACCCATGTCCACTCAAACTCAGATTTTAAAGATTAGAGTTTAGAAGTGGAAATTTTGGTACAACAGCATCGTTCTTGTTGTGATTTCGTTTGAAATTTTCATTATTTAGGTTATAGTGTACAACAACCATTGAATTAGTAGCCTAATCGGTGTTTCATAAGTTAGGGTTTGTGTAACATGCAGCAATAATAGATCTAGTGTTTTTTCGTCTAGGACTTTGGGTAAGTCTCCTTTTTGCATATTAATTTCACATGATTTTTTGGACATTTTCAAGCTCACATCTCGTTCATAATCGAGATTTATGGATCTTTTGGAACAGATTAATGGCGAAATCTCATATTGATAAGATTCACAAGAAACAAAGATATGTATTGATGCAACTTGATAGAGATCGACAGGAAGATGTGTATGGTTTCTCTCCTCGAATCTTCTTCAACTATTTACACGAACTGATTCATTACAAGATAAAATGAGTGTTCTGCATTTCATTTTCATGTGTGTCTGTTGTGTTTTTCAACACATTGATAACATTTTTTCAGTAACATATATAAATTGTTTTCTATATTTCATGTTCCACAATAATATTTTTCAGTGATTATCAGACAAGTTTTTCACATATTAGTTTCAAATATGTAATGGTTTCTCTCTTTAAATCTTTTTCAAATATTTACACGGACTAATTCATTACAAGATGAAAAAAGTGCTTTCTTATTTATGTTTCATGTATATCTAATATATTTTTCTACATTTTGAAAACATTTTGTTAAATAAAAGATTTAAATTATCTGTATTTTTCATGTTGTATAATAGTGTTTTTCAATGATTAAAAGACAACTTTTTCACATATTAGTTTCAAATATGTAATGATTTCTCGCTTTGAATCTTTTTCAAATGTTTAGACGAACTTATTCATTACAAGATAAAAAAGTGATTTTTCATTTATGTTTCATATGTGTCTAATGGGTTTTTCTACATATTGATAACAATTTTTCAAATAATGGATATAAATTGGACGAAAATGGGTATGTGGGTGGTGGGCGGCCAAAATTGGACTAAATAGGCTGGGCGGAGATTTAATGAGCTCCTATAGGCCATATGGCGAAATTACCCCCATAGAGAGCTGGCAAATTACGCCCCTGCCACCGTCACATTTAATGAGATCCCTCCCCTGATCGGTCCGGGTGTGGTGGTCAAAATTTAAATTTATAAACCGAACCTCACTTGTAGTAAAGAGGTAGGGTGTCGAACACTCGGGAGTTCGTGCGTTGAGAGTACCCGAAAGACTAAAAAGAGATAAAAGAAAGGCAAAACAAAGGAAAACGGAAGAAATCACCTCGGACCGACACTGGTCACTTCGGTCCGAGGGTGGATCGAGGTTTTTTTGGCCGGGACCGACTTGGCTCGACGTCGGGCCCGATGACTGGGTAACTCGATTAGGCAAAATAGTAGATCGGTCTTGGGTTTTTGGGTTCCTCCCCTAACTAGACTTGGATAATTCCACCCCAACTCAACCAATAAGTGTTGATCCTTGTGAGATCGAGGTTGCTAGCATTCAATCTCTCCACTCTACACTTCGACCCAAGGGAGTTTTCACTCTCCTTCGATGTTAGGTCTAGTGATGGGTTTAGAGATCACTTTCGCTTACTCTTACCAATCACAAGCCCTATGCCCCTTGTTTCCACAAGAGAATTGAAGCTTAGTGTAGAGAGAATTCATAGATCAAGCACTCAAAGGCTATGGAATTGGGGTTTCCTACCCAATCCTAGCTAGGGGTTTCCCCCATAGCCCAAGACTATGGAATCTACTCCATAAGATAAGAGTAAAAGGCAATCAAATGGAAAAGCAAGCAAATCTCAATCATCAATCTCAAATCAAACTCAAATTGCATTCAATTCTCAAAGGGTTCACAAGATCCAAGTCTTAATTCTACTAAAACCAAAATAAATCAAGTACAAACTCACTATTCTCCTCTCTAGCTCCACCGATTTCCTCCTCTTCTCCTCCTCCTCTCTTCTCCTTGCTCTCCAAGCCTTCCTTGAGCCTTTGAGAGTGATTTGGTGTGGGATTGTTGTTGGATGATCACTAATCTCCATCTAATTATACTTTTCTCTTGATTGGGGACCAAGGAATTCCAATTTAGAAGAAGGGCAAAATTGGAAGTTCACCACATTTGTGCCTTGGAGCCTAATCTTCACAATTGCCGACTCGTACCTACACGCTGGGGACCTCGGGCCCGACGTTACGTTGGGAACGTCGGTCCTGGCTACTGGTTGCTCGAACTCGGGCCCGATGTGGTGGTACTCGATCCTGGGCCTCGATCCTTCTTTACTTCTTGGTTTTCCTTTGGTTCCTCTTCATTCTTGGCATGACTCTTCCGCTCCTTGACTCCTTGGCTTAGCTCCTTCTTAGATGCTCCTCCAAAATGTCCTCATTTGCGCCATTTTTCCAACAAAACATAACAAACTCGCATAGTTTCCGAATCTTAAAGAAAACCGGGAACTAAGCTAAAAAGGAACGAAACTAACAAGGAAAGGAATGAAAAACACATATTTACAAGGGAAATTAACTACTAAAACACCACCAAAATGAGAGACATCAGAATACCCCATACTTAAACTTGCTTGTCCTCAAGCAATAACAATATAAGCAAGACCGAAGCACAATCTTCAAGTAAAGCCTCATATGAAAAACTCAAGTAAGCACATGTGATAGACATGCTAGCAAGATTACATCATCACACATGATCAAGTGTTCAAGGAATAAAGTCTAATGCAACAAAGCCTCACTTTAGGGATATGAAAATGTGTATCACTCATCATGTGTTTAGGCTTAAAAATGAACACTCAAACTCAACAAACATGCAAGTAAAGGCTTTACCATTGAAGTTAATATCACCAATTCCTCCACCTAGAGATGCCTATTACAATGCACACAAAGAATATGAACTTGGCTCAATAGAGGTCCTCAAAGAGGTTCCATTCGGCCGGGTTGTAATGGGGCTTTTGGTGTTTCTCAAGGTGGGAATCACTTTGGTCTTGTGGTGCTTACAATGGGGATTGAACTTTCTAGTCTCTCACCAAACTCACCAAATTGTTTCCTTTTCAACTTCACTCATCCAAAAGACTTTGATTTTCTTCTTTTCTTTCTTTCAACCCACACTTTTCACTTAACATTCCACTTCATCTTTTCACTACACTTTTTGTTGGATTTTTCTCACTTTTTCACTAGGATCGACTTGCACTATAACTCGGGCCCGATGTGCACTTTAACTCGGTCGGTGCCCTTTTCCTTTCACTTAAGCACTTTGCTTTCAATCCACTACTTTTTCCAACTTTTCTTCTTTCTTTCAACAAAGATGCACTACCCACTTGATTTATAGCTTCATTCTTCGCCCTTCACCAAAGAGAATCTCAACTCTCCAAATATTCTCTCAAAACCTCTCACTAAAGTCCAATCCCATAAGGGTCAAGTCATATAGGCTATGAATCATATTTTTGAGGAGTTTCGAACAAAGGTCTAAGGCTAAAACGGGGCTACAAACAACGGTTTATCTTCAAGGTAGGATATGGAATATTTTGTGACTAAATGAAATAAAGCTCAAATCAATGTGACAATGCATAGAACAAATCTCATATCGGTCTCGAAAAATAGATAAACACCTCAATAGCAAGTTTTACTAAGCATGCATGAGCTATTTCACACACGAAAATGAGGGATATGCAATATGAACAATCATCCCTAAAATGGCCAAAAATAATCTCACAAGGTTCACTCTAGCTTAGTTGCATCAAAACCTCATCCAAGAACTCATGTGCTCAATAAAAACATGCAAGATATCATATCACATTAAAAAGCAATATCCATTTAGAGGCTAAACTATCCAAAAATATGCAAAGGACTTTACATGCTCACATCATCATTAGCCTTCATATGGACATCTAAGATGGGAATTCCTAGTCCAAAATCAAAATCTTTTTGTTCTTTTTCAACACAATTTTCGAATTTTTATGATTTTTTGCAAAAATTTTCTCAAAAATAAAACAAACTCATCCATTCATGCCATAAAATTCAATCATCATTCATCAAACTCATCATGCCACTATCCAAATGAAACATCCCTTAAACAAGAATAAACACAAACACACATGGAACTATGAGCTACTAACCCACCCCATACTTAAAATTTTGATGTCCTCATCAAAAGAAATCAAAACTTAAAAGTGAAGAGAAGAATAGAGAAAGCTCACAATTTCTTTATTCTTGAATGGCTTGTTGAGGCTTAGTTCGCTAAGAGGAGAGCCCATGTGGCCCTCACTTCTTCGCTCGGGTCAATCTTATCATAGAACATTTTCACTCGATGACCATTTACCCGAAAGATCCTTCCATCGTCACCCATCAAATCTACCGCTCCTTGAGAAAGTATTTGATGCACCATAAATGGTCCACTCCACCTCGTTCGAAGCTTGCCGGGAAAGAACCGAAGTCGTGCATTAAAGAGAAGAACCTTGTCCCCGACTTGGTAGGTTTTTGGGACCAACTCCCTATCATGCCATTTCTTGGTCTTCTCTTTGTACAACTTGGCGTTTTCGTAAGCCTTCAAACGCAACTCTCCCAACTCGTGAAGGTCTAGATGTCTCTTCTCTCCGGCTAGATTCACATCCCAGTTCATCTCTTTGAGAGCCCATTTAGACTTGTGCTCCAATTCCACCGGGAGATGGCATACCTTGCCATACACTAGATTGAAAGGTGTAGTCCCCAAAGGTGTCTTGTAAGCGGTCCTATAAGCCCATAGTGCATCATCAAGCTTAGATGACCAATCTTTCCTTGACTTAGACACCGTCTTCTCCAAGATAGCCTTGATTTGACGATTTGAAACCTCCACTAGGCCACTTGTTTGAGGGTGATATGGAGTAGCAACTCGATGAGACACCCCATACTTAATCAACACATTCTCAAAGCATCTCTCAATGAAGTGTGGACCACCATCACTAATAAGAACTCTCGGCACACCAAATCTAGCAAAGATGTTGCTCTTCAAGAACTTCATCACAATTCTTGCATCATTGGTCCTTGTTGGAATGGCCTCCACCCATTTAGAGACATAATCAACGGCCACCAAAATGTATTTGTACGGGCCCGACGTTGGGAACGGTCCCATGAAGTCGATCCCCCATACATCGAAGAGCTCTACCTCTAGCATTCCGGTTTGTGGAGTCTCATTTCTTCTTGACAAATTCGCTTCTCTTTGGCACTCCTCACATCTCCTCACATACTCATGCACATCCTTAAACATGGTTGGCCAATAGAAACCGCAATGAAGAATTTTAGCCGTGGTCTTTGAACTCTTGGCGTGCCCTCCGGTTGGTGAAGAATGGCAATGGCAAATGGCACTTTCAATCTCCTCACTTGGAATGCACCGCCTATAAATTCCATCGCTCCCTTCCTTGTATAGGTATGGATCATCCCAATAGTATTGCCTAGCATCATGTAAGAATTTCTTCCTAGCCGAGTAAGACAAATTTGGTGGGATCACTCTCCCTACAACAAAGTTAGCAAAGTCCGCAAACCAAGGGGTGACCCCTCGTTTCACGGTCTCAATGGATAGAAGACAAGTAGGAAGTGAAGATTTAATCAATTGAGGACGAGAAGGAATGGAAACCGAGTGAAGGATCTTACTTGATTTCATGGACCGACATTGCAAGGTATTGAGTCCGACGTGTGAGGATGTCGATCGGGTCGAACAAGTGCACTTCCCTCCTGGGACCGACGTCGAAGACCCAGGGCCCGAGGTACTGGGTACCTCGGTCCGACGTTCCATACTCTTCGCCCGATGTTCCGCCTTGGTCGATCCATCCTTTCTCTCCTTCTTGCTACCCATTAGACTTTCATCCACCCTCATGTTATCTATTTCAACACCATCCTCCATCTCATTCATGTACTCCACGGGCAACCGAGATAGATGATCGGCCACCAAATTCTCCGAACCCACCTTATCCTTGATCTCATGATCGAACTCTTGAAGGAGAAGCATCCATCTCAAGAGCCTCGGCTTTGCATCCTTCTTCTTCATGAGGTACTTGATTGCCGCATGATCCGTATAGACTACCACCTTAGATCCCACAAGGTATGACCGGAATTTTTTCAAACGCAAATACCACGGCTAAGAATTCCTTTTCCGTAGTCGTGTACTTGCATTGAGTTTCATCCAAGGTTTTGCTTGCATAATAGATGGCATGCAACTTTCCCTCCTTTCTTTGCCCAAGAACGGCTCCCACGGCAAAATCACTTGCATCACACATCACTTCGAAGGGAAGATTCCAATCGGGTGACGCCATGATAGGTGCCGAAACCAAAGCATCTCTCAACCTACAAAAAGCACTCATACAATCCTCGGAAAATTCAAAGGGAACATCCTTCATTAAGAGGTTAGACAATGGTTTTGAGATTTTAGAGAAATCTTTGATGAAGCGTCTATAGAAGCCTGCATGACCTAAGAAACTCCTAACATCACGCACACAAGTTGGTGGAAGAAGTTTTTCAATTATCTCAATTTTTGCTCTATCAACTTCTATTCCTCTACTAGAAATGAGATGCCCTAGAAATATTCCTTCCTTTACCATGAAATGACATTTTTCCCAATTAAGCACAAGGTTAGTTTCTTCACATCTAGTCAACACTCTATCCAAATTAGCCAAGCAAGCATCAAAAGAGGAACCATAGACCGAAAAATCATCCATGAATACTTCCACTATTTCCTCTACCATGTCGGAGAAGATAGACATCATGCACCTTTGAAACGTTGCCGGAGCATTAAACAATCCGAACGGCATGCGTCTATAGGCAAACGTTCCATAGGGACATGTAAAAGTCGTCTTCTCTTGATCATCGGGGTGAATAGGAATTTGCCAAAATCCGCTATACCTATCAATGTAGCAAAAGTATTCATGTTGTGCTAATCTTTCAAGAACTTGGTCAATAAAAGGAAGGGGGAAATGATCCTTACGAGTTCCACTATTCAATTTTCGGTAATCAATGCACATGCGCCGTTTTGTAGTGGTTCTAGTAGGAATCATTTCTCCTTTCTCATTTTGAACTACGGTCAATCCACCTTTCTTAGGAACTACATGGACGGGACTAACATATTTGCTATCCGAAATTGGGAAGATGATTCCCGCATCCAACATCCTAAGTATCTCACTTTTAACCACTTCTTTCATATTAGGATTTAATCTTCTTTGTGGTTCAATAGTGGGTTTATGGTTGTCCTCCATGTAGATCCTATGCATGCAAATTGATGGTGAAATTCCCTTTAGTTCCTTTAATGAATACCCTAAAGCTCCTCTATGCTTTCTCAAGACCGCTAGCAATTTAGACTCTTCTTCATTATTCAAATTAGCATTCACAATTACGGGCAATGAAGAGTTAGGACCAAGGAAGGCATACCTCAAGTCTTTTGGAAGCTCCTTTAGCACATGTGAAGGCTCCGGTGGTGCTTGAGTCTCCTCCGTTTCGGCCTTGAATACCTCCAAGTAGGACATCCCACTCTCCACCTTCTCATCTTCCTCTTGGTTAGCAATCACCCCTTCATTCTTCACTTCAACTCCATAGGGTGGTGGGATAGCTTTCAACTCTAGCTTCCTTGTACTTGGCTTGTTTGATATAGCTTCCCATTGCACTCCACTTGGAAGAAATTGGACCATCTTGGCTTCTTTATGCAAAGCTTCCTTTGAAGTTGGTTTGAAGGAGAAATCGAGCTCTACTCCTCCAAATTCAAGGGACAAGTGACCTTTCTTCACATCTATCACGACTCCAACCGTAGCAAGGAATGGTCTTCCCAAGATGATAGGCTCACCCGGCACTTCTAACATCTCGACCACAACAAAGTCCGTTGGGACATAGTGCCCTTCTATACACAATGGGTAATCTTCCACCACTCCAATCGGCTCAATCGACGTTCCGTCGGCTATGGTCAACCTCATGTTAACCGGGGCAATGAGTCCCATGGCGGTAGACTTCCATATGGTGTATGGTATAACACTAGTGCTTGCTCCAAGGTCACACAATGCTTGAAGCTTCCTCGATCCAACACCCACGGTGATGGCAAATCTTCCGGGATCACCTAGCTTTTGAGGTAGCTCCAAGATCTTCACCTCATCTTGCATCTCTACAATTGACCTCTTCTTGCTCAAGATTTCCTTCAAGAACTTTGCATAGGATGGCATCTCACTTAGAGCATCGGTGAATGGAATGGTAATGTTCAAGCCTTGTAAAAGCTTCAAGAACCGCTTGAACTTGCCCTCAACAATCTCCTTGGGCTTCTTCAAAGGATATGGAAGAGTTGTGACACCTTGCTTCTTGCTTGAATCCACCTCTTTGGATCGATCTCGATCTCTCTCCACATCTTCAGCTTGGACCGACTTTGGGTTGACGTCGGGACCGACGTCAGGAACCTCGGTCCTGGGGCAGAGATTTTCTGGGCACGTCGAGCCAACTACAGGGCAAGTCGGGCCCGAGTTATGCTCAACCTCGGTCCGATTCAGGGGACCTCCTCCGTCTACTGGATCGACATCTGGGCACGTCGGGCCCGAGGTGCTGGGAACCTCGGTCCGACCTTCTTCTCTTGTCTTTGGAACGTGTGGCTAGGGCAAACTCCGTCCACTCCTCAATCCTATTGCTCGAACTTCATTTTGTTGTTGTTGAGCGCGGGGATTCTCACTACTACATTAAAAGGCTAAAGCAACGGTCGAAAACCGCTTCATTAGGCTAGAAACCGCTCAATTAGGCCTAATGTAGCGGTTTTTGACCGTATCATTTGCTGGCGTAACATTAGGTCTAATGCTACGGTTTTTCAGGCCTAATGCTGCGGTATGCTCTTGAATTTAAAAACCGCTACATTAGGGTGTAGAACCGCTGCCTTATAGGTCTAATGAAGCGGTTTTATCAACCAGCTAATGCAACGGTTTTCCAAGCTAACGCAGCGGCCTACATCACTGGTGCAACACAGTTTTACATCTAATGGAGCGGTTATAAACAAAATAATTATAAATCTAATGAAGCGGTTCATTTTTTATATATTGGTGTTTGAAACATATATATATATATATAAAGCAAGATATATTGATATTAAATCATAGAGAACTTTATTAATTAATATATCAAAAAGAGGAACTTGTTTACAAAATGATTATCTATTCAACATTATACCAACTAGCAACATACATGCTAAAACAACCAACTACAGGAGCAAAAATAGCAACCATAAATCAACATTACATATCTAATGAAGCTCCCTCATTGTGGCTTCAATAATGTCATCATCACTACGAGATATGCAACTCTCAGCTGGGGCAAAATCCAATTCAAGCATGGATTGATTTGGATAATAACATTCCTACATGATAAGGAAGATTTTCAGGCAATAATTTGATAGGCATATATAAAAAGTAAATGTGCCTTATAAATATAGTTATAAACAAAATGGGCAACAGCTAAATCTATTAAGGCTATAAATATCAAGAGATGTTTACACTAAGAACATCGGTTTATATACTAATCAACTACAATGATAACTTAGGACATTGTATAAGACAGGACATTTGGTAGACAAAGGACACTACTTTCAAATGTACCCAAGGAACATGTCATCTTAACACAAGTGTAACCACAAAAACTGATTCTACATACTGGACCTGGCATGTGAACAATTTTACTTATTGGTAATCAAGTTACTGATGTGCACACTCCATCAGAAAGATACATTGAAACCTAGGTGATGACTAATAGATTGACAAGTTAATATTTGTGATTCTCAATGATACATAATAGCAAAAGACCTAAAATCAGATCAAATTAACCACTGCCACAAAGAGATCAGGAGCATATATCTTAGAGATATGGAGATCAATGGAAATTCTTTTCTCTCAATAGTAATGAGAGAGAACAAATAGTTGGAGCATGGGAACAGAAGAGAAGAAAAAAGATAAGAGAAATACATTACCTCTTCCTTTAGGTGTGATTATGTGAACAAGATCATCCACAGTGACATTATATCTTCCTTTCGTCGTAACAAAAGACCTAGAATAAAGAATCGTGGGATTAACATCCTATCATGTTGAAAAATACACAAAATGTATAATACAACCAAGTGACTTGGAAGCTGTCAAACAATGAAAATTTGACAAACCAAAGGCTAATGATAAAAATTAGAATTATCTACTGATCTGATTTTCAGGCAATAATTTGATAGGCATATATAAAAAGTAAATGTCCCTTATAAATATAGAATTAAACAAAATGGGCAACAGCTAAATCTATTAAGGATGTCTACAAACCTCTACTGAACAAGTTAAAGATGTCTACAAACCTCTACTCCTGAGTCCATGAAAATATCCATTTAATCACAGATATTGTATCTTCTCCAAGAAGATATCCAACAACAACAACACCTCCTGCTCAACCAATAAAAAATAAAAAATAAAAAATCAGACTAGATGTTTGATAATCAGTTGTCTGATATTTCATTATTCAACAATTTGATTTAAAGAAAAAGTATAGTACTAATTGAGCAAATAGCCCATTTTTTTAATCTCTATCTATATCCTACATTCTCAATTCCGTATCAAGCAAACCACATCTATAACTTCAAACAAACCTTCTCCCCTCCTCAGTAACCCACATGTCAGAAAATTAATGTAAGCAACCAATAAACAGCAATCAATAACAGACAGATTATGGTGATCCTTTACCTCCGATAGCTTATCGAGAGTAGAGACAGTGCTGACTTCCTGTTTAGGCTTCCCGAAACAGCTGAGTAAACATTGTCGCTGAATCCATCAAGGCGATAAAATAAACCTAGATCAACATGTGAAACAACAGATCCATCAATTCCAGGAGATCACAAAATCAAGAAAAAAACCTAATTGATTGCTAGCATTTCCAAATCATTGATAAAGGATACGAGAACGAACAAATGTGATCCCTTATCTTGATATACCTAGGGGACTCATCATCACATGTCATTTAAGTGGGCACTCATAGTCCCAGCTGCCAAGTTATGACTTGCACCATGAAATTAAATACAATGCTGATTGAAAGTAACCTGCTTACCTAAATTCAAGGAAAGTAACCTGCTTCTCTCTAGAGAAGGGTATTGACAACAATTGTAAGCAAACTCCCTTCTTGATACCTGTGTCCGATTTGAGGGACACACATTTCTTCTTCTTCATGTTGTCAACAAACAAATAAGGTATAAGATCCAGATAATTAAACAAAACAAGGCCAAATTATACGGTAGACTATAGAGGATTTATAAATGCCTTCATGTACAATATGATCTTTGTCTCAACCAACTTCTCATTTACTTACTGAAGGCATCTATAACAAAAAGTAAAAATTCAACAATTTGTAGCAAGTTTATACAGAGGCTGGAAATTAATTGAAGTAATGATATATTCTACTGTCACGTAAAATTATAGAGGTAAACAATCATGACTATTAAAAGCTAAATTAGGAGGACAACACTTTGTAGTAAGCCAATGGGCAGCTCCACTGCAAGCCCACCACCATTTATTTAATCTAAAGGCAATTGTAAGCTATCTGAAGATAAAAGTGGGACCCCATCCATTATACAATAAAATCATAAAATTACCTACGTACACATAGGCTGGAACTCAAAAAAAAAAAATCAAACCATGATCACAACATAGAATGCATACAGTTGAAATACGAGAATGAACTCATTTTGTCCACGTATACCACAACAGAATGTGTATTTCAAATTACAAGGCAGAATTTTGATGAAAACACAATTTAATCCAGGCATTTAATAACAAGGCATGAATACTTTTGACAAGGTTTTGGCTAATTCAATCGAGGAAAATAAAACCAGAAGAACCAAATAAATTGACGAGTCGGTTGCAATGTGACGAAATTCATCATAATTAAAAAGAATGTTACTGATATCATCATAACAATCAGCACTAACTAGCACTAACATCTAGCAACAACCCAACCCATATTTTGAGCTTTCTTTCACCTATTTTAGGAGATCAATTTGTAAAGAGGCATCCTGGATTACAAAATAATGTTACTGATATGTATATATATATATAGTTACAGTTGCCATCATCTATAATTAAGTGTGAACTAGCAGGCTTCAATTTTTGATTGAATAGAACGAAGCCTCTAGCTAAATTAACACGAAATAACAGAGACAAATCCCAAGAGAAATCCCATGACATATTATCAGTGAAAGTGTGTCTAGTTAAGCCCCTAAATAAACTAAGAGTACATGAGAATCCTGAGCTCAACTCTGTGAATATAATGCATGTCAACTTCTTGTTATAAAACCAAAATCCAAGTGAAAACACACCAGTCCCATTCCCTAATTATACCCCTCTGATGAACTAAACTATTTCTAAAACCCTAAAAAACACATGAGCGGGCTTGAATTGAAACCCACTAATTAATTTGAGAATTTGAACTACAATGTATTGTGTTGCAAATACTTACATTTTCTTTTGTGCTGTATCTTTCTGAGCCTTCACATGTAAGTGGCAATTGCTGCCCCAATCCATAGAACCACCAAGAAGCTAACAACACAAAATACCACCACCACAATCACAGCTTCTGAAAAGAAAGAAGGAATGGCATGCTAGTCAGAGTATGTATGTTGCAACCGATGGAAAAACAAATCAAAACAGAGGGTAATTGAAATCAGAGTACCTCAAAAAGCAACCAGCCATCAAACCCTTGCCCTCGGCGGCCGGCAAACACGTCAATCGCCACCTCCGTAGAGGCGTTCTTCAAGCACTCCATACTGGCGGTTGCGTTGAGCGTGTCCCAGCAATTCGAGAGCCCGTACACAGCGGAGGCGTTTCCTCCGCCGGAAAACCTCACAGACGAGCTTCCGTAGCCGTCTCCGCCATTGACCACCTCGTTGACGGCGTTGGCCAGCGCCAGATCTACCGCCGTCCGGAAGGCGGCCACGGCGCGCTTGTGGTTGGAGCAGATGGCGGCGTGCTCGAAGGCGGAGGAAGCAGCCGTCGAGGAAGACGAGGTCGCCGGTGGAGGGGAATCATTGGGGGGGGACGGTGCGGTCCTTGGAGAAGCAGCGATGGCAGTCGACGAGGGAGAGGTTGCCGTAGCACTGAGCGAGCCAAAACCGAGGTGGAAGGGTTTGAGGCTAGGGTTAGCGAAATGTAAAATAAAATTGGGATTCACATTAGCGGGCATGGGCGCGCAGTGGTATTTTAATTGCCGCTCTGAATTTATCTAAAACCGCATCATTAGGCTTATTTTCTTTTTCTTTTTCTTTTAATAAATTCTAAAGCGCTCCATTAGTTTTTTTCAACCGCTCCATTAGACCCGGTACTTTAAACCGCTCCAAAATCAATGAAAAACCGTAGCATTAGCTCAACCGCGGCACAAGACCGCTCAATTAGACTAAACCGCAGCAATTGAACCGCATCATTAACTCGTTAATTTAGTAGTGTCGGGTCGGCCCGGGAGTCTCCCTTCTTCTCTTGGAAGTTGATTCGCCATGTGAACAAATTGGTTGTCCACTTGTCTTCTCCACACACCAAACTCCTTGAATTGGGTGCCCATGTCATCAAATCTTCTCTCTATGTTGGTGACTTGATTCTTCAAATCTTGAGCCCATTGTGGTGTTTGCTCATAGAATCCCAGAGGTCGGTATGGTGGTGGTTGGGCCCTTGGCTCGTTTTGGTTGAAGTTGTTGTTGTAGCCACTAGCTTGGCCTTGGTTCCACCTTCCTCCATTGTTGAAATTGGCTCTCCCTCCGAAATTCCTTTGAACATAATTGGCCTCCTCAATTTGCTCGGCCAATCGGACTTGGCGCTCATTTGGACAATCTTGGGCTCCATGCTTCAAAGAACCACACTCTTCACAAGCTCTTGTGTTTTGTTGGAGATGACCTGATAGTCACATATTAGGTAGTGTTTTAGAGCATGTTTAGTTAGGATTTTCATGGGTTTTTGCTCTAGTTTTAGTTAGTTTTGCTAGTTTTGTTAGTTTGTAGAAAGATTCGGATATCTATACTTTGTTGTGGTTTTTGATTGTAGATATGAAGACAACAAGTGTAGAGGAGGTGAAGCCGAAGCTTTGGAGGAGGCAAGAAGGGAACCAAGCCATGAGGTTAGCCCGAAGAGGTGATGGGAAAAGCACAGTTGGGTCCGGACTATGTATTGAAGTTATTGTTACGACACCTCTTGCTTGCAAGAGATGGATCTGGAGCTACAATGGTTGGATTGAGCTGATTTTGGTGTCATTGGAAAGCTAACTCGAAGAGCTACAATTCATCTTTTTACTCCGAGTCCAAATTCCAAATCGAAGTGTGTCAAAACAGCCTCCGAAGTGTCACTTGCTGACCAGTGCACGAGACGCGGGCAGAGGATTCACAAGACGCGGCCGCGTCTCATGGTTTCAAACCGCGTTTCGTGTTTTTACTCTCTATGGTGAAAGCGCAGGCAAGGCGTTGGAAACTCGACCGAGTTTTTGGGTTCCATCCCGAGTTTTCGCCCGTGTCCGAGTTATGTCCGAGATTTATATGAGATATCTTTGGGCCCTTTTGGGTTATGTTTTTAGATATATTTTTGGAAGACATATTATATAGTTAGCCCTAGTTCTAGGTTTGATTATCTTTGGAATCTTTGTTTGGTTATTGGAGACTTGGAGAACAAGAACCCTATGGGAAACTTTGTAAGCTTTTCAATGTCTTTCAGTAGCTAAATTCCTTTTGCTTGACTAGTTAATTGAAGTTGTGAACGAAGTATAATTGTGAGATTTGATTGTTCTTAATTTCCCTTGACTAGATTGTTTTCTCTATGCTTAATTGATTAATTTCAGCCTAGGGTTTTGTTAGCTTGATCACCTAATATGATTTCTAGGATGAATTACAACTAGATCTTTCTAATTACCGGTCGGTGTTAATTGGATCATAAGTAGAACCTTTAATCAATCTAGGACTGGTAGGACTAGTTGATTAGAGAAGAGAATTCAATCGCATGTTATTTGGATGTCTGGTTGCTCTGAATGGACATTTCTATTGATACTTGGATCTTAATGCTGTTGTCAAGTTGAATCTACGAGGTCTCCTAGGTTATTTGATAATTAGGGTTGTTAGTACCGGTCGGGCTAATAACTAGAATTGAAGTAGGATTAATAATTCCATGAAGTTGGGTTATTAGCATTCCGCAATAGATTAGTCAAGGTAAAAAGAGAATTTTGATAATCAATGATCAATAATCAAGTTCGCAATGGATATTAACTAGTTGAGCATACTTCTCTCATATTTTACAAATCATCCTTTACAAATCGACCCAAGGGAGTTTTCACTCTCCTTCGATGTTAGGTCTAGTGATGGGTTTAGAGATCACTTTCGCTTACTCTTACCAATCACAAGCCCTATGCCCCTTGTTTCCACAAGAGAATTGAAGCTTAGTGTAGAGAGGATTCATAGATCAAACACTCAAAGGCTATGGAATTGGGGTTTCCTACCCAATCCTAGCTAGGGGTTTCCCCCATAGCCCAAGACTATGGAATCTACTCCATAAGATAAGAGTAAAAGGCAATCAAATGGAAAAGCAAGCAAATCTCAATCATCAATCTCAAATCAAACTCAAATTGCATTCAATTCTCAAAGAGTTCACAAGATCCAAGTCTTAATTCTACTAAAACCAAAACAAATCAAGTACAAACTCACTATTCTCCTCTCTAGCTCCACCGATTTCCTCCTCGATCTCCTCCTCCTCTCTTCTCCTTGCTGTCTGATGTCGCGCTTTTTAGTTGTTTTCCTAGGTAGTTTTCTAGCTTGTTTTGCATGTTTTCCCTTTGTGTTTGTGTGTTTTGCATAAGATTTCGGCTCTCTTTCGAGAGTTGGAGTCGTTTGTGTGTTGTTTCGTGTTGTGTAGGTATTTGGAGTTTTTTTTTGGAGACATGTTCATGCATTTTCGGAGCTTTTTAGGAACCGTTAGTTGTCGAGAGTCAAAGTGTCAAGAGCAAAAATCCAAAGTTGCAACCAAGTAAGCCTCAATGGAGTCAAGAACTCAAAGAAAATCAAGGAGAAAAAGGGCAAAAGCACCCAACAAAAGTCCAACCAATTGAAGCAAGACCGAAGCAAAACGCGAGAAAGTCCACGTGCTGCAGAAGGTCGGCGCCGACCCCCATATGGTCGCGGCCGACGCCCCTCAGCATCCGAAAGTAACTCCGTGCGCTGCAAGTAATGCCTTTTGGCGGGATTTTCGAAACCCGAAAAGCAGGCGGCTGTGGCAGGCGTGTGGCAGAGATGTGGCAGTGGAGGAAGCTTCCCTCCCTTGCTTTTGTGGGCTGCTAAAAACCCATTTTGTCTGCCTTGCAAAGTAGCTTTTCCAAGGAGGGAAAAGGCTGAAGGGGAGAGAGGAGAGAGTGTTGGCTGAGGGTGGAGAAGAAGAACGCGAAGGTGAAGAAGAAGAGGACGGTAGAGAAGAAGGTGTGAGTGTGAGAGAGAAGTGGTTTGTAAGAGAGTTAGTGAGGAAGAAAGCTTGTGTTGGTTGTGTTCTAGGAGGAAGACAACAATGGTGCTTGAAGGAATTTGAATTTGTGGGTTTGTTTAAGTTGTCAGTTTGGATCTTGAATTTAATTGAAGTTGTTTGTTTGTGATGATGATTTCCTCTCCCCTTTCCTTGTTGTTTGTGTGTTTTATGATGTGTGAGTAGATAGCTTGCTAGGGTTGGGGTGAAACCCACCATGAAAGTGCATTTGAGACTTTGATTGTTTGGATCCATGCTTAATTTGAAATCTCTGCCCATAAATCCCTCTTGTGTGCTTAAAACCCTTGAAGAAGGGGGAACGTTCTTGTTTGTAAACTAATTGCAAGATTAAGTTGTGAACAAGGACTATCCGGGTTTGATGAAAGTCGAACCCTCCGAAGAACGAGTTGGATTGCATGTTAATCCTTTCATGTGAAAGGAGGCTCTTGATGTGTTCTTTTGTGATGAAAGTCACCCATGAGGTTTCAAGTTAAGTTGGTTCTTTATCATTGTTTGAATGTATGCTTGTGGTGTGGTGAATCCCCCCCAGTTGTTTTTCCTTGATTTTACAAAACCAACCTTCGTACCCAGAAAGGGTCGGCCGCGACCAGTTGCAGGGTCGGCCGCGACCTCCTCTGTAGTGTTTTCCGTGTGTTTTGTTGTGTTCTGTTGTGGGTCGGCATCGACCTCCATAGGGTCGGCCTCGACCTATTTCTGAGGCGTGTGTTTTGCTTTTGTTTGCTTGTTTTGCCTTGCTTTGTTTCTCTTTTGCTTTCGCAGTATGATTGCTAGACTATAGAACTACTAACTCCCGTGGACGATCTTGACTTCGCTATACTCAGCGGGGTCTTGACAAATTTTATTTGTGAGACTCTCTCAACAAATTGGCGCCGTTGCAGGGGAGTTAGTTTAGTTTCCAAGTCTAGCTTTCCTTTGGGTGAGGGACTAGCCCGAACCCCTATTTTGTTACTAATTCATTTCTTTAGTGCTTTGTACGCAGGTGTATGCCCTCTAGTTCGCAAAGGGTGATTGACCATTTCCCCTTTGATCCCGAAATAGAGAGAACCCTTCGCCGAAGACTAAGAGAACGAAGAGCAATGGCCGACGCTGAGGCTCTTGCTCATCAAATGACTGAACTTCGCGCTCAAATGGAGCGTATGCAAATGGAGCGTGATGTTCAAGCCGCAGATGCGCGGCAAGAAAGAGAGGAGGCCGCCCGCCTCCGAGAACAACTTGATGCTATTCCGAGGAACGCTAAGCAATACATGCATCCTGAGCTTAGAGTTCCCGAGTCCGCTATTGTGCTCCCAGCAATAGAGCGTGCTTTTGAGATCAAGTCCCACTTCATCACTCTTATCAAAAGATCTCAATATGAAGGCAAGCCCACCGAATGCCCCATGGAGCATATCAAGAACTTCACCGATCTATGTGACACTATCGCCGCCGATGGTGTCTCACTTGAGTATGTTCTCCTCAAGGCGTTCAAGTGGTCTTTATGTGGGAAGGCTCTTCATTGGCTCGAAAGTTTGCCCGCTAGATCCATCACTACATGGAAGACTTTGCACGACTTGTTCATGACAAAGTTCTTTCCACCGGCCAAAACCACCGAGCTAAGGAAGCGCATCACCTCCTACCATCAACTTCCCAACGAGACCTTTGTTGAAACATGGGAGAGATTCAAGGAGCTTCTTCGGCAATGTCCAACCCATGGACAACCTCCTTATGTTCTCCAAGAAATATTCTTTCAAGGGATAAATGCCGCAACAAAAGACCGCATCAACCTCCACACCGATTGCGGTTTCATTGAGATGGATCCCGACGAGGCATGGGGTCTCATGGACAAACTCACCAACTATGATGCCATGTACGGGACCCAACAAGCCGTCCGGATTCCACCAAGAAAGCTCTATGATCCAAATAGTGAGCCCATTGATCAAGATGTGAAGTTCCAATTTATGCAAGATGAGATCAACAAGCTCAAGAAGCAAGTGAGCTACTTCAAGTCCGCCGGCCCTCCTTGTCAAGAGTGCGGTTCTCAATCACACACCGCCGCCTCTTGTACTAATGTGGAGCAAGTCCGGGCCGCCGAGGCTTATACGGAGGCTAACTATATGAGAGGGCCCTACCGAGGCCAAAACAATGTTTATGCGGGGAGGAACAACAACTATCCTCAATGGAATAACCATGGCCAAGGTCAGGGTTATCCACCTCCCCCGCAAGAATAAAGGGGCCCTCCTTATAGACCTCCCGGTTATCAAGCGGAGCCATCATGGGTCCAAGAGTTGCAAGAAGGATTGATGCAAGGGGTGAGAACCGAGCTCACCACTCAGTTGAAGGGTGTCCACACGAGATTGGGAGATCTTGACACATGGAGGAAGAACGTTGACTCCCAACTTGGTGATCTCGCGGCTCAAATCCCACGACCTCAAGGGCGCTTACCGGGCCACCCCGATGAGAACCCAAGAGGACATATTGCCGCCGTTCACCTACGAAGCGGGAAGAAGTTGCCGGACCGAGTTATAAGTGAAGAAACGGCGAACAAAGAGGACGAGACTCCCCTGGAACAGGTCGTGGCCGACCCCCCTATGGTCTCCACCGACCCTGTTCCTACTACAGAAGAGGTCGCAGCCGACCACCCCCAGGTCGCTGCCGACCCTCCTCAGAGAACCCCGATTTCCGTCCCCTTGCCTCCGACAACGAAGGTACTTCCCTACCCATCCAAAAAGGCTAATGATTTCACGGAGGGAAAGTTCAAACGCTTTGTGAAGGTCCTCCAAGGCCTCAACATCACCATTCCCTTTGCCGAAGCGTTGAACGAGATGCCCGCCTACACCAAATTTCTCAAAGAAATCTTGTCAAAGAAGCGGTCAATGTCTGAATTGACCAATGAAGTGCGGTCTATAGAGCTCCCGGAAAAAATTGGTGATCCGGGTAAGTTTGCTATTACCATTGGCATAGGTGCTCACCGATTCAAAGCTCTATGTGATCTTGGTGCAAGTGCTAGTCTCCTCCCTCTTTCTATATGGTCCAAGACCAACATGGGTCCTTTGGTTCCGGTAAACATGAGGCTCTATATGGCGGATGGCTCTTGTGTGCAACCCACCGGCATTGTCAACGACTTTCCTATCCAAGTCGGCAAGTTCTTTGTGCCCAATGACTTTATTGTGATGGAAATGCCGGAGGATCCCGTCGTCCCAATCATTCTTGGACGGCCGTTCCTTGCCACCGCCGGTGCCGTGATTGACGTGAAGAAAGGTCTCCTCACTTTTGAGATTGGAGAAGAGGTGGTAGAGTTCCGATTCAACCCTACCATGAAGGAGACCGGTGAAGTTATGGAGGTCAAAGCGTTGCTAGGGGAGTACACGAGTGAAGATGACGAAGAAGAGGACCTCCCCTGTGATAGGTCGGAGCCGGCCACCACTAGGTCGCCCGCGACCTCCGACAGAATCTTGCCAACATTCTTGATTAAAGATGAAGATGGCGAAGCGAAGGAGTTTCTGAAGGCGGATGAAGACTACGACATTATCACACCACCACCGCCTACTCCGGAGCTTAAGACTCTCCCCGAGTCTTTGAGGTATGAGTTTCTTGGCCCAAATTCCACTTTTCCGGTTATTGTAAATGCAAATCTAAATGCGGAAGAAGTTGGAAAGTTGATTGATGTTCTTAGGACTCATAGGAAAGCCATTGGGTACTCGCTTGAGGACTTGAGTGGACTTTCAGCTTCCTTGTGCATGCATCGAATTTTTCTTGAGGAAGGACATAGGCCAACCATTGAGCATCAACGACGGCTCAATCCAAACATGAAGGACGTGGTGAAGAAGGAGATTTTAAGGATGCTCGATGCGGGAATCATATTCCCGATCTCGGATAGCAAATGGGTGAGCCCGGTTCATGTAGTTCCAAAGAAGAGCGGTCTCACCGTTGTGGAGAATGAGAAGGGCGAATTGATTCCTACTAGGACTACTACTAGTTGGCGCATGTGCATTGATTATAGGAAACTCAATAGTGCCACTAGGAAAGATCATTTTCCTTTGCCCTTTATTGACCAAGTGCTAGAGAGATTAGCTCTTCATGACTACTTTTGTTATCTCGATGGCTATAGTGGTTTTTGGCAGGTTCCCATACACCCCGATGACCAAGAGAAGACAACTTTCACATGTCCTTATGGAACGTTTGCTTATAGGAGGATGCCATTCGGACTGTGCAATGCACCCGCCACCTTCCAACGGTGTATGATGGCCATCTTCTCCGACATGATTGAGGACATTGTGGAGGTGTTCATGGATGACTTCTCGGTGTATGGTACCACTTTTGACTCTTGCCTTGCTAATCTTTCTAGAGTGCTTAAGAGATGTGAAGAAACCAACCTAGTGCTAAATTGGAAAAAATGTCACTTTATGGTTAGAGAAGGGATTGTCCTAGGGCATGTAGTGTCTAAGAGAGGAATTGAAGTGGATCAAGCTAAAATTGAATTGATTGAAAAATTGCCACCCCCCACCTCCGTAAAAGGAATTAGAAGCTTCCTAGGACATGCCGGGTTTTATAGGAGGTTCATTCAAGATTTCTCTAAAATTTCCAAGCCATTGACTAACCTCCTCATGAAAGATGTTGTGTTTGAGTTTTCTTCCGAGTGTCTTGAAGCTTTTCATAGGATCCGGGATGCACTTGTGTCGGCTCCTATCATGCAACCGCCGGATTGGACACTCCCCTTTGAGATCATGTGTGATGCAAGTGATTATGCAGTAGGTGCGGTTCTTGGGCAAAGAAAAGAGAAGAAGCTTCATGCTATTTACTATGCAAGCAAGACGCTTGATGAGGCCCAAGGCAAGTACACTACAACGGAGAAAGAGTTTCTAGCCGTGGTGTTCGCATTTGAGAAGTTCCGTTCTTACTTGGTTGGCTCGAAAGTGATAGTCTACACCGACCATGCGGCTGTCCGTTACCTCATGGACAAGAAGGATGCTAAACCACGCTTGCTCCGGTGGATGCTCCTCCTTCAAGAATTTGATCTAGAGATACGAGACAAGAAGGGAGCGGAAAACCTTGTGGCGGATCACCTTTCAAGGCTACCCATTGAACACATCACGGAGTCCGGAATCATGGTGCCCATCAACGACTCCCGCCCGGACGAGACTCTTCTAAACTGCGAAGTGTCGCGAGAAGGAAGCTCCTGGAGTAGGTCGGCCGCGACCCCCTGTTGGTCGGCCACGACCTCCTCTGCCCCTTCTCCGGTTGTTGATGATGGTCGAGGCGGTATGCAAGCGCCCCCGCGCGAGGTCGCCCAAGGTCACATCTTTTACCTCTCTTCTGTACTTCCTAATCCTCCTTCCCCTTCCCCAATTTTGCACTCAATAGATGCTATTAAGGGGGTGCAAGCCCCGTGGTTTGCGGATTTTGCCAATTATGTTGTAGGTGGAATTGTGCCGGATGGATTGACTTCCCAAGCCAAGAAGAAATTCCTCCACGACGTCAAGCGCTACTATTGGGATGACCCTTACTTGTTCAAGCAAGGAAGTGATCACATCTTTAGACGTTGTGTGCCGGATGAAGAGATAGAGGGAGTGATCCGTCATTGCCCCACTCTTCCGACGGGAGGCCACGCTAAAGGATTCAAAACCACCGCGAAGATTCTTCAAAGTGGATTCTATTGGCCTACCATCTTCAAGGATGTGCAAGCTTATGTGACCACTTGTGGTGAATGCCAAAGAGCGGGCAACATTACATGGAGAAACGAGAACCCGTTCACCGGAATCTTGGAGGTGGAACTCTTTGATGTTTGGGGTATAGACTTCATGGGGCCCTTCCCCTCATCGGGTCCCTACAAGTATATACTCGTGGCGGTTGATTATGTTTCCAAGTGGGTTGAAGCCGTAGCCACAAGAACAAATGATGCACGAGTGGTGGCTAAGTTCATGAAGACAAACATCTTCCCCCGGTTTGGTGTACCCCGAGTTCTCATTAGTGATGGTGGCTCACATTTCATTGAGAGGAGCTTTGAATCTCTTTTGACCAAGTATGGGGTCTCTCACAAGGTGGCCACACCTTATCATCCCCAAACTAGTGGTCAAGTGGAGGTTTCTAACCGACAAATCAAGAGCATTCTTGAAAAGACGGTATCCCGCTCAAGGAAAGATTGGTCCTCCAAGCTAGATGATGCTTTGTGGGCATACCGCACCGCCTACAAGACCCCACTCCGCACCACTCCTTTCAACCTAGTGTATGGCAAGTCGTGTCATTTGCCCGTTGAGCTTGAACATAAAGCTTTATGGGCTCTCAAAGAGCTCAACATGGACCTCGACGCGGCCGGAGCAAAGAGGTTCATGGACTTGCAAGAGTTAGAGGAATTGAGGCTTAAGGCATATGAGAACTCAAAGATCTACAAGGAGAAGACAAAGAAGTGGCATGATAGGAAGCTTGTGCCCAAAAACATCAAGGAAGGTGACCGAGTACTCCTCTTCAACTCTAGGCTTCGCCTCTTTCCCGGGAAGTTGAGAACCCGGTGGAGTGGACCTTTCACGGTTCATCGTATGTACCCTCACGGAGCGGCCGACCTCATAGATGACAAGGGAGGAATTTTCAGGGTCAACGGCCACCGGTTGAAGAAGTACTATGAGAAGGTGGACCCCGATGAGGAAATCCGAGCCACTTGGGCTCTCACCACCGTCATCTAGCCAAGGTACCCCACGTCTAGCTCAAAGACGTTAAAGAAAGCGCTTTCCGGGAGGCAACCCGTTGTTTCCTTTTCTTAGTCTAGATAGGTAGTTTGCTTTGCATTTCCATAAGTATTTTGTAGGAACCCGAGGCTTTGGTCGGGAGCAAGAAGTTGGAGACGAAAGAACAAAGTGGTGGAAAGTCCCCTGGAACAGGTCGGCGCCGACCACCCCTTGGTCGCGGCCGACCCCCTCCGGTGCAAGGTGAAAATTGTGTAAAAATTTCGGGAAATTACAAGTAAGCCCCTGAATTTTTTCTTTATAATTTTTATCCCTTCCCCACCTCTTTTTGTTCCCCTTCCACGACCTAGCAGCCCATACCCACGACCTCTTTGCCTCCATTGCCTCCCTCAAGCTCTCATTCAACTCCATTGCTCCATAACCTTTGGATCTAGCCCCTTTCCTCCAAATTTCACCATAATCCTTCCTAATTTTCCTTCCTCTACTCAAATCTCCCACAAAAACCCAGAAATTTCGACCCACCCATACCAAGAACCCACGACCCCGACCTCCCACAACCTCGGCTTCGACCCCTATTTTGCTTGCATTCATCTTGTTTAACACCCTTTTGGTATGTTCTTCCACTCCCTTGCTCTTAAATTCAAGTTTACTTGGGTTATTTTGAGGGTTTAGTTTGAAATCTAGATTTGGGTGTTCTTGAGCTTGAATGTTGAAATTTGGGTTGTATGTGCTTAGATTTACATGTTTGGTTGTGGATTGTCGAGTTTTGGCATGCTCTCTTGCTTGATCTATGCTTGTTTGGGTGATTTTGGGTCAATAGAATTTTTCTAGGATTTTTGGTAACCATTAGAGGGCATAGAAGCTGAATTTTCGAATGTGATGAGCTGTAGCAGGTCGGCGCCGACCACCCCTTGGTCGCGGCCGACCACTGCCAGAATTTGAATTTCGTTGTTTGCTTGTTTTGGCGCGTACTTGTGTATAAACGAGCTCCCATGGGTCGTCCCCGACCCCAGATGTCTTGTAATCTCTTCGAAAACATGCTATTTAAGTTGCTCTTGCCATGAATTGATTGATTTAAGCATGAGTCCTTCCCATTTCTTGCTTGCATTTCATGATTATGCATGCTTGGTTGAGAATTTTCATATGCAATTGAAAGTGTGTGTTTCTTGCAAGTATGGGGTGACTTTTTGGAAATTGGTTATGTGTTTATCGTGTGGCGTTTGTGTTGTTTGAGTTGGAAATTACCTTGGAAGTTTCTTGTTGGTTTTGTAGAAAAAATGGCTTCCTCCTCAAGGGCGACCAAGAAGCAAAAGAAGGGCAAGAATGTAGCAGTGATGAACGACGTGGTGATCCGCGACGAAGGGCAACTGCAACTTTATGTGGACATGATGGCAGAGACGGTGAAGGCGAGGTCCTACTATCCCGATTCACATGTGAGCCTCCATATGCACTCGGCAGTGGTGGAGGCATTTCGTTTACTTGGAGCCGAACGACTCCTTGAGGACCCCGTCCCGATACATTACCCGGCGCTTACTTGTGAATTCGCCGCCACTCTCACCATCTCGGGACCACACCCGGCGGATTTTGGCAAGACCAAGATTGAATTTCAAATTGACGGGAAGAAGCACACAACCACTATCACCAAGCTCAACAAGATGCTAGGCCTCCCTACACCATCGGGAACCTATGCCGTGAAAGACTTCCCCGTCCAAAAGATGTGGTCTTACCTCGCCGGTAAAAGTGAAACCACAAGCAACCCTCATGCTCGGGACATTGCTAGCCCGGTCTTCAAGGTGATCTTGCGCATTCTTAGCGCCGCTATTTGGTGCAAGTACGAGCTCTCCCGCCCCACCTTGCGAGAACTCGCATGCTTGACCTCCATCCTCTTCACCAATGCTCCCACAATGAACATTGCCTATGAGTTCGTCCACAACATCATCAACCAATGAAGGAACCCGAAATTTACTATGTGTGGTTGGTTGGTGGTCCTCATTGCCCAAGCCCTTAAGGTTGATCTTGCCCGCTACAACTCCAAGCCCGTCACTCGCATGGATGTCCGGTATTATTTGAACACCAAGGTGGTTGAGTGGACTGAGGCGATTGGCTACCACAACAACTTCATCGACCCCGCCGGAGTAACTCACAAAGTCCGCCTCAACGACGAAAATTGTGAGTTGTTCTACCTCCCTAATTGGTATGATGCTTGGGCACCTTCGGAAGATCCCTCCCCCTACTATCAACTCCTCTCGGAAGATGAGCACGTAAGAAGACAGCCGAGTCGGTTCCCGAGAGATGGCCCAACCCCGCACACAGGGCAAAAACGCGGAAGACGTGACTCCCTGGAAGGGGTCGGCGCCGACCACCCTGAGGTCGCCCACGACCACTTCCAGGAAGGTGGAGTCACGCATGATGGGGTCGGCTTCGGGCAGCAATGGGTCGGTGGCGATGTAGGGCCGAGCAACAATGATCCTATGGACTACACGATGGGTCCCCAACCCGGGTTGTTCCCGTACTCCTCCAATCCTTCGGGATTCGAGTGGTCCGGTGGTCCTCAATTCGAGCCTCAAGGCGGCGAGTCTAGCACCCAATTCCCCCCCACCATGGAGATGCTCAACGCAAGATGGACGCCCTCGGTATTCAACAAAACTTCTTGTATTCCCAAATCCAACATCACCACGATCAAAATTTGGCCCGTTTCCAAGATGCAACTAGAGGCTTTGACAACTTCCGGGAAGAGTACTATGAAGACCGCCAAGCCCAATTTGCCTACAATGCTTGGCTTGCACAAAAGATGTTCCCGAACTCTCCGTTCCCTCAACCTCCTCCAAGGTGAACCTGCTCCAACAATGCTCCAAACCCAAGTTAGTTTCTCTTTTCCCTCTCTTTACTTTTTAATCAATGGGGACATTGATGTTTAAGTATGGGGTGGTTTGGGAGATGCTACTTGTTTGTGTTATGTGTTTTTGTTTGTGTGTGCTTTTGCATGATTGAGTCTTTTCTTTTTGATTTTTATGATGAAAAAATACCTCTTCTAAGATGTCCTAGGATAGCGATTACAAGCATCATCATGTAATCCCTTGTAACTTGCTTTGTAAGATTGCCTACCATGACTTTGATTTTTGAATTTTGAGCATATAATGAACATTGAGCATGCATAATTCTAGGGAAAGCAATCCAACAAAATTTGAACCTAAGTGAGAAATCTTTTGGCCACAAGGAATGTATGTTCTATTCCTTGGTTTTTCATGTGTGATTTTTACTCTTCCATATGCATTTACCACTTGACAATGGCATGCGTATTCTTGATTTGAAACCAATGAAGATATACTCATTACTTGTTAGATCAAATGATATTGAACTTATTTTCATGAGCCTATTTCTATCCTTTCTATCCTACCTATGTATGATCCCTTGATTTGAAGCCCCTTGTTTGAGCCTAAAGCCTTATTTCTAGCTCCACAAAAGTATCCTAGCCATTATAAGCTTGACCCCCATTGATCCGGGAATTAGGACTTAGAGTGAAATGAGATGTTGATGTGGGTGAGGGATTAAAATGAAGAGATGATGAAGGTGGAAGTTAAAGGAGTTGTCTTAAGAGAAGAAAAAGAACCGAAAAAGAAGTAGTTTTGGCTCGGGTAGCACATTAGTGGCGGAAAGTAAACTCCTGCCGTGGGTCTCGGCCGACCTTCCCTAGGTCGCGGCCGACCCACTCCAGACCGAAAAAAAAAAGAGAGAGAAGAGTTGGTGTTTGAATAAGTGCAAGAGCCAAGACTTCCTCATAAAGAGAAAGACGAAGAAGTAGGTGAAGTGAAGTGTGCTTAAAGATAAGTGTTTGGTGTTTGGAGGAAGAATGAAGAGTCGGTTGAGTGTTGTTGAGCTCTTAAGTCTAGGAGCCTAGGTTCCCGGATTCATTAGCACCACAAGACCAAACGTTTCCACACCCTTTGAAATACCGAGCCCCATTACAACCCGGCCGAATGAAACTTCTTTGAAGTCTTCATTGAGCCACCGTAAGTTCTCTTGATGGTTTAACTTGTTTTGATTTCTTCGATGAAGAATTTTGGATATAATTTCCATTGTCTATGAGATATTGCATTTGGATTTGAGATTGAGTGTGCATCGATATATCCTAAAACACTTGAAAATGAGTGAAACACATTGCCCATGTGAGGTTGGGTTGTTATTGCTTGGAATTTACACATGTGTGCTATGATATTGAAGTTGTTTGCTCATCATTCTACTTGTGCTTATTTTTCCTTAAGGGCATTCTTGAGCTTGTTATTTGGTCTTGATGCATGTGAGGTATTGCTTGAGGACAAGCAAGCTTAAGTATGGGGTATTTTGATGTCGCGCTTTTTAGTTGTTTTCCTAGGTAGTTTTCTAGCTTGTTTTGCATGTTTTCCCTTTGTGTTTGTGTGTTTTGCATAAGATTTCGGCTCTCTTTTGAGAGTTGGAGTCGTTTGTGTGTTGTTTCGTGTTGTGTAGGTATTTGGAGTTTTTTTTTGGAGACATTTTCATGCATTTTCGGAGCTTTCTAGGAACCGTTAGTTGTCGAGAGTCAAAGTGTCAAGAGCAAAAATCCAAAGTTGCAACCAAGTGAGCCTCAATGGAGTCAAGAACTCAAAGAATATCAAGGAGCAAAAGGGCAAAAGCACCCAACAAAAGTCCAACCAATTGAAGCAAGACCGAAGCAAAACGCGAGAAAGTCCACGTCCTGCAGAAGGTCGGCGCCGACCCCCATATGGTCGCGGCCGACCCCCCTCAGCATCCGAAAGTAACTCCGTGCGCTGCAAGTAATGCCTTTTGGCGGGATTTTCGAAACCCGAAAAGCAGGCGGCTGTGGCAGGCGTGTGGCAGAGATGTGGCAGTGGAGGAAGCTTCCCTCCCTTGCTTTTGTGGGCTGCTAAAAACCCATTTTGTCTGCCTTGCAAAGTAGCTTTTCCAAGGAGGGAAAAGGCTGAAGGGGAGAGAGGAGAGAGTGTTGGCTGAGGGTGGAGAAGAAGAACGCGAAGGTGAAGAAGAAGAGGACGGTAGAGAAGAAGGTGTGAGTGTGAGAGAGAAGTGGTTTGTAAGAGAGTTAGTGAGGAAGAAAGCTTGTGTTGGTTGTGTTCTAGGAGGAAGACAACAATGGTGCTTGAAGGAATTTGTGGGTTTGTTTAAGTTGTCAGTTTGGATCTTGAATTTAATTGAAGTTGTTTGTTTGTGATGATGATTTCCTCTCTCCTTTCCTTGTTGTTTGTGTGTTTTGCGATGTGTGAGTAGATAGCTTGCTAGGGTTGGGGTGAAACCCACCATGAAAGTGCATTTGAGACTTTGATTGTTTGGATCCATGCTTAATTTGAAATCTCTGCCCATAAATCCCTCTTGTGTGCTTAAAACCCTTGAAGAAGGGGGAACGTTCTTGTTTGCAAACTAATTGCAAGATTAAGTTGTGAACAAGGACTATCCGGGTTTGATGAAAGTCGAACCCTCCGAAGAACGAGTTGGATTGCATGTTAATCCTTTCATGTGAATGGAGGCTCTTGATGTGTTCTTTTGTGATGAAAGTCACCCATGAGGTTTCAAGTTAAGTTGGTTCTTTATCATTGTTTGAATGTATGCTTGTGGTGTCGTGAATCCCCCCCAGTTGTTTTTCCTTGATTTTACAAAACCAACCTTCGTACCCAGTAAGGGTCGGCCGCGACCAGTTACAGGGTCGGCCGCGACCTCCTCTGTAGTGTTTTCCGTGTGTTTTGTTGTGGGTCGGCATCGACCTCCATAGGGTCGGCCTCGACCTATTTCTGAGGCGTGTGTTTTGCTTTTGTTTGCTTGTTTTGCCTTGCTTTGTTTCTCTTTTGCTTTCGCAGTATGATTGCTAGACTATAGAACTACTAACTCCCGTGGACGATCCTGACTTCGCTATACTCAGCGGGGTCTTGACAAATTTTATTTGTGAGACTCTCTCAACACTCTCCAAGCCTTCCTTGAGCCTTTGAGAGTGATTTGGTGTGGGATTGTTGTTGGATGATCACTAATCTCCCTCTAATTATACTTTTCTCTTGATTGGGGACCAAGGAATTCCAATTTAGAAGAAGGGCAAAATTGGAAGTTCACCACATTTGTGCCTTGGAGCCTAATCTTCACAAATGCCGACTCGGACCGACACGCTGGGGACCTCGGGCCCGACGTTGGGAACGTCGGTCCTGGCTACTGGTTGCTCGAACTCGGGCCCGATGTGGTGGTACTCGATCCTGGGCCTCGATCCTTCTTTACTTCTTGGTTTTCCTTTGGTTCCTCTTCATTCTTGGCATGGCTCTTCCGCTCCTTGACTCCTTGGCTTAGCTCCTTCTTAGATGCTCCTCCAAAATGTCCTCATTTGCGCCATTTTTCCTACAAAACATAACAAACTCGCATAGTTTCCGAATCTTAAAGAAAACCGGGAACTAAGCTAAAAAGGAACGAAACTAACAAGGAAAGGAATGAAAAACACATATTTACAAGGGAAATTAACTACTAAAACACCACCAAAATGAGAGACATCATCCCCCAAACCCTAGCTAGCTTCCCGCAACCCCCATCGTCATCCATTGCGGCCAACGAAAATCGAGTGAATCGGTGCACAAAACACGCGAATCCGGCCAGCGATTGAAACGATGGAGTGATGACGACGTGAGAAACGATCGATTGAAGCTTGGAAAGACGATGACAACTTCGTACGGCCTACGGAGTTGTATGTCGTGAATCTCCCTCTTGAGACCGAAATCCAACGCTCTGTCGAGGTAAAAACACTCGAGACCTTGTGAAAACTCGAGGTTATTGGATGACACAGTCTGTTCTGCTTATTACTTGAATGGATTATTGTGATAAGTGGATATGTGATGACGAGGGAAGGGTGAATGAGAGCAATTGATGAATGTGATGACAAGATATGGGGACACGAATGTGTTATGTGATGACACATGATGACATGGCTAAGATTGCGAACAAAAACCTGGATGTGATGACGCGTTCTTAGTCGTTGTTGTTATGATCTGATGACATGTTTGAATGATTAAGATATTGTTTGAATGTGATGACGTGTTTTAGCTGTTTTCCATTGGTTACGACGTCTTTTTCAGATATTTTGATGACTTGGCATCATTAAATGAAGTGAGGACAATAGCATATTAAATGTTTTTTTTTCTTGTTTTATGTAGATATTACATGCTGATGTGATGACAACTTTTGCTAGTGTTGATATTATTTGTTGGTGTGATGACAACTTTTGCTTGAGTTTGTGTAAATCTGGCAGGACAATAACAATGAAGCTCCTAAGTGTTTGCTTTGGGGGGGAATGGGACTGTGAAGGGAAATATGTTGGTGATGTGACCTACAAAGCAGTGGTCATCAAAGATGGCATGACATTAGAAGAGTTGACTTCAACAATCAAGAAAAGACGTAATATTGAAACTGGTGGTATGGGATTGTTGTTGACTCACTTGAATCCCTTCCAAGTAGTTGGCAAGCCTTACACAGCTGAGAATGAGGATGACTTGGTGTCATTCCTGGAGATAAATGACTCCACTGAGGTACAGTGGAAGATGCCCTTGTATGTGACCTTGAAGACTGGGGGGGTGCAACAGATGACAGGATGCATGTTGAGAGGAATGACAGGGTGAAAAATATTGATGACAACCCTGCAGTTGATGACAGGGTGGAAAATGTTGGCGTAGCTGCATCTGATGACAAGTTGATGGTTGTTGGAGAGGAGCCTGAGTTTGTTGAGAAATACTAGATTGTGTTGAGGACATGACATCCAACAATGACTTCTTGAAAGTGGGGCAGCTATATCCATCAAAAGATGAGCTGAAAGCTGCTGTTTCCAAGCAAGCCTTAAGAGACAGGTTTGGGTACAAAGTGTACAAGTCCACAACACAAATATACAAGGTTGTGTGTGTGGAGAAGGACTACAATTGGTTAATGCTAGCCACCAAGGTGAAAGACGCTGACTACTTCCAAATAAGGAAATACACCTACAAGCACACCTGTCCCTTTGAAACCAGGTTCAAAAAGCACCATAAACCATCCTACCTAATTGTCGCTGAGCAGATTAAGACAAGGTACTTCAACTTGTCATCAGTTCTCCAATAATTACAATAATAAAGCCCTGTCATCTAATAACATGTTATGGGCAATTGCAGGTTCGAAGGTGTGAAGGATGGCCCTGATGTGCACCAAATTCAAAATGATGTCCAAAAGGAGTTGCATGAAAGAATAAGCTACTGGAAAGCAAGGGAAAAAGCTCAAGACCTAATCAGAGGCTCCCCAGAGGAGAATTACGCATTGCTTCCTGCCTATTGCCACGTCCTAACACAAGTGAATCCTGGTACATACACAAAGCTGGTTATAAATGAGGAGACAGACCGCTTCAAATCTATCTTCATCGCATATGGAGTGTCTATCATAGGCTTCGCTTATATGAGAAAGGTATGTATTAATGTTATCATCGCTTCTAGTTGCTGTGTGAACATGTCATCACTTCTGCTCTCTGTCCCCTGTAAACTTGGCATCACTTATGCTCTCTGTGTAAACTTGTCATCACTTCTGCTCTCTGCGTTCTTGTTGCATGTACTTGTGATGACATAAGGTAATTTCACCTGTTGCTCTTCTTGTTGCATGTTATTGTCATCACTTATGCTCTCTCTGTTCTCTGTGTAAACTCGTCATCACTTTTGCTGCTCTATGTAAACTCGTCATCACTTCTGCTCATTGTCCTACAAATGTTGCAGGTCGTGTCTGTGGATGGAACTTTCCTGCATGGTAAGTATGGGGGGACCCTAGTTACAGTTGTGGCGCAAGATGCCAACCACCAAGTCTATCCTCTAGCCTTTGCTATAGTGGAAACAGAAAATGATGTTGGATGGACTTGGTTTTTCCAGCAACTATTGAATGTGGTGCCAAACACTCCAAGGTTGATGATACTATCAGATAGGCACAAGAGCATAAAGAAGGCAGTATCGACAGTGTATACCTCAGCTAAGCAAATCTGTTGCAAGAGGCATCTACAACAGAATCTTGTAACCAGATTTCATGATAGTGGATTGATCAGTTTGTACACCCAAGCTGTAGATGCTTACACTACAAAGGAGTTTGATGGTTATTTCAATGATATATGCAGTCTAAATCCTGAAATGGGGAAGTATCTCACTGATGCAGACTTCAAGAAGTGGAGCAGGGCACATTGTGAAGGGGATAGGTACAAAATGATGACAACAAACAACTCCGAGTGTGTGAACTCAGCTCTAAATATTGCTAGGTCCTACCAATTGGTTTCACTATTCGAGTTCATTAGAGATATGGTTACAAGATGGTTCTATGAGCGCAGAACAAAGGCCCTTGCTTATGAGCGACAACCCAGTGAAGTTGTCATCACCATATTAAATGCAAGACTGGACTTGTCATCAAGGTATGATATCAAACCCCTTAATGATGCGCAGTTCCAAGTTACTAGGAGCACATTTTCTGGAATTGTTGATCTTGCCAAGAAGACATGCTGTTGTAGGGTGTTTGATTTGGACCACTATCCATGTACACATGCCCTCTGTGCAATTTAGAAAATGCAATATAGGGTAGGCGACTTCATAGATGACCACTTCAAAAGTAGCTATTGGTTGAATGCATACAAAGAGACCTTGTACCCTTTACCCTACAGGACTACTTGGGATGTGCCAGATGACATTAAACATATGACATGCTTACCACCAAACAACAGTAGGAAAGTTGGGAGGCCAAGGGTGAAGAGGTTGCCATCTTTAGGAGAGTTCAAAAAGGAGGTTAGGAAAAGGGGACAACCCTCAACCTACAGGTACAGCCTGTGTGGGAAGGATGGACACAACAAGAAGAGATGCCCCTCAGCTCCCCCATCTGCAGGCAAGCTTTGCATCAAGTATAAAACCAAGAAAACATAGGTGCTGCCAGGACTTGTCATCAACTAGTTGCTGTTAAGACTTGTCATCAACTAGTTGTTGTGAAGACTTGTCATCTATCTGCTGCTTTTAGTACAAAATAGTAGTTTGCTTTTAATATTCTGCTTTTAATATTCTCAATGATGAACACTGATATTATTTTTGGTTTATTAGTACTCTATCTTAGTGATGAACACTAATATGATTTTTGCATATATGTGCATCATGGCACGATTTTTAGGGGGATGATAGCTTATTGGTAAATGAATGACAGTTTTTTGTGTGAACACAGATGATAACTTATTGGTAAATAAATGACAGTTTTTTGTGTAGTACATGCAAGCTTTTATAGTATTATACATTATACTAGTTTGAATTCTCAGTGATGACATGATTTGTGCATATTGACAACAGACAGAATCTCCCCCCACCATTGATTTCATTTAAAAAGTGAACCATCACTGTTCACCAGATGACAAGACATGTCATACCTCTAGGGGTGGTACGGTTGGGTCAAAAATAACTACTTTTTACGATGCATTGACCACAAATACTCTAGTCTTGGAAATAGCCATCCTACCTAAAAAGGTTCTGAATCTTCATCCCATCATCAATGCATTACCCCCAAGGAAGGTAGTATAAATAGAGTGCTAAGGAGTATTAAACTTGTCATCACTTTCTGAGACGACACTTGTCATCACTTTCTGATCCGAAGCTTGTCATCACCTATTACAATGGCTAACCGTCCTGTAGCTAATGGAGTAAGAAGGGTGCAACCACGACCTCCACAACTACCTTACTTTGAGGTTAACGTCCGCCGCACGGTGAGAAAACACACTTACAACCCTCCATTCGGAATCTCTTCTTCTTATGTATATAAACCTGTCATCAGTTTCGTGCATATGTAGATTCCCAGAATTTTAAGGTGTTGCTCACTGTAGAGACCCGACTCTGCCAGCTAGTTGATGTATACAGCCGCGATGAAGGCATTGACCTTGAGAATGTGCAATTCTACTTCAACAATCAAGAGCTTCAGGATCGAAACAGAACTCTAACAGCTCGAGAGGTCATACATGAACTCGTCATCAATAGTAGTATACTTAGCTTGTTACCTTTGTACTATATTGTGCTAAACCGTGGCCTGTTGTTGTCGTGCAGATTGGTCTAAGAAACAACTCCGTTATACACGCTATAGTCAGGCCACGAATAGGAGCACCTGGGTATCGAACATGGGTTCGTAGGACGGTTCAAGGTTACAAAAGGTTAAGGGCAGAACAAAGAGCAGCTGGTATTCCCCGTCCAGAAGCTGCTCCACCAACGCCACCAATAACGCCGCCAGGGTCTCCACCCCCATATGCCGATTAAGATCAGCTTATTTGCCCCTTATGCTTGTCATGTAGTTGTTGTTGTTTTTGCATTTGTCATCCAGTTGTTGTTGAACTTGTGGTCCATTGGTTGTTTTAGTTGTCATCCAGTTTGTTGTTGTTGAACTTGTCATCTATTTCCTACCGCTTTGCATCTGTACTTGTAATGCAAAGTTGAACTTTGCATGTATTATATTGTCATCTGATTTGTCTGGTCATCTGCTTTAATTAGGCCTGTGCATGCCTTTGTCTTGTCATCTGTTATATTTTGACCATAGAGCCATACCTTGTCTTGTCATCTGTTGTATGCCAGACAGGGGAGGTCATGAAATACGTGTTCCCTTAAAAAATAGATGACCGTTGGTTGTGTTTATCCAATGCATATACTAAAAAAGACTAAAGGCATTCCCAACCATGGATTTAATGTACTTAACGTTCATAAGAGGTAAGCAGCTATAAATAGGGGCGCCTAAGCGCCTTGGACGCATGAAACATCTTCAAAAGAAACTTGTCATCGATTTGAAAAAAAGCTCATAACAACTCTTGTCATCACTTTGCATAATGAATGGGCAACGAAGGCCTGTAACAGCAAGGAGAAGGATGTATGCGCCGCGACAAAGGTGGAGAGTTACCAACATAAATGCGGTGAGGACAGAGCTCTTACATCCGCATGTTTCCTTTTGTATAATTGTAGAGATGCTTATACATATTTTCTTGTCATCTGTTTCATTTCCATGTAGCATACCTTTACACAAACATTGATCATCGTGACTCCGAACGTGAAGGTGGTTACCGTCTATAATTTTTATTGTGTGCACAGTAGCACGCCGGGGGGCTGGGTTGCGTTTTACTTAAACAATCAACGTGTCCGCGACCCAGACAGAACTCTAACCTGTGAACAGATGAGCAAGGCCTCACGTGTAACCTGTCATCATATGCAATAATAGGTATATTTACTCAAAAGTTTTGTTGTCATGCATGCAGCTTGGCCTTCATGATGAATGCGACATTATTGCTTTACATCATCCCCCAAGGAAATTGGCTGAGGACTGGCCTCCAAAAACACTGCCAAACAATATAGCACACTGAACTTGTCATCGCCTGTTTTGTTGAACTTGTCATCGCCTATTTTGTTGTTTTTTGTAATTTCAGTTTGTGTAATATCTATATCGTTTGGTTGTTGTCATCTTGTGTAATATCTATGTATTTGTGGTTTCAAATTTTTAAATGTAATATTAGAACCTACTGTTGTCTTGTCATATGTTGTGTAATATTAGAACCTACTATGTGCACCTGATGACAAGAAATTACTGCATTCAAAATCCACATAACAAATTCTACCACATAATAGATTGACCTTGTCATCAAATCAGCATGCATGTCATGTACAATGCTTCTTAAAGATTCCTCAACCATGTCTATAATCATCCAACTCACACAAGAACCTACTAATCAAATACATGTCATCATCAAATCAAATCGCAAATACATGTCATCACATCCTACTCCATCAAATACCCATTCACGGTTCCACAACTCAATTGCAACCTTCTCCCTGTAGGCATTGATGTTGTCTTCATTGACCTTGAATGAGGTACCAAACGCCAGAGACTCAATGGTTTTGACAGTCATTAGCCCACAGTTACCACTACACATTTTGAAGCATTATGCAAAGGGTTAGTCCTCCACCATGAAACCACAACTGAACATGTCATTAACTAATTAATGCATACTATAACATATTACCTAACAGGGTCTTGTGGCGCATCTCGGACTCAATGGATCTTGAATGGCACACCAATGTCTATCAGCTTAGCCATCCTATCGCATGAGTGAAAAAACATTGGCAGCATAGTAGCCATAGCCCCCAGTAATTGTTCAATTTCAGAATCACTATACAAATGCTAATAGTGAGATCTTGTCATCAGATGAAAACATATACTTGTCATCAGGTATTAACAGACCCAATAGAAAGCAATACCTGAAAAGCCATGGGGTAACCCAGTAAGTTGAAACCAGGCCTCCCCTTGCCACTATAATTGTGTTGAGACAATTTGCTCAACCCATCAACAGTAGCCAGATACACCTTCCTACCCCATGGATACTTACTAAACTTCTCCATGTCAGAAGCAAGGGCGACAGATGAAGTTCTAATGGACGCTTCACTCCTGTGTGGCAACAAAATTCCCTCTAAAACCAACAGGTGAGCCATCATCAACCTCTTCCTTGAATTCTTCTCCTTTGAACATCACCTCAAGGTCAGAAACTGTGAATTTCTTCACTCCTAAAACTTTCTGCATCTCAACCTTTGGGACCTCTGGCATCTCTTGAGAGCAATTGAAGCTTGTGACTGCAACAAACTCATGAATGGAAAACCTCACCACATTTCCACACACTTTGAACCACAACTCCAATTCCTTGCAAGTCTTGACTTCATGCATCATCACTATATTGACCAATACACCCATGAATCTGAGACCCTCACCAATCTGGAAAACTGAGCCAAAGCATCCATCACAAAGGCTCTGCCACTCCTCATCACTAACATGCTTCTTTATGGTTGACACTATATCCATTCTGGAATATATATTGTACCTCCCCTTGAATCGAGATTGGGGGCGGAAATAATACCTCAAGTCCTACATGACATGCATTTTATTCACATCAATCAATAAGTTGTCATCAGTTATTAGTCCCAACATGTCATCACACGATACACATACTATACCTCAAGTGAAAGACGTAAGTGAGAGCTGCAAGAAACCTCTGGAGCAGGGAGCATGAGCTGAGATCCAGACATCCTAAAATCCTGTCATCCAAAATACTTGTCATCAATTCCCTATTACCCTGAACACAACACATGAACCAGTGCATAACCCCACTTGTCATCACATTACAACACTAAGCCAAAATCAACTTGTCATCACCCGACTACACTAATACCTACTACCTACTGCCTACAAAATGAAAAATGAATCCTGTCATCCATAAGACTTGTCATCAGTTTCCTACTACCATGACCACAACACACGAGCCAGGGTATAAACCCACTTTTCATCACATCCAACCATTACACACCATTGAACTTGTCATCACCCCCACCAAACTCATGACCCCAACCTGCACTAAATGCGACTTTTCATCAGCCCTAACCTACGACAGCATGATGACCACATTCCAAAATGCGCAGAATTCCGAACAATGTTAAAACCGCCATTAAACCTAAACCTCACATACACAAAAAAGCATGATTTTTGAAGTGGAATAGGCAAAAACCGCCATTTAAACACTGTTACAACCCTAACATTCTGACGAAATCGAGAATACTTACCAAATAAAGACGGAATCAGTAATGTAGACTTCAATACGGTTGCAGAGCAAGCAAAGCAGCGCAAAATCGAAGCAAGAGGGGGGAGGGGTGAAGATGGCGATGGCACAGCTCGAGATTTTCGGGAAGAGAGGGAAGAAGCGGGGAGAGAGTGGGGGGACCGACTAAAATAAAAGAAAACCGTTTTTTTGAATTTCGCCTACTTACCTCATTAATTTTTCCGCTCGCCTAACCCCTCCAAAATCACCCCAAAACACCCTCCCCACCCCAATCCCTCTATAAATTGTTTAGTATTTTTCATGTTGTACAACAATGTTTTTCAATTAATATAAGACAACTTTTTCACATATTAGTTTCAAGAATGTAATGGTTTCTCGCTTTGAATCTTTTTCAACTATTTACATGGGGTGTCTTATTATGCATAAATTGTTATTCATTTATGTGTGTTTTGTTATGTAGTTCTTCAAGAATGGCGACGAAGTACATATGGATGAAGTTTGAAGACATTGACAATGATTTTTTTCATAGCAGTGTACATTCCAAAAAATAGATGTACTTATTCGAATCCATTGTAGTATTTATTCGAGATGTAACAATTGTTGTTTTTGTCTTATTCAATCTATTGCATTTACATATTCAAGGTTCATATAAGATTCTTATTTTTGTTGTATCCATCTTATTCAACCTATAACGAATTGAATTTCACTTTAAAATAAGTAATTATTCAACCTAAATAAAGTAAACTGTAAAACATGTTTAACAATATCATTGTTCAAATCATCATATAGAGTTATTCGAACGTTGACTAGTAGATTTTCCATTATTCCATGATATTTTAGTGATTTTGTATTTTTATGTAAAATTATTTATTTTTTTAAAGACCTTGGATCTGATCTTTATCAATTCCCAAAATGATACAACTGCCACATTTGAGAAAAAAAAGAACGTGGATTTTTTTCCATAATCCCTTAATTTTAGTAACTTCCTATTTTCAAAAATACAATCAAATATTTTCAGCTCAATCCTTTCCATAACAGATTTCCCCTCCCGATTTTCTCTCTAATCAAATCCCATAAAACACGTTTTTTTACCTTAATAGAAGCCACGTAGAAATAATCCAATCCCTCCCTAAAATTAATCCTATTGTGTACCCTCAAATCTCACCATCTATTTAGGTTGATCTAACGGTTCCTATCGTACCTCATGTTGTACCCTAATAACTATCTCTCCTGAGTGTTCCTTTGAGAATATTATACTTCACAAATTATATACGTTTTGCTCACATTAAGTTTATTTAAGTTTTTACACGTATAACATATCCTTGTGTGAGATGGTGGGATTTTACTTGCACCGGACATACATTCAACATTACTTTTACGTTTATGGCAAAAGAGATACAAAACCACTACGAGTGGGTGTTGTACCAACTGAGCGTCTTCTTGAAAAAGGTTGGAAAAATGCCGGATGTGGCCGAGATTAACGCTATTGAGGTAATTTTCCCCGATGTAACTCATTTGTTGTATTGGGTTCATATTCAGCGTAATTGTAAAGCATTTGTTGACGCAAGGGGGTTGTTTGACCAGAAAACGCAGTGGTTCGCCAATAGAGCAAAAGACTTGTTCGACTGTACCACCATGGAAAACTATGAGACATACTGAAAGCAATTGGAAAAAGAGCTGAATTCTTCTTTGTTCCATTACCTTAACAAACTGGTTGTGTGATAAATATAGATTCCGCATTGTGAGAGCGTATACCGATCACCGTCTCAATCTATTCATGCGGAAAACCAACAGGTACTCTAGAAACGTCAGTTGGAGGGTTCAACACCGTGTTGCGAAAGATACATGCCCAAGTAAACATCCAAATGAACACCACTCTAGGAGAGATGGAACGAGACCGAGCCTCAATTCCTTTGGATATGTTGTACATCATTGAACCATTGAAGACATTCTTCTCCCAACTTCCACAGAAAGTTTCCAACAAGTGTATTGGAGAGATTTTTGCTCACGTCGAGTTTATTCATACTCCGGGTAGTGGATTTCGCCCGATATGCGACGATACATGGTGGACATCTTCTTGTAGACTACCATGCCCTCACTATGTGTTATACTACATTAACAATTGCATGCCCATTGAGCTTTCATCGATCCATGATTTTTGGAAGCAATTGGCATCGGATGGCCTTGGGAAACAAGTGAACCAATCAACCGGGTCTGATTAGTGATGATGCAGTCTAGGAGAAGATAATCCAAGACTATTATGAAGGCAAGATGAATGAGGATGTCCAACATCACATGTGTCGTAGATATGTTGATCTAACCGATCCAAGCCGTTCCACTTTAACTGCTTTGGAGCATCTTCAACGATAGAGGAAGTTGACTAGGTTGGAGCATCTTCAACGACAGAGGAATCCGGGACCGAAATTAATTACCGCGGTTGAGGAGGATGAGGAGGAGGAGGTGGAGGAAGAAGAAGAGGATGGTGAAGGGGCTGAGGAGAGAGAGGGAAACTACACGACTAGCTTCCCTGCCCTCGTACTGACTAGACATATCGAGGTTCATTTTGGTATTCATGTACCAGGTTTCATGCTTCCATTAATCAAGAATGCTTCAGACGTTCGAGGAGATGGTCATTGCGGATACAAGTCACTTGTAGTGCTGATGGGGTGGGGAGAGGAGGCGTGGGCGAGGATGCGACAGGAAATGGTCCTTGAGTTGCGGGGTAACTATCAGATTTATGCTGCCGTGCAACCATTGTTCACTCCGATTGATGATTTGATTGACAACATTAATTGGATGCTGGACCGGTGTGAGAGTGTACATTGGATGGAGACATCAATGGTGGGATTTACATTTGTTAATAGATATCAGTACGCACTCGTTGTAGTATCCCATCGTGGTCCGCACACATGTCTCCCGAGGATCACAACCAATGCGATCTGTTCGCCCATGTGGCCACGAGTAGTGTGCACTGCTCATTTGGAAACCACTATGTCCCGGTAGGATTTTATTAAATCGAGTAATTTTTTGTTGATATGAGTTATCTTACTATTGACGACATTTAAATTAAAGGTCACGCTCCATGATGATGCCCCCAATGCCTCCCAGTGCGAAGTACTGGAATAGTTGGCCTCACAATAGTGTTGACAGGTTGGATGGGCGATATCATCACTACATGGCACTATACGAGCGTTACCGTGTGCAATATAGGTTACCGGATAGATACTGTTGAATATGGATTATATGTATTTGCACAATGTAATCTCGTATGTTTGTGATAACAACATAGAATCTTTACCTCTATGCTTATAGCTTTTTAATTATAATCTGTTATATTAAATACACTCCTCCATACAAGATTCCGTTAAGCATTAGTGAATTTAAAAAAAAATACTAATGTCAAACACACACTTAATAAATAAATTGTTCTCATTCATAAAAAATAATTTCATAAAATCCATAGTCACTACTTAACCTAAAAGCAAAATACAAATCAATACTGGTTATAATAAGCAACATCGCTGTGACGTCCGGTTTGGTAGTCTGATGGACGACGACTTGGATGCCAATTGGGTTGAGCTGGAGGAATAGGGCTAGTCAATCCGGCTTAATATCCTTGAGAAGGTCGACTCCTCATCCACCAGGTGCGCATATCCTTGGTAGTGATGTATCACTCCTTGTATATAATTCATATGCTATATAAACACAAATAATATATATTACAAGTCAGTACTAATATAAATGCAAAAAAATAATATTACAAGTTTGAGGGTTTAGGTTAGGTTTAGGGTTCAAGTCCATATTAATATAAATGTAAAAAAATTAATCGAATAAATATCATTTTACTTATCGTATATATATCGGTGTCCGATGGTTGTGGTGGTGGCTGGTTTTCAACAGCAACAACGGAGGTCAGCAATAAGTACGGATGGGATTGATCCCTAAACCATGACAAATAACCCTCAATCATTGAATATGAAAACACAGTCTACTCTAAATAATTTTATCATACACTATAACCCTAATTTAACCATAATCTATATAATTTCTACACAATTTCCTCATACATTATAAACCGTAACTTCATAATAAAAATCATATTCTAAATATTCTAAGTTTTATAAATTATCTAAATATTCCAAATATTCTCAATATTCTAACTTTTCTAAATATCTAAATATTCTAATTATTCAAACAAGTCTCGTTTTTTAAATGTTCTATGTTTTTTAAATTTTCTAAATAATTTTATCATACACTATAACCATAATTTACCCATAATCTAAATAATTTCTACACAATTTCCTTATACATTATAAACCGTAACTTCATAATAGAAATCATATTAAATATAAAAATCATATCCTAAATATTCTAAAAAATCCAAAATATTTTAACTATTCTAAATATCTAAATATTCTAATTACTCAAATAAGTCATGTTTTTTAAATACCCTACTTTTCTAAATATTCTATATATTAATAATGTTATTATACAGTCTATGACCATGATTTCACCATAATCTAAATAATTTCTACACAATTTCGTCATACATTATAAACCGTAATTTCATAATAAAAATCATATTAAATAGAAAAATCATATTCTAAATATTTTAAGTTTTCTAAATATTCTAAAAATCTGAAATATTCTAAAAAATACTAAGTATTCTAAAAAATCCTATATATTCTAAATATATAACTATTCTAAATTTCTTAATATTATAAATATTCCAAATATTAAATATTGAATATCTTAATTTTATAAATATTTTAAAAATCCGAAATATTCTAAATATATAACTATTCTAAATACATTAATATTCCAAATATTATATATTTTAATATCTAAAATTTCTAAGTATTATAAATAATCTAAAATGATCAAAAATATTCTAACTATTCCAAATATCTAACTACTAAATATTCGAAATATTAAATATAAAAATCAAATTCTAGATATTCAAAGTTTTCTAAATTTTCTAAATATTCTAAATAATCCAAATACCGTAAAAAATCCGAAATATTCTAAATACTCTACCATAATTTTATATTCTAAAAATTACGTACCTACTCCTTAGAGGGCGTAAGGGGCTTGCATGTTCGGGGACGGGGATCGTAACTCGACGTAACATCCGGAGGTGTAAGGTAGCCTCTTCTTGAAAAACGTTCTCGTTCGAATTTGTTGGTTGAATCGAGGAACTTGATTCTTAGGAATTTCGGGGAGATTTTCTTCGAAAAATTTCTAAAAATATTTTTGTTAATTTAGTCAATTTTAATGCGATAAAAATTAATAAAATAACTTATTTATTAAAAAAACGCTTACCTTAAACGTTTTCAACACCTTTCGCTATAGGATCCGAAATTGCACTATGTAATATGATAGCGAACAAAGAATGGACTGAGTGCTTGCTTAAATGTTCGACGGATGCCTAAAATTTAGTGAGGGTGAGGAAAAATTTGAGCAAGAGTGTTTCATGAAAGAGGGTGAGGCCAAACATTTCGTGAGTGAGGAGAGGCTATAGAAGGAAAAAAAGAAAGAGAGCGAAAGTGTTTAAAATTTGAGCGAGATTAGGGGGCGGTCTCCGGACCGTTCATGAATTTAAAGAGGAGGAGTGGAATTGACAAGGCGAATATATTCGGTCAAACGTGCAACACGAAAATACAAACTAATCTCGACACATGGCGTCCTCTCCTAATCGCGCTCAGTGGTGCCGCGATACAATGATACGGTGGGGCCCACCGCAAATAAAAGCGGCGCCCTTGGAAAGTCTGACCGGTGTGTATCTCATTCTTCAAATACAAGGTAGCACTACTAGGGGAAAAATAGTCAGATCACTAACCAAGTTTTGAGCAAAGTGGAAATCACACAACACCTCCGATCTTGTAATGGCTCACTGCTGATATATTGACCAGACAAGTTGTGCAGATAACTGCAAAATTTAACCCCGAAGACAATGCAACCAAAAAAGAAACCCCATCTTAATATGATCTCAACTCAAATGACACACCGGGTAACATATGCTTTGCTCTTTTTTATCCAAAAGATTCTTTCATTTCTCTCAAAAACTGTGCACTCCTCGCTACTTTTCACATTTTTCAATACAAACAAAATAATTTTTCTCCTCTAAAGATCTTTCTAACAACAAGTGAAACAAGTCCATTAGCACTCCAGTGCAATTAAATGGGGAAAACTATGAAGAATGAGCTCGAGCGATTCGAACGTCACTCCGATCGAGCCAAACGCAAGTGGGGATTCATTGATGGATCGGACTTGATGGGCAATTGGTGGATGGTGCACTCCATGATTGTTTCATGGATTCTCAAAACCATTGAACCAAGCCTCCGCTCGACAATTTCCTACAAGGAGAATGCTAAGGACTTGTGGGACGACATAAAAGATCGTTTTTCGGTCATCAAGGACCACGAATCCATCCATTGAAGAGCGAACTCGCAAGCACAAAGCAACGAGGGACGCCAATTGTGAATTACTATGGAAACTTAAATTCTTGTGGGAGAATCTGGGTAAATATGATCCAACGCCCAAATACATAAATTTCTAATGGGCTTGGACGAGGCTTCAAAAACAACTAGAGGCAGCCCAAATACATCAATTTCTAATGGGCTTGGACGAGGACACTTACGACATTGTGCGATCCACCTTGCTCACCCTCGATCCTTTTCCGTCCATGAATAAGGTATACTCTACCATTATGCAAGAAGAAAGAGTCCGAACGATCAATCGGTCGATGGAAGTTTAGAACGATCAGCAAATGGTGCTTAATGTCGATGCTCGATCTCGCTCCACTTCCAAGAGGCGATGGGAAAATCCTGATAAGCTCATCGTCTGTACTCATTGTAATCGACAAGGACATGCATCATTTGGGTGCTTCAAACCGATCGGATATCCTGAATGGTGGGGAGACAAGCCTAAGGACGACTCCAAAGGGAAAGTAGGACGTAGGCAGAACTCTGCTACCAAGTTGAACGGTTGTGGCCATAGCGGAAGCACGTCTACAAGAGCTAATGCAACTCAAACCACGCAACAAGAAGGTAGTAGTGGATCCAATTTGGAGGTAGAGGCCCGTGGCATCCCAAGTCTCACGAGTGATCAACTACAAACTCTTATCAGTTTGCTTAACTATCAAAAATCGGGCTTCAACAAACCTTTGAAACAATGTGGATTATTGATTATGGTACCACTAACCATATGACAGGTAATCGAGAGCGATTTAGCTCTCTACGAAACATAGATGGAATAAATATCAGACTCCCCGATGGTGATCATGTCGTGACTTCGATGGAAGGAGTCATAAAACTTGACTCCCCGATGGTGATCATGTTCTTTATGTTCTTGATTTGAAATTTGAACTTATATCTTTAACTCAGTTGATGGATGAAACCAATTCACATTTGTGTGTCATCCAGGACCGCACTTCTAAGACACTAATTGGAGCGGGTAGGCGGAGAGGATAAATATACTATTTCTTGTCGGTGAGTCAGGCCCAAGCGTTGCAAATTGGAGTCCATACGAGAACGTGTTGGTCACCCATCGTGGGTAGTACACAAACTTTTTTCTAAATATTTTGGTAATCCGAATCTTGAACATTTAAATAAAGGATGGGACGTGTGTCAATGTGCCAAGCATGTTCGGAGTAGCTTTTCTTTGAGTGAAATATTGCAAACAATATTCTTGATTTCGTACATTGCAACCTTTGGAGGCCTTATAAAGAGCGTTTGGGGCACATTATTTTTTGGCTATCGTGGATGATTTTTCACGTGCCGTTTGGATTTATTTACTGCCTGATAAGAAGGGAGTTATGAAAACCTTGCTTCAACTTTTTGCTTATAATGAAAGACAATTTGGGAAGAAGATCAATACTTTCCGAAGCGACAACGGTACCGAATTTTCTTATATGCGCTCTTACTTTCTAAAGCATGGCATCGTGTTTCAAAGCTCATGTGCAGGGACAACACAACAAAATGGGCACGTTGAGAGGAGGCATCGACATATCCTCAACGTTGCTCGATCTCTTTGCTTTCAAAATCATCTTTCAATTAAATTTTGGGGTGAATGTGTGCTCATATCCGGTTACTCAATTAATAGGACTCCTTCTTTAATCCTTCGTGATAAGATGGCATTTGAAAATAATCTATAATAACTCGCCCAGCTATAATCACTTGCGTATTGTATTTGGCTCTCTTTGCTATGCACATATACAATAACGAAACGGCGACAAATTTTCCGAACGGAATCAAAGATGTGTCATTGTTGGATACCCGAATGGTAAGAAAGCTTGGAGATTATATGATATGCACACTAATACTTCTAATCTCCAGGGATGTAAAAATTTTTGAAGATGAATTCCGGTTTGCTAATTGATAACGATGATTTAGTCGTTTTTAAACCACAATTATGCAAAGAAAACCAAGCTAACTTAAACCAAAGTATAAAGCAAGTAAGGGTCGATTCCACAGGGAGACGGTTTATCTTTAGCAGTGAAGTTTGTGTCAAATTGAAGTAACAAGGGGGGTTTTGGGATTAATTCAAACACTAGCATGCAAATCATAAGAAATCAAGAGTTTATTAATCAGTATTTGGAAACACTTAAACAAACAAATATCCGCATTCGCTTGACAAGTCGATCATTGATTTCATTCAATATCTATGCAATGGAAATTCCAATTCCTTCTCAAAAGTAATTAATAACACAACCAGATACTATTAACCCTAACTAGTTAAATAATCATGAAACTATCAAGATTCAATCTAACAAGCAACATTCAACATTAGGAATATAATTGGATACAAACTAAGATAAAACAACCAGCTTTTACCCGATGATGCAAATCAATTCTCTTATGCATACAACTAACACAACCAAATATTAGCACAATGTAGTTGCTACTTATGAATCAGAGATGCTCAACCAGAAACACTCTAAATCCTACAATAACCTAATAACAATAAATCCTAGATGATCAGGCTAGAAATTATTGAAACAAGTCAATAGCAATTCGAGCAAGAGAAAAGATTAAATCCATACAATCGATAAGGAATTAGAAATCTCACAACTGAATCAGAACGAACACTTCAATTGTCTGTCTAAGCAAAGAGGCTTAGTTCTCCATAGGTCTCCAAAACACAAAATAACTCCAAACTCAAAAACTAGGTCTAAACAAAGGGTCTAAAGCTCCTTAAATAGGAGAAAACAAACTATCCAAAATCCATAAAAACCGGACCAAAAACAATATCCAAAAGTCCAATAAATAAAACGCAGCGTTTAAGACAGATTTCGCCTCTGTACTGGCAGCAGTCGCCGCCTATGGGGCAGAGGTCGCCGCCTCACACATAACACATATTTTTGTCTTCTCTTCACTTTAGTTCCAAGTGGTCATTGGTGCACTTCGGCTCTTCCTTCTTCAACGCTCAAAACTCCATCTTTAGCACCTAAAACATGACTAAAATTATGCTAAAACTCCATCTAAATACACAACATAAATGTGTATATCACAAATGAAGAGCCAAATTTAACACAAATTTGTTATAAATTCCCATAGCTCATGAAGATGACGTACCCTCAATTTTGGACCTCTTTGAGGTTCAAACAATCGAACCAAATTGTGTCCAGCAAAGTCTCTCACCACCTCCAAGGCGTGATGAGCCGGTGAATGTCACCGACGAATCTCATGATGTCGATGTGAACAATCAGCAACATGTCGTTGCCAAGTAAACTACATGATTATGTAATCAATATTACAATCCAGTCCATGAAGCACATGCTAACTCCAAATAAACTCAGGTACGCCTTATCCTTTACATAATTATGTGTCAACTAACCGGTTTTCGTCTCGCTATTGCAACTTCCTTGCAGTTGTGACGGATACATGCGAACCTTCAAGTGATCATAGATGGCATGAGGCTATGCAACTTGAAACAAAAGCACTTGAGGATAATCAGACTTGGACATTGACGTCGTTGCCGCCGGGAATACGAGCCCTAGGATGTAAATGGATATACAAAATCAAACATAAATCTGACGAATGGGTGAAACAATTCAAGGATCGTTTAGTCATCCTCGGTAACCGATGGGTCGAAGGCGTCGACTACTCCGAAACATTTGCCCTTGTAGCTAAAATGGTTACAAAGTAAGCACTCTCTTAGCATACGCTGCCATCAAAAAATGGGAATTACACCAAATTTGGATTTAGAAGACGAGTATATATAAAACCTCCACCGGATTCCGACCCTCATCTTCGCATTTGGTATGTAAACTCCAAAAATCATTGTATGGGCTTAAACTAGCTCCACGATGTTGGTTTGCCAAAATCTCCGATGCCTTGAAAAGGTATGTTTTTGACAGTCTTATGCAGATTATTCATTTTTTACGTTTAATCAAGGTTCGATTCAACTTGATGTTTTAGTTTATGTTGACGATCTAATCATCTCAGAACATGATAATAAGAAGGTCTCAACGGGTTGTAAAAAATGCTCTAAATAGAAAAAACCCATTCTGAGTTCCCTGGTTGTGAGAATGTCAAAAACCGCCACTGTGGTGGCTGCGCAAGGGCAACCACCACCTCAAAACCCGAATCCTCCTCTCTGGAAGTGGAAAGAGCTGCTTACGAATGAGTCGGGGTTCCAGCGACCGCGACTTGATACGGAATTTCTTCAAGGGAAGGTGAATGTTTCCTTCGCATGATGGTATGCAGGGGGGCCGGTTGTCAAGACTGACCCTGCTGTGAGAATGGCGATGGATGAAGTTTGGAAGTCATCTCTAATTATCAAAGCATTGGGATGTTTTGTTCCGTTTCATGTGATGGAAAGGAAGCTCAAAGATCTGGGGAATCCGACTGCTAAGATGATGGTAGCGGACTTACCTAATAATTATTACGTGGTCAAGTTTGAGTCAGAATCGGATTACATGAAGGCGTTGGTCGGTGGCCCTTGGATGATTTTCGGGCACTACCTAATCATCAAAGCTTGGACTCCAAGTTTCAGGCCAAAATCGGATACTATTACGACGTCGCCGGCCTAGGTTCGAATTGCGAAATTGCCTCTACTTACTACGAAGAAGAGCTTCTTCTCATGGCGGTTGCTGACATAGGAAGACCCATCAAAGTGGATACCAGGACCCTATACTCGAATAAATGCAGATATGCCAAAGTTTGTGTTGAGCTTGACTCAACTGCTCCGCTCAAAGGGACTATTTTGATCGATGATGAAAGGTATTTCCTCGAATATGAGGGATTACACCAGATTTAATTAAATTGCGGTCGGTATGGCCATTTTGTGTCCAGTTGCCCTACTGCGAAACCTAGCGAAGTTAGCCCGGAGGCACCTGTTGTTTCTAATGCTACCACTGCTCAGAACGTAAGTTCGAGTAATCCGACTTTGACGCCGGAGCAATCAGCGGCCGCGGCAATGAGCCTTCATGGCCCATGGATGGAAGTACCTAAGAGGAAGACTAACGGAAAAGGCAAGGGCAAGACGAACGGGACAAGCACGACTGCGGGCGCCGCCGGAAACCGGTTTAGTAGCCTTGGCGAACACAATTCCGATGGAGACGTTGCAATCAATGAGAAGAATGTTGACAGTGGGAATGTGGCAAAAGCAATTGTTGTTCAGCAGGCCCAACAAAGAAAGAAGGAGGGGAATGTTTCGGGATCGGGCGAGAAGTTAATGCAAGCTGCGTTGAAGGCGGCTACTCCCAAGACAGTTTTCAATGCCAAATCTAATGCAGGAAACCAACAAGGGGGAAAGAAAGATCCAAAATAGAAAAATAAAATGAAGTAACCCAATCCACGTAATGGGGAGAAGCGGGTTGCTCCATCTGGGCCGTCCTAGAGGCCCAGGAGTACCTATGATCCGGAAACATTCACCCCATCTGCGAATGGGCCTCTCAAGTCAAACGAGCCCGCTGGCTAGGTCCAACAAGCCCGTGAAGTTGAGGTCAATGCCCCAGACGTCCAATTTTCTGATGTTTCTATGCCGAATTCGGTGAATGACGTTGCTTTGGTGGAGGCTAACGTCACCATCGTAGGGATCCGGAGCCAGATTTTGGCTGACGAGCAAGAGAAGGATGCGACTGCCCTGGCTGAAGATGCTATGGTGGAAGACCGTGGGGGCAACCCTGCGAATCAGTCCTAGTAATCCAACCCTCCATTCTCCCCGTTCCGGGATCAATGAATTGGATTATTTTGAATTTTAGAGGGGCTGGCAGTGATGGGTTTCGACGGGCCTCTCGTTACCTTATCAAACGCCATAAAGTTGATGTGTTGGTGGTAATCGAGCCCAAGATCTCTGGTGTGAGAGCCGATGATGTCTACGTGCATTTGAATTTTTCCAAGGCTTTTAGAGTTGAAGCTAGAAGTTTTGCTGGGGGCTTGTGGATTCTTTGGAACGAAGACAAGATCTTGATCAACATCGTCTCCATGACCGATCGTTTTATTCATTCTTCTATCAATCTTTCTGGCATAATCTCTAATTTTATCTTTGTTTACGCTCCACCTAACGAGACTAACAGGAAGTCGTTTTGGGTTGATTTGCAGGTGGTAACGAACTCTACTATTGGCCCGACGTTTGTGGGTGGAGATTTCAACTATGTGATGCATGATTGGGCAAGTATTGGTATTGTGAACGCTCCGTTGACATATACTGATAGATACACTAAATGGGTGAACAGTGCTGGGCTTATTGACATGGGCCACTCTGGTTCAACATATATGTGGTCGTCGGGCAAGATGCCGTCGGATTTCAAGGCTAGAAGACTGGACCGTGTTTTCTTGAACTCTGAGGCTAGGATTATTTGGCCTAATGCTAGTGTCAAACATCTTCCGAAGCTTAGCTTTGATCATGTCCCTCTGCTTCTGCAGTTCTTTCCGACTATTGTCAGTGATAAACATCGCCGCCCGTTTCGTTTCGAAGCCGCTTGATTAAATCACGAGAACTTCAATCAAACTCTGGTCAACAATTGGAAAGGGGATGTTAATATTCCGGATGCCCTTCACGATCTCAAGGATGTTCTGTGTAAATGGAACAAAATTATTTTTGGGAATATTCACATCAGGAAACAGCGATTATGGATAGATTGAGTGCTATTGGTCAAGCTTATAGTTATGGGTTGTCGCATGATCAGATGGAGGAAGAAGGTTTTTTCAACAGTGAGCTGGATCATATTCTTGAGCGGGAAGAGCTTTTGTGGTTCCAAAAGTCCCGCAAAAATTGGTTGGTCTCTGGCGATCGCAATACTACCTTCTTTCATGTCTCTACTATTGTCAGGCGTAAGAGGAATTTTGTTGATTTTCTGATTAGGGAAGACAACGAGAAGATCGAAGACCAGAAAGAGTTGGAGAATCATGCATTGGACTACTTTAAAAGCTTGTATGCCCTACAGGCTGATGAGGACGAGTCCGCTGATATTCCGAACAACCTTTTTAAGCAACTGAGCTCTGATCAGTGGTGTTCTCTGGTTAAGCCGGTTTCTGGCGATGAGGTGCTTGAAAGTGTGAAGCAAATGGGAGGATTCAAAGCCCCAGGGGTGGACGGAGACCAACCTATCTTCTTCCAGAAGTGTTGGACCATTGTTGGGCGCTCTCTATGTGAGTTTTTAAAAGATTTCTTCAGGAGTGGTTCTTTGGCCGCTGGGCTTAGCGAAACCCTTACTGTCCTGATTGCCAAGGTGGCCAAGCCGGAACTAACCACGCACTTCCGGCCTATCAGTCTTTACAACGTGGTCTATAAGACCATCACGAAAGTCATGGTTAACCGCATGAGACCACTCCTTGCTGAGATTGTGGGACCGATGCAAGGAAACTTTCTCCCGGGTCGTTACCTTACCGACAATATTGTGATTGTCTAGGAGCTCATTCACTCTATGCATAAGAAACAAGACTGAATGGGATGGATGATATTAAAGATTGACTTGGAGAAGGCCTATGATAGGCTCAACTGGACCTTTGTTACCGAGACTCTGCTTGATGCTGGCTTTCCCAGGCGTTGGACAGATTGGGTTAAGGAATGTATTGAGTCGACGACCATGAGACTTCTTTGGAAGGAAGAGTGGACGGATAGTTTCAAGCCGGGTCGGGGGCTCCGTCAGGGAGACCCGATCTCTCCTTACGGCCTTTTTGTCTTGTGTATGGAAAGACTTAGCCAGATGATTCAGGTCAGTGTTAAGGAAGGGGATTGGAAGCCTATCAGGATTACGAGAGGAGGTCCGGAGCTGTCTCATATCTTATTTGCGGATGACGTCATCTTAGCTGCCGAAGCTTCTATCGAGCAGATGAGGGTGATCAATGAGATCCTGTACCGGTTTTGTAAGGCCTCTGGCCAGATGGTGAACAAAGCTATATCCAAGCTATTGGTTTTGAGGTTACGAGTGACCTCGGTAGCTAACTGGGCATGCCGGTGCTGCACAAGAAAGTTAGCAAGGAAACCTTTGCCCCCCTGATTAATAAGTTCAATGCTCGTCTTGCGTCTTGGAAGGGTAAATTTCTTAGCCTGGTGGGTAGAATTACCCTCGCTAAATCGGTTCTGACCTCTTTGCCGGTTTATGCGATGCCGACGGTCATTCTCCCTAAGGAGACGTGTGACTCTATTGACAAAATCGTCAGAAACTTCATATGGGGTCATGAGGATGGAAGCCGGAAGATTCATCTTGATGGATGGGAGGATATTTGTAAACCAAAGCATGAGGGAGGGTTGGGCATTCGCTCTATGAGCAAGCTGAACACGGCGATTTTTAAGAAGCTGGGGTGGCGTTTTCTGAACTCGGACAATGACAGCTGGTGCTCGGTTCTTAAAACTAAGTATGTTCGTGATAATGGGAATGTGGTGTCGAACATGTCGTCGTTTTGGCAAGGTATAAAGAAAGGTATTTCTGCTGTGTTGTCGCCTGGATGCAAGTGGAACGTGGGTGATGGCTCTTTGGTGAGATTCTGGACGGATCACTGGCTAGGATCGGAGCTGCTGATTTTTGCTGCTCGCTCGATAATCTCACCAACTATGTTACAACTTAAAGTGACGGATTTGTGGACTCATGGGGAAGGCTGGAGATGGGACCTCCTGGATGGGCTCCTTCCGGTTGGAACTCTGATGAAATTGGCAACCCTTCGCCTCGCCTACGACACTGAAGCTAGGGATGCGATCTGCTGGAAGCTCACTTCGGACGGGAACTATTCCATTTCCTCTGGATACAATAGACTCATGAATCCGGCGCCCTTGCATTGGTGCAACAGTGGTTTGTACAAAGAGGTTTGGAGACTTCAAGTGCCGGAGCAGGTTCGAACGTTCATGTACGTGGCTGACTATCCAAGGGGTTGTTCTCACCAACAGGGAGCGTGTGAGACGCCACTTGACTGTGGATGATGGTTGTACTGGGTGCAATTCAGGACCCGAGACCCTTGATCACCTCTTTCGGGACTGCCCGATCATTTCTTCTATTTGGCAATCGGTGATTCCTTTGGATCACCTTGCTGGTTTTTTCAATGTTCCATTTGCAGGTTGGATTCGGCACAACATAACGACCTAGCTGGAGCTTTGTCCGGGGATCCCGTGGGCGCCGTTCTTCGCTACAGCGTTATGGTGGATTTGGAAGTGGTGAAACGAGATGATCTTTCGGGATGGGAGGCAGCCCGTTGATGCGGTCGATTTTGTCAAAACGAAGGTGAAGGAATACTTGGCTGCTTGGTCCAACAGGATGAGAAATCATGACAAGTGTTTTCGCAAAGAGTTGTTGATTGCTTGGGAGAAGCCGATGGAGGGATTTATCAAGATTAACACCGATGGGTCGGTGGATGAAGAGGGGAAGGCCACGGCAGCTGGTGTTCTACGTGACTCGGAAGGGTGTTGGATTGGTGGATTTGTCCACAACATAGGCAGTTGCTCTGTTCCTGCGGGGGAGTTATGGGGCATCGTGGATGCGCTCAAAATTGCTTGGTCTCGTGGGTTCATGAACATTTTATTTGAGTCGGATTCGTTGTTGGTGGTGAGCCTCATCAAGAAGCGCATCAACCCCTCTCATCCGCTCTTCAGCCTGGTGTCTAGGTGCCAAGGCTTCTTTAATCGGGATTGGAACATCCGGTTAAACCATGTATTTAGGGAAGCGAACAGGATCGCCGACTCCCTCGCAAAGCCTGCCTTTTCTTTTCCGTTAGGTGTTCATTTTATTTCGGAACCTCCTTTGTGTGTGTCCCTTATTTTGTTAGACGATACCGGGGGTAGGGCCCTCCCGTGTATGATGAACTCCCTAGGCCATATTTGAGGTTTTTATCTCTTTGATCAAAAAAAAAAATCTCAGGACATGATGGCACCGCGGTGACCAAGTTTAAGTCGTATCTCAGTGAGTGCTTCAAAATGAAGAATTTTGGTGCTCTAAAATATTTTCTTGGCGTAGAAGTTGCTCGATCGCCTAAAGGTATATATCTATGTCAGCAAAAATATACTCTTTACATCGTCAAAGAAGTCGGGCTCTTGGGATCGAAGCCAATTACTGTCCCCATGGATCTTCACCATAGCTTGGCGTTGTTCTCCTCACCTCTACTTAAATTAACTCAATGATCCGGAAGCGTATCGACGGTTACTTGGACGTCTCATTTCCTTGTGTTTCATACGTCCCGACTTGGCATGTTCGGTTCATATCCTCTCACAATTCATGCTAGCTCCACGATTGGACCACTGGAATGCCGCTATTCGGGTGGTCCGTTACCTCAAAAGTCACCCTGGCCAAGGTATCCTACTTGACACAGCCACTAAGCTTCAACTACAAGTCTGGTGCGACTCCAATTGGGCTAGCTGCCCCCTATATCGACGGTCTCTCTCCGACTGGATTGTCTTTCTTGGCTGATATCGTGGAAGAATAAAAAGCAAAATACGGTATCTCGGTCATCTGCTGAAACCAAGTATCGGTCTATGGCCACCGTTACATGTGAGATCAAATGGCTAAAATGGCTATTGGCCGATCTTAGTCTACCTCATTCTCAAGCTTCCAAGCTTTTTTTGTGATAGTCAATCTGCCCTACATATCACCAACAATCCAGTATTCCATGAGCGTACTAAACATATCGAAGTTGATTGCCATTTTATCGGAAATGAGATCCTCAAGGGCACTCTGCCTCCTTCATATGTTCCTACTCAAATTCAGTTGGTAGACGTCTTTACGAAAGCGTTGGGTCATGCTCCCTTTGAACGTCTTCTTGGCAATTTGGGCATTAAAGACTTACATGCTCCAACTTGAGGGTGGATGATAAAGTTAAGATGATTAGGATAGGATAATCCTTTCCTTGTAATGTTGGGTTTCACTTCTTAATTGGAAGTAGATTAGTTAAATGGCCCAAAAAATAAAGCCCACTTGAAAGAGAAATCTAGAAGTATGGGTAGGTTATTGAAAAGTCTAGAAGTATGTAGTTAGATTAGTAAATAGGAGAAATTTCTGGGATATTCTAGAATTAACTAGAATAAGTGGGTTAAGATAGTAATTTATGGAATTGTCTAGAATTATGAAGAAGTAGCATGTAAAGCTTATAAATAGGCATGTGTAACAAGTTGAGCACCACTCAAGTGAGCCAAACAATTCACTATATAAGTGAGTGTGGAGGGTAAATCCTCGGATGGGTGAGAGTGTAAGTAAGAGTTATGGTGAGTGTTTCCACGTAAAACTAATTAGTGTTTCTAATCTATTTCCTCAAAATATATAAAAATTAGCTTGTATATTAGTTGTTGGATCCGGCCCAGCAAGGTCCACCAAAAGCCCAAACAAAGGCCCATAAGTACTTGTTGAATTAGGGTGGCCGGCAAAATCAATTGCATGAGAGTTGAAGAGATTCACACGTGATCAAGAACCCAAGGGCCTCACTTAAACAATTAATTAGTGTCATTATTTAGCTTAATTAGCAATTTCATTTAAGTGAGAGAATTTGTAACGAATGTGGGTGGAAATTAGAATAAAAGGAGGATTCTACATTGTAAGAGACACACAATCCAAGGGGAAAAAACTTTGTAATCATCAAAAACACTCTCTTTTTTACACAAATCTCAATCAAACTACATTCAAGCAATACTTTCGTTTCAGTCTGATCTTGGCTAGAGCTTGCTAGATCTATAAGCAAATTTTGGCTAAAACAGTTTGGCGCCCACCGTGGGGCTGCAATCGAAGGTTTCCGCTTGAATCAATCAATCCATCCTCAACTCAAGATGAGCGTAACCAACCAAGACGTCCCGACTGCGCAGCAAGACGGGGAACTAAACCCTCTACCCGCGACGAAGTCCTCTGACCACACCCAGGCGGACGAGATGGCTGACTTCCGCCGGCGGTTAGATGACCTAGAAAGGAAACTTGGTGATCAAAGGAGTCTCTATGGGGATCAAGTGGAACGCTTGACCCAAGAAAACGACCGACTAAGGTCTCGGAATCAACGGTTGACCAGGGGGTGCCAGTCGGCCGAAGTCGCCATAGAAGTTGGCAGCTTGAGGCGAACGATGGATCTAGACGGTGGGGAAGGAGTTTCAAACGGATGCAGTGGCCTTGACGCTAGATCTTACTACATCACCCCACCGGCAACCCTTCTTGGAGCCTTGACGCTCAGGCAACGGGGAGGGCCTAGCCGGACCACAGCCCCGCTAGTGGCTATCCGCTAGGCTAGCAATCGCCCACCTTTCCATCACCAGGGCATAAGACTCGCTAGTGAGGATCGGGAGGAAGATTTGGATCAGAGGCTACCATTGGATCTGGATGCGATCGTCCAGCGAGAGGTCAGGGAGCAAGTTAACCGGTTCGCCGACCAGATGGCTCGCACTGGGGTATCTCACCCGATGGAGCGGGAAGTGCCAGATAGTTATGACGATTCTCCTTTTGTGGCTCATATTTCTCGTGTAGAAATCCCAAAGAAATTTTTGGTGCCAGCCATATGGATGCCTACGACGGGGCGAGCGACCCTAACGACCATGTAGCCATATACAAACAAAAGATGACGACTAGCGGGATGCCCACCAGTCGAAAGAAGCTCTGATGTGCAAGGGTTTTGGGACCACGCTAGCCGGACCAGCACTAACCTGGTTCATCAACCTTCCGCGGAGCAATGTGTCCGCTGACTTGGTGGATTCCTTCCGCACCCAGTTTGCTAGAAGTCGACGATTTGAGAAACGATCTAGCGATCTCTATAGGATCGTCCAGAGATCTCATGAGTCGACTAGAGACTACCTCAATCGCTTCAACCAGGAAAAGATCTCCATCACAAGTTGTGACGTCGTTACCGCCATGGAGGCTTCCGGCAAGGGGTAACCCCAGACGGCGAGTTGTACAAAGAGCTGACTAAATACCCATGTGCTAGCTTTGAAGATGTACAAGCCAAGGCGTTAGCTCATGTGCGCCTAGAGGAGGACCGTGAATTATGAAAGCCTGTCCAAGAGCATGATGTCCAGACGCCAGAATCCGTTCACTAGACCGCTATGGAGAGCCCGTCTGAACAGGAGTCTGCTAGCGACGACGATGATTACACCAATTATCCAGTCATCCACAATCACAAGGAACACAGGTATCATCCATACCATTATTAAAAATCTTGTTTTATGATTATGCTATCTAGAGGCTTAGTCCCTCAATAATATCTAGAGGCTTAGTCCCTCAGTAATATCTAGAGGCTTATCCCCTCAGCTATCTAGAGGCTTAGTCCCTCCGTTACTTAGAGGCAGAGTCCCTTGACTACCGAAGTACTCCAGTCCTAGCTCAAGCTAGCTGAAATCAATTTCGCCTCTGTCGTGAGTCCTAGCTCAGGCTAGCTGAAATCAATTTCGCCTTTGTCGCAAGTCCTAGCTCAGGCTAGCTGAAATCAATTTCGCCTCTGTCGCGAGTCCTAGCTCAGGCTAGCTGAAATCAATTTCGCCTCTATTGTGAGTCCTAGCTCAGGCTAGCTGAAATCAATTTCGCCTCTGTCGCGAGTCCTAGCTCAGGCTAGCTGAAATCAATTTCGCCTCTGTCGCGAGTCCTAGCTCAGGCTAGCTGAAATCAATTTCGCCTCTGTCGCGAGTCCTACCTCAGGCTAGCTGAAATCAATTTCGCCTCTGTCGCGAGTCCTACCTCAGGCTAGCTGAAATCAATTTCGCCTCTGTCGCGAGTCCTAGCTCAGGCTAGCTGAAATCAATTTCATCACTATCGCAAGTCCTAACTCAGGCTAGCCGAAATCGATTTCGCCATTTGTCATAAGCTTCACACTAGCACCTGCTAGCTAATACATCGCTTGCTACTAGTCACTCGAAAACGCTACACCTGTTAGCCAGTCAATCACTTGCTGCTAAACGCAGGAAAATGCTAACACCCACTAGTCGGTCTACCATTCAACATTAATCGCATGAGACCACTAAACTCGCAAAGTGCTAGGACCCTCTAGCTTACCCACCGCTTGCTAGCTCGCGCTAGCTACAACCGACCTCGCCTGTTGTCACGAGTTCATTGCCAGCTCAGACTAGCTAAAATCATTCGCTGGCTATCGCAAGTCTAAAGCTAGCTTGGCCTAGCCACAAGTCGTTTGCCAGTAGTCGCTAGCTATTGCGAGTCGTTCCATAGCTATCATTTGTTCGTCTCCAATCAAAGCACACTATCCTCTAGTTATCGCACGCCACATGCTAGACACCACAAGTAATCGCAAGAAGCGATGCAAACAATCTCAAATGCCAAAACCCGCCAAAGACGCAAAGGATCGCTAGCGCACTCCGGCTTACAACAAACAGCTAGTCCAAGCGACAGACGCTTCAACGACAACTCAACAGTCGTGAGATTCGCAATTATGGGCTCCATAGTTGAATGCATCTTTTTGATGCTAGCAGGCTGGGGTCCCCGATTGGAGTGTCGACGAATCAGATTCCGTCTAGCTTGCCTAGCAAGTCCGAAATCTGATTCGGGGGTATTGTTGGATCCGGCCCAGCAAGGTCCACCAAAAGCCCAAACAAAGGCCCATAAGTACTTGTTGAATTAGAGTGGCCGGCAAAATCAATTGCATGAGAGTTGAAGAGATTCACACGTGATCAAGAACCCAAGGGCCTCACTTAAACAATTAATTAGTGTCATTATTTAGCTTAATTAGCAATTTCATATAAGTGAGAGAATTTGTAACGGATGTGGGTGGAAATTAGGATAAAAGGAGGATTCTACATTGCAAGAGACACACAATCCAAGGGAAAAAAACTTTGTAATCATCAAAAACACTCTCTTTTTTACACAAATCTCAATCAAACTACATTCAAGCAATACTTTCGTTTCAGCCCGATCTTGGCTAGAGCTTGCTAGATCTATAAGCAAATTTTGGCTAAAACATTAGTTGTCCCATTTGCCCATTTTAATCACACGAAGAGGGAAGAGACGAGTTTCCCCCACATGTGAGAATGATTGTGTACAACAAAGATTGATTTCCTTCTGTATAGGAGCTAGTTTAGGCGTGAATTGAGGCCATAATGTGGCTGCTCTCTTGTATATATTTGTTCAGCTTTTCCATTAAACAACAAGGAAAATTGAAGCCTAAACCCACGATCTGTCTCAATGTGTTTTAAGGTAGCACATGATGTTATTGAAATGGTTGGCTGGTTGAAAAAAAATACAGCTACAATTTTCTGAGAAAACAGAGGTAGATAATAAACAGTGTGTCTATAGTTTCTTACTTGTAACTTTTTCCATGGTGCTTGTCGTAGTATAATCCTTTACTTTAGAATTTATATTAGGATGTATTCAAGTTGTACAATATGAAGTGGGATAGAAATTATACAACAGGTGCATAAGAAGTAGAAACATGTAGAACAGACAAGTTGTAGGCAAACGTCTTTGTTGTGGATGGTATAACAAAATGCAAATTGGCCTGATGTTCCCTCCTAATTTTGCTGCTCACCTTCTCCTGCTTGTACTGACCGAACCCGGCTTCTCAAATCTTCAAACGCTTTCATACTCTCAGCATCAAAGCCTCCAGCAAACTGTAAACCACAATCGTGTCAAAAACAACAGCATCTAACGAACCCGGAGACACTCATTCAAGTAAGATACTGATATGGATCTATTAGATCATGGTTGAGAGATATAGTTTATAATTAGGATTATCTCTTTATCTTTATTTAGGATATAGTTTATTTATTTCTAGATAGATAGATTGTTATCTTTTACTTTCTAGTTATCTTATTAGTAGTTATCTTGTTAGGATTTAGGGTTATCTTTTATTGTACTATGCAGCCTATATATATGGCTATTCTAATTAATGAGAGGATAAGCAGAATATTAACAAAGAAGAGGTTTTAACGTAAAACCTAGGAGGAGGTTCTGTCAAGGTCGAACCCGCCTTCAACCCTATCTATCTCTAGACCCGTGACTAGATCCTGGAATCGGGCACATAACATCTTGGTATCAGAGCCAATTGTCATGGGGAACGCAGCAAACTTGGGGGCCAAGTTAGATGCTTTCATGGAGGAATTGGGGGCCAAGCTGGAAGTTTTCATGGAGGCGATGACCACAAGTCAAAAGGCGTTGGAGGAGAAGGTGGCAGATCTGTCATATTCCCTTTGCAATAAGGTTGACAGCTCTGTAGGTGAAGAGAGCAACAGGCCCTTAGGAGAATTCACCAATCTCAAGCACACAAGTTCCGTTGAAGAATATCAAAGCCAATTTCAATCTCTAGTGGGCAGGACTTATGATCTAACCCCAAGGAAGCAACTAAGTCTTTTCATTGCTGGATTGAAAGAAGAGATAAGGGGTGATTTGGAGTTGCAACAGCCAGGAAACCTTGGAATTGCCATAGTGTTGGCAAAAGCAATAGAAAATAGGCAAGGAGCTTTACAAGGGTCTGGAACCTTGTCTTCCACAATCAGCAACCCTATCCCCAATTCTAGCAACCTGGAATCCAGGATTTCAACATATAAAAGTTCAAGTGCAGGAACCGTCCAGCAATCTGCAGCACCATTGGACAGCAGCTCTAGTACTGTGTATTGTTCATCCTCGTCCGACAAGCAGCAGGAGAGACCAGTAAAAGTGGAAATAACAACTACAGGATGGTATTTTAAGGGAAACATTACAGGGCTGTGTTTTAATGTTGCTGATTCCCACAATGCGGGTAACAAGCATAAAGCATGGATCTGGATTGAAGTGCTTGAGTATGAGCTTGAGGACAAGCTCATAAACGAGGAGGGGTGTGATGATATGGATCTATTAGATCATGGTTGAGAGATATAGTTTATAATTAGGATTATCTCTTTATCTTTATTTAGGATATAGTTTTTTTTTTTTTTTTTTTTTTTTTGAACGGGTGAGAATTAGGGTAGCCCGAGTACAACTCGAGCTAGCCTAGAGCACCTGTAAACAGGTGAGAGCTAAGCTCTGAAAATTCAAATTTGTGGCTTCGTCGCCAGTGAGGATCGAACCGGGTACCTCGGGTTCTCCCCATTGAGATCTTACCGCTAGACCAAGTGCCCTTTGGCTTAGGATATAGTTTATTTATTTCTAGATAGATAGATTGTTATCTTTTACTTTCTAGTTATCTTATTAGTAGTTATCTTGTTAGATTTAGGGTTATCTTTTATTGTACTATGCAGCCTATATATATGGCTATTCTAATTAATGAGAGGATAAGCAGAATATTAACAAAGAAGAGGTTTTAACGTAAAACCTAGGAGGAGGTTCTGTCAAGGTCGAACCCGCCTTCAACCCTACCTATCTCTAGACCCGTGACTAGATCCTGGAATCGGGCACATAACAGATACATACCTGATGAACCCGGAAAGCGAACCGAATGCCTTGAAGCAGTACAAACTCCCTGTTCGGCTCCTTCTCAGGTCCGCTGAGCGCATCAAGCTCGTTTGCTACACGCTTCATGTACTTCCTCGCTAATTGCACAGACGAGAGCTTGATCTGAGAAGTAAAACAAGTCATGGAATGTAGATTGTAATGCTTAACATTAAGCAAGAGCTCCATTCTTCAGATAGTAGATCAGATAGTACCTTCCCAACAACGCCTGAATCCATCAACCAATTAACCGGAATTCCAAACTCCCTGTAGCGTGACATGGCCATGTCGCGTGTACGCAGCAATGCATACACACTTTGTTCCACCCTGCAAAAGAAGTTTGTTTGACTTCTGTGAGTAATTTGATGCATTGGAAGTAACAGATGCCTTCACCTAATCTATAGCATCTATAGACTTTAATACACCTACTTCTCAAGCAAGGAATACATCTTCTGCAAAGCAGCTTCACAGGGAAGCTTTGGATCATCTTCATACAATGTAACTTTTTTCTCAAGCTTAACAAGATCTTGGTACTCGAAAGAAGCCTCCCTTAATGCATCTGCTTTACTTTCAGGCCAGTCGAAGTGTTTCAGAACTGCACGCTCGTCAACCTTAACACCAAAAATGTAAAATGCTTCAACACGTTAGACAATTTTCTTGATACATTAAATATCCTAATAGAAACACAATAACTTACTAACAGCAGATGGTATAAAAACCAGACACTTTAAAAGATGGAAGAGTATACCAAGAAAGAAAGCTCCTCGTCTAGCCAATTCACAAACACAACCAAGTCATCAACACTAGTGAAAGTAGCTGCCCGGACTTCATCCGCTAACGACTGTACAAAATCACCTTGAGTTTCAACATCAGCTTTCACCTGAATCAGAAACATAAAGCTCATCTTATTCGAAAAAAAAACACGCGACTATCTGACAATGAAAGCAACATAATTCAGATCAATCCATACGGCTAGGAGGAAGGTTGATCTGTTCTCGATCTCGCCAATCATATTACTCCTGGCCTCTGATGCATTCGAGCCAGTTGACATCAAAGATGCCGTATCCTTCTTTGCTTCGCGTTTCATCAATGACTGGTAAAACTCCACAAGCTCAGGTGCTCGGTGCACTTTATCTCCGCCACCTAGCCCCTTTGACAGGCTTCCTCCAGGTGGCGGTGGAGGAGGAGGAGGCCCCCCTGGCGGTGGCGGTGGTGGCGGAGGTGGGATGCCACCTAGTCCACTTGCTGCAGGAGCTGCACTTGGAGCCCCACCTGATGATGGCCTAGGTGGCGGCCTAGCCACCCGAGGAGCCCGTTTTTCGATTTGTGCAAGTTTCATTTTGCTTACAATGGTGGCATCCTCCACTTTTTTCCCATCAGTGCTTGGAGCTCCCGAATCGACCAAAACAACCGGCTTCTCCTTTATTAGAGCAAGTTTTGGCGGCAAACCAGCTGGTCTACCCCTCTCCACTATGTCCTTTGATCCATTGCCTCCAAATCTGTTGGCTCTTGCTTGGTTGGCTTTCTCCTTAATCTCTTGCTCGCGCTCTAATGCCAGCTTGTGTCGGTCTTTATACGCTGGATACTTGTCCTCTAGAACTCCTCCATCAGCGGACCTTGACATGAGCTGAAATGAAGCTGTAACTGAATTCATGGAGTCAGAGTATCCCTCGAATTGGTCTTGCTCAGCCTTCCCAAATGTAGTGATTGCAACACTATCACTTGCGTTCCTGATCATAAGGCTTTCAAGTGGGCCCCTAGGCTTCCCCTGGCTCATGCTCGTCCGGCTGCTACTGATCGGTGAGCCTCCACCAAATGATCTAGAAGGCGACGAAAGAGCACTAGAGTCGTCTTTGTTCTTTCCCCATCTCTTCAGCTTTTGGATTAAGCTCGGTTTCTTACTCGCGCTGCTGTACCGACTAAATGAGCTGTCCATTGACGTGTTGTCAAAGTCTTCACTTCCTGGAGAAGACGGGTGAGAGAAGTTGCTGTCGACATCTGTGTCCCCTTGACCGCGCTCTGACCCGGCGTACTCCATCATCAGCTGCTTGGCCTTCTCTTGAGATCTTGGGCTCAAGTTCTTGCTGAGATCCCGAGCTGATAACTTCCCAGACGGCGGGTTCTGGTTGTTCCTTAGTTCATACCTCAAGCACGCGTTCACCCACCGCAGATAAACCAGCTCTTCCACTTCACTAAACCTGTTCATTTGGAGCCCTTCTACTTGCTTTAACAAGTCTTCATTAGTACGTGTTAGATTGTTCACCTCCTCCCTTGCCTTGGCTACCATTTCAGTCTACACCAAGATGAAACAAAGTTTATAGCTAAACCTTATGGTCTCTCAGTCTTTCTAGCAATAAAACTAGGCCTACTAATGCCAAGGATACATGTCCTAAAGAAGCTATATAGCTACCTCAGTGGCGCTTGAGAGGGTGGCGATTCTGGCCTCGGCAGCATCCAGTTTAATAACGAGCTCGCGCTTTTCATGCTGAAGCTCAATGTTCTTCCTCTTAAGCTGGGTCACATCCATCTCCAACTCCTTGAAAGCCTTGAGCTTCCTCTCAACCTCAGCGTCTCGTCTCAAGGCCTCCTCCTCTTTCTCATGAAGTGAACTCACCTGTTGCTTAAGCAGCAAAAGGTGGCCCTTTGTCTGATTAGCTTCAAGCTGAATCTGCCTCTGCAGCTCCTTTATCTTCTTTCTAGCAGACTCCAGATCCTTCCTAGCAGAAGCACTCTTTGCAGCCTCTTCTTGGAGCTTCTTCCTCTCGGCTTGCAACGACTTAACCGTAAGGTTAAGCATCTCAATCTCCACCGTCTTGATCTTGAGCTGCCTCTGTAACTCCACAACATCCGACTCCTGCTCCTTCATGCCATAGTACTCGAGCAACTCTCCTTCTAGCCTCACTTCCCTCTCTTCAAGCTCCTTCACTAGGCTTCGTAACCGCTCCAGCTCACTGCCACTGCTCGCCATTTCGGCTTCGTACGCTTTGTCCCTGTGTTCAGAACCTGAAAATGGAATATCCATTGCACCAGATAGAAGCTCCTCAAACTCAGGAATAAGCTCGTCATCCTCAAACTCATAGTTCTTGCTTGAAGACGAGTTTATTATATCGCTGATTTGTTTCACTTCTTCCACCTCCTCCTCTTCCTCTCCCCCCTACAGCAAGTTCATAGTATTTATATTAGCCAACAATCAATTGAATAGTTGAGGATTTGAACTTATAGTTAAACATTCCTTAGGGGACTTACGTTCTTTGCTTGGTGTTCATTCTGGAATTCTTCTAAGGATGCTACGCTCTTATCTGGGGCAAGAACAAATCTTCTGTTATCCTTGAAAATCAACATACAAAAAATAAAATGAAAGTATTGGTCGAAAGAATACCCGGAGCCGATGATGGGGGCGGCTTGGAGGGTTTAACGTTAAGCTGCCTGACAGAGTAGGCTGCAATGGAAGCAGCAACCACCAAACCCAACCTAACTATCATGTAGTACTCTTTTTATTCCTTGAACCATAATAGCAACTTCCAATCCCTACAAACTGAATTCCAATCCACAAAATTCGGCCTCAGACTCCCACCAATCTGTACAACAGAACCAGGTGTAGAATTCAGCTTCTAAAAAGAACCCTTGTCAGACGGAGGCAGAGCATACGCTGAAGCTATGTATGTGCTACAGCAGGCACCACATACATAACAAATGGCCCCATCTTTCCTTACCCCTATGGCTACGAGGAACAGAATTATGGATGGGTTTTTTGGGGATAATTTGAGGGTGTACACGGATGTCCAAACGCCCCCTTTTGTCCTGTGCACAAAACGAATTCAGCCTCTGGCTGTTAGTTAGATAAGAGAGGAACATTGGGCCAACGGACATTGAGTTGCCTTTTGTTGGAGTCATATGTGGAAACAAAATCAGCTTCATCACACATGAGGCTGCCATTCGATACAAATTAATGCAACAAAGAGATAAGGATATGCCAAACAAATTAAAGAAATGTTTCTTCTTACTACCGATCTCTCTTCGAAAATGTGATAAAAATTAAACTTAATTTGTATTTCTTATATTTTTTATTAAAAAGAAATTTAGCTAGTCTCCGTTGTAGATATTATAAACCTCCCTATGACACCCTTTCTAGTGAAAAACTGATTTTTCATTAATAATTTAATTTTGAATAAATAGTAACAAGTGATTTAATCTGAAAACTATATAAATTCATTGTCACATGCTAATCTAAAGAGAAAAAAAGCTTAAGTTCACACATCTCTACTTAGGCGGGTGTAAATTCCTCCAAAGTAAGACGTTCAATTAAAAATGAAAGGAAATTTTCCATATTTCATTTACCAAAATTTGAGGACAAAAAGATAAAATTAGTATTTAAAGGGTTAAAGACACCAATAGCCTATTTTCACTAATCAATTTCAATAATATACCCCTAGACAATAATTTGGACAATAATAACCCATTAAATAAAATTGGACAAAATTGCCCTCTAAAACCAATTTACGTAGATTTGGAAACCTCTCTTCTACAGTTTTACGTAGTTCTCCATACCTCCATCCTACAATCTTCCTCCCGCCGGCCACTTTCCATCTGCCGGCCGCCGGTTGACCACCGCCCTACCGTCGCATCCCTACCACCGTCATAGCCTATCCCAGATCTACGCATCTACGCCGGTCACCATCCTCCCGCCGGCCACCTTCCTCCCGCCGGCCGCACCACCGCCGCCCTGCGTCGGCCACCCCTCCACCTCCTAGGTCGCAACTCTTAAACTTGTGTAGATCTGCAATTCGCAATTCGCAACTTGGGTATGTTACATTAATTTTTCTAGGGTTTGTTACATTTTATGTAGATTGGATTTTATGTATATTAAAGTTGTTAAGATTCTGTTGCGTAATACTTGTTAGGATCTTGTTACACTAAATTAATTTTATGTAGAATAATTTATGTATGTTAAATTGTTACATTAAATGTATGTAGATAATATTTATGTAGATTTAATCTAGTATTTTTTAAGTATTACATTAATTTATGTAGAGTAATTTTGTGTATGTGTTACATTAATTGTTACATTAATTTTATGTAGATTAGATTTTATGTAATTAAAGTTGTTAAGATTCTGTTGCATAATATTTGTTAGGATCTTGTTACATTAAATTAATTTTATGTAGAATAATTTATGTATGTTAAATTGTTACATTAAATGTATGTAGATAAGATTTATGTAGATTTAATCTAGTTTATTTAAGTATTACATTAATTTATGTAGAGTAATTTTGTGTATCTGTTACATTAATTGTTACACTAATTTTATGTAGATTAGATTTTATGTAAATTAAAGTTGTTAAGATTCTGTTGCATAATATTTGTTAGGATCCTGTTCCAGTAAATTTTATGTAGAATAATTTATGTATATTAAATTGTTACATTAAATGTATGTAGATAAGATTTATGTAGATTTAGTCTAGTTTATTTAAGTATTACATTAATTTATGTAGAGTATATTTTGTGTACAATAGATATATACCTTGTGATCGGCGTCGTTGTCGTTGGTGGTGCATTGGTGATGATTGGGTGGTGCTTTGGTAGTCACTGAAATGCGTTGGAAGGCTTCTCTGTAATACGTATTTTGGATGGTTGTTGTTAAATTAATGGGTATTTATTATTGCTTCTTTAATAGGGGTGTTTTGGTATTTTCAATAAAAAAATATAGTTTTGAAAATAGTATTAGATAGGGGTGTATTTTTGGAATTGATAATTGAAAAGAGGATTATTGTGGGATTTTTCTCGTATTTAAAATAGGCAACACAAAACGAATTCATATCTTTAAAGTCTCTAGAGAAATTTAGGTATTTTATGTGATCACATTCAGTCATATAGACCCTTTTAACACATAGAGTTTCGATTAAAATAGAGTTGATCAATTTACTACATAATATCGCTAAACCAAGTGATAAAGTAAACTTTAACCCCTTCTCTCTTTATTATATCCTTTCATCTCGATTTTATCATAAAAATCAAACTCAAAAGCTACTTATAGCTTCTCAATCTCAATTCCCCCCATCAAATTTGTCTCCCTTCTCTCCCAAAACGCCCCTTTAGAGGTTCATTCCCCAAACCTTAATTTTCTAGTAGTGTACTAAAAACGCTAGACAGAAAGAGATTGTTCAGCTCCTAGGCGTCCTATATGATTGTTTAGGCGGCCTAGACACCGTCTAGGTGCGTTATAAAGGTTAGGCAGACGGAAGCTGCCTAGCGCCTAGACGGGGAGTCTATGAGGGATTTTTATAGCAGTGAGTACATTACAACTTATGTGAGGCTTTCACTAAACCACCATCGGGTCTAGTGCTCCACTGACCTCAATTATTGTCACCTTTTTCTCCATCTCTGTCGCATACTTCACCCACATCCGCTCGATCACACCATTGACTAACATCTCTACCCAAAAAAACTCTAAAATGTAGAACTCATCCTCTTGAAGAACTATTATTTCCAGATTGCTTTAACATAGTAATAAATTGAATGTATGTTCCGACTTTCTGATTTTCATTTAGTCTGAGTACCTTGTATTGGATCGTTATCTTTGTCTTTAGAAGTAGTACGTTGTATTGGATTGTTATCTTTGCTTTTAATTAGAACAATGCATGTTGTTTGTATTGTCTTTTGCACAATTATTATATTTATGTAGTTTCTATTTTCTCTTAATCAATTCTTATGTTTATTTTGAGGACGCGAACGTGACTTGATATCAATGACATGGATGTTATTTTAGCTATTCCTTTGCTTTCTGATTGCCTTACTTTGAACTCATTAGAGAAGAGGAGACGAGTGAGAAGTGATTGAATTTGGTTTTGAAGATGACAATAAAAGAAGAAGGAGATAGTTGATGTTGAACGTTAGTTGGGTCAAGATCCTAGTTCGAGAAAAATTAAGTCTAACTCAAAGTTTTTCATTTCAAAGATAAATTCAACCTAAGTTAAAACTTTGAAGAACAAGAGTATTTAAAGATGTAAGATTAGTTTAAATATCTATCTTAAGAGAACAATGCTATCATAAAATGAGATAAAATAATTTTAACCAAGCTCGACTTCCTTGGAAGACAATCCACATGACCTAAATGAGCACCACAAGTCTTGCATAGGCCCAATTGGCTCGTGTCATGTCTTCTTATAAACAAGCGAACCCACATACTAAATGTAATACCCCTACTAATTTATCTGATTTGAAATGGTCCAACTCGATTATTAAAAAAATTCGAAGTTGAATCGACCTCGAAATGACCTGACCCATCGGAGTGGCACCCCTAACCGTGGCAAACGGATCCTAAATTGGCCATCACTTGAATGAGCTCTAAAAAAACCAAATATGAAAAACCATCACCCAATATTAGCACACACGAGACAAAACCATTTTTTTGACTCGGTGAGGATTAATTTTTTTTTTTTTTTTTTTTTGATAAGGTAAGGATTAGGTTCGCCGCAAGTACTACTTGGGCTCGCCTAGAGCATCCACAAGGGATGAGAACTGGTTACTAACCAGCTCTAAAGGGAATAGGGCAACCGCCGCCCTGGAGTCTCGAACTCGAGACCTCATGGTACTACCATGAGTGCTCAACCAGTGAGCTGATGCGACAAGCGCACTCGGTGAGGATTATGATCTTGTCTTAAGGAGGCTAGGGTATCCTAGATCATACAGACGAATGAGAGATAAAAGCTCGCGGTGGTTCCGGTTTACTTTCCATGAGACTGTGGTCCAAACTCGCATTTTTATGGGCTACAGAATTACACTGTCTGTTCTCATGAGCTATACGAGCTGACTCAAACCCCCTAGAAACACGAAAATATCTTCAATATTCTTTTATATTTCAGACAAAAAATTTTACCCTTAAAAGGCTTTTATAAGTGTCACGGGTTATCCCATTCTATTCGAAGGTTGCGTATTTTGTTCTTTGCCCCTTGCCCCCTTATATCTCACGAGACAACACCGTTTAGCAGGGAAAGAGTTGATAACACAAGGACTTTTATTGCAACTTACACAGCTGGCAGCTGCACGAGAGAGGGAGAGAGGGCAGAGAAGAGGAGAAGATGAGTGAGAACGGTTCAACTCGGGTGATGATCGGAGTCAACGAGTCAAGCATCAAGGGATACCCTCACCCCTCCATAAGTAGCCGCCGAGCGTTCGAGTGGATTCTGGAGAAGATCGTTCGCGACAACACCTCCGGCTTCAAGCTCATCTTTCTCCATGTTCAAGTTCCCGACGAAGACGGTTCTTTCTCTACCCCAATTCTTCACTTCTTCCTGCTTTTGTGGATAATAATTGAATGATGCAGTTTGCATTCGATCGGTTCTCCGATCGAGTTTGATTTTGGGGAGCTTTGTATGCCCCCAATTCCGAGGGCAACCAGATTGGGTTTCAAACCTTGTGTAATTTGTGATCAGTCTAGCTGCACTTAATATCATTATCTACTCAAAAAAAGTCACCACGGGATCGCGATTTGTATAGGTTTTGACGACATGGACAGTATGTATGCATCACCTGATGATTTCAAAGACATGAAGAACAAGGAGAAAATGCGAGGGCTTCATCTTCTGGAGTTCTTTGTCAAAAGATGCCATGAGCTTGGGGTATTGGAGTTCCCTTCTTTTTCCTTTGACTTTATGAGTTAAGGGGCTAGCCTGGGGTGTAGTTTTGATATATTTTTGCTGCATCTTGGCTAGATTGACTGTGAAGCTTGGATTCGGAAGGGTGATCCAAAAGAAGTAATCTGTCATGAGGTGAGGCGTGTCCACCCTGATCTTCTTGCCGTCGGAAGCCGTGGACTTGGACCTTTTCAAAGGTGCAAGCTGTCTTTTTTCACTTGGATTAGCTGTTAGTAGCAATCTGATTGAGCTGCACTAGTATACATGATGCCTAGTTGCTACTCATTGATGAGCACTCTTACCAACAAACCTGAGATCCAATGAAACATTCAAGAGTTACAAGTCATTATGAAACTAGCTTTCTAATCATCAGTTTACCCTACCCTTTTCATTGTTTAGGGTATTTGTCGGGACTGTGAGTGAGTTCTGCGTGAAGCATGCCGAATGCCCTGTGATTACGATCAAGCGGCAAGCAGAGGAAACTCCACAGGACCCTGTCGACGACTGATTTTGTGCTCATCCAAGCGTTGCTGTGGACTGCACCTCTGTATTATTAGGACCCTCCTCTGAAAATGTCTGTGCTGGTTGAATGAACTATTTGATAGTGTGATCAGGTTGCTGTTGCTGAGATGTATATGTTATGATTATTTTGCTTCAGCTGGCTCTTACCTTAAGGAGCACTGCAATCTTTATTTTGATGGTCTTCTTGAAGCTGGCGTGTTTGTGTTTACTTGAGAGTTGGCAATGTTTCACACAACAATGCCAATTAGCTTGGCCCCTTTGTTTTCGAATTCTTTGTTCTTATATATTTAACAGAAGCTTGATCTTCCTTCTCTTCAATGCTCTTGTTGTTTCTAGTGCTATGGATGCATCGTGCATGTATTTGTCTTATACATGAGATTTGTTGCTAGGTGCCTCGGTCAAGCTTACGCTGACTGGTTTTTTCATTACACTTGCCATTCAAGTTTAGGGCCCGTTTGTTTGTAAGAATTTGGTCATCTAAAAGAGAATGAGCCTTTTCACTTCCTCATGTTTGGTGATAATTTTTTAAACATTTTCATCGAATTAAAAATCTGAAACAAAACCCAAATGGTTATCCCTAGAAAATCCTAATGTAACACTATGTTTCTAAACTCTCTCGCTTCCGTCTCTTACTCGTTCTCTCTTGACTCTCCTCTCCCACATCTTGCTCCATCTATTATGGCTTCTTGAGCTAATTTGCCCGATTTGACTTTCTCTCCTTAACGTCTCGTTATGGTCCACCAGTGGACAACGCATCTCCGACCACCATCGTCCACCGCCACCTTCACCATCTAGATCTCTCTCCCGCATCTTGCCTTTGCCATCCTCACAACGGACCGCTGGACTGTGGGAAAAAAATACTAATCATGGTTAAACGAAAGATTCCCAGGTTCTAATCATATATTGAACGAGTTCAGGTATAATTTTGTTTGGCATCGAGTTACTCTTTTCGTATATAATCGGATTCAGGCCCTTTCTTCAACAAATTGCTTATGTATCCGAATTAGATTCAGCCGGATCAGGTCGGTTTCAAGCTTCATTTTATACATTCTTTTTTTCATGTCGGTTGATTCTCAAGTCGGGTAGTTCGGTCTATTATTTCGAATCAGAATTTACCACCACTACTTTTCAGCCTACATAACAAGGAGCAGCAGCAGAATCAGCCTGTAACAAAAAGGAGCAGATCATAGTGAAACAATCAAACAGTCCATGAGCAGATCATTTCAATGAGAGAAAGAACATCAATACAAAAGCTCTGGTTCCACAAAACAACTGCTTGCTAAACATTCAACATTAAAGATTTCTGAGCAGCTAGAGTCGCAGTTCAAAAGAAGCTGGCATAAGAAACACCACACCAGCCATCTATCTAGATGCCCAGTCTTACAAAAGTCTGTCGTCTGGCATTATTGTTTTACGAGCCCACCAGAAGAAGAAGAAATAGTTTGTTGAGTTCTACCACAACTGAAAATAGTAGAGCCATATAGAGTTACAAAATAGATGATGTCTCCATACCAAAAATATAGAGAAAGAGAGAGGTGTAAACACCCAAACAAACATGAAAGGAGTACTACTTTTCTCCATTTCACTTCACGAGACAGATCTTGATAACAGAGGCAGCGCCAATACGATGGAGTGCCACCACAGCGTCCCCAGGCTTGCACAGGCCCCTTTCAATCGCCTTCTTCAGTGCAGACTCCAAGATCACCTCAGTCGACTCAGCATCAGTCGCCTTTGCAGAGCCTTCAGCCAGAATAGGGATCAAACCCCTGTGCACAAGACTATGCCTAGCTGGAGACTCATCACTGCAACTCCAGTCGAAGGCATCAGTGGTCAGAACAGGGACCACAACAGACAAAATGGGTACAGCTGGCCTATACTTGGCCACAAGCTTAGCTGTGGACCCACCACGAGTCAGCACAACAATAAGCTTTGCCTTTGCCTTGTTTGCAGTACGAACAGCAGAGGAGGCAAGACTCTCCAATGGGCTCATGGGAAGAGGAGTAGACCTTATCATCTCCTTAAAGATGGCTCCGTAATCCAGGGAGGATTCCGCCTCAATACAAATACGGGCCATGATCTTCACAGCTAGCTCGGGGTAGGCCCCAGCAGCGCTCTCGCCACTGAGCATGACACAGTCGGTTCCATCAAGGACGGCGTTTGCTACATCAGTGGCTTCAGCACGAGTTGGCCGGGGTGACTTGATCATGGACTCAAGCATTTGGGTGGCAGTCACAACCGGTTTACCAACAAGATTACACTTGTAAATCATCATCTTTTGAGCTAGAAAGATCTTCTCAACTGGAATTTCCATTCCAAGATCACCACGGGCAACCATGTAAGAATCAGTCTCACGCAAGATTTCATCGAAGTTTATCACTCCCTCCTGGTTTTCAATCTATAAAGATTCCAGAAATCAAAAAGACAATCAGCAACATGATCGGTGTCCAAGAACGCGATCATAACAATAATCCAGAATAAATAACAAATAACGGAACTCACCTTTGACATCAACTGAATACTCTTTGCATGAGATCCAAGAACACGACGAACATTAACAAGATCAGATCCCTTTCGGACAAAAGAAAGGGCAATCATATCAATGTTGTTGGGTACACCCCATTCCAAGATGTCTTCTTTATCCTTCTCAGTCAGAGTGGGAAGATCTACCACAACACCAGGAAGGTTCACATTCTTCCTTTCACCTAGCACGGCTGTATTTTCACAACGACACCTCACTGTTCCTGCAGCAGTATCACATGACAATACCGTAAATGTGATGGTACCATCAGCACACAAGATAGTGTTTCCCGGCTTTACATCCACGGCTAATTTTTTGTAACTCATAGTGATCGTGCTTTCATCCCCCTTGAGTTCATAGTCAGTTGAAATTGTTATCTCCTGTCCCTCCTTAAGTTGAACAGGTTTCTCATCCTTCAAAAACCCAGTACGAATTTCAGGTCCCTGCAATGATGAGAGCTTGATCAGCTGCAGTTTTCTAAAAAGGTTTACCAGAAAAGACGTACTGAAACATAATACATCATATAACAACTGTTAACATTAGGTAACCATCTTTTTCTGCTGTAAGCAAAGACACTATCTATATTTGTACTACATAAGTCTAAAACACATGAAGCATACAAGCTGGTAAGGTGATAGGATTAGAGCAACAGACCTTGGTGTCAAGCATGACAGCACAGAGAATTTGGGTGTTTGCCATAGCAGTCTTGAGATTGTTCAGAGTCTCCTGATGATAGTCGTGTGTACCATGAGAAAAGTTAAACCTGGCAACATTCATACCAGCCTTGAGAAGCTTCTCAATCATCGGAACCGACCTCGATGCTGGTCCCAAAGTGCACACAATCTTTGTCTTGGGAATTCTACCATCGTTGGGCAGCTCCTTTAAGATCCCCTCTATGTCTATATTGGCCATCTCTTAAATCTCCGTCTCTTATCTTCCAACTCAACCTAGAACAAATCCAGCCACGAATCAGCGAGCACAGATGATCAGATCGTAAAACAGACCAAAAATAAGCATAATAATATCACCAAAAAGGCCCCAACCAGAGAAGAACGATCAGATCCACGGAACAAACATATAATTCAGAAACTATAACAAAGCAGAGCACCAATAATGAGCGAACAACTTATCAATCGAGGACGGAGGAAATATTGAGAACAAAATTAGATCTCAAACAGAAATAAGAATAAACAAATCGAGTCCACAAACTAAACAACAATTTTTTCTAGTGCATCTATCAGATGATATAGCAGATCTCAGACGACCCTAGGCCTAAATTTGAGCAAAGAAAACTTACCGAAGAAGACCTAATAAAGAAGCGAAAGCACCTTTGAGATGAGAAGTAGAGATTGACTGCTGTCTACGAACGGTGCCCAGTTCGCGCAGCTATAAAAGTCTGCCCTTTTCTTCAGCACATGTGTTTGGGGGTGTTTTCGTCAAATCGATTATAATTGTTTTTTTTTCCGGACAAAACAGGGGCCGAGTGTTCACAATGTGATTTTTTTTCTTTGACTCGATTGGTAGGTTGTATTCTATTAGGTGGTTGGGTTTTTTTTTTTGGTCGAGCTATTAGGTGGTTGTAACTTGTTAGTGGAGTCGACTTAGCATATTCTGGGATGATGCTAATTTCACGCGTGAACAACAAGTATCCGCACTTGTGGAACGAGGTCCGTAATACCCTACAGAACTCATTTCTGTCCGCCTCTCACGGAATGGGGTTTCATAACACTGTTCATCAGTTGTTTTGGATACCGGCTGACGTGGTAGAATTTCGCACAACACGGTTGAGTAGAATCCCGCGGAACCTGGTTTTGTGGAATTTATTTTGAAAATTTGAACGTTGCATTTGAATTGCAACGGCTATAATATGAAAATCAACGGTAATAATTTGTCAAAACTTTTGTATATATATAAGGGGGAGGTTGAGGTTTCACATTTGTCATTGTCCACATAGAGCTTTTATAAAAAATTCTTGTAAAATGTCTTATTGTGGTCTGGATGATATTGGAGAGTGAACAAGTCAACTATGTTTTGTTTTTCATCACTGGACGAGTGAACTATGTTTTGTCTTACTATGGTAATAATCAACGACAATAATGTTTTCTACGTCTTGTTCCCCGATATGTCTTCAATCGTTCTGTGTGGAAGAGTGAACTATGTTTGTTTTTCATCACTGAACTTAAGCAACTCTTATTTTCAGAGTTGGATCTACTACTACCTCCCTTCCTTCGCGGGTCATGCTGTCATGTATGTTACACGCCAAGGGGCCTAGGTATCTAAAGGCATTATGAGTGTAGGCGGGCATGATTCCCTCATCAATTAGTTAGCATTTATTTCTCTATCTTATTTATTATGCTTATCCATATTTATTCTGCTTTATCCTTTAATAGGGTAGTTACTCTAGATTAGGATAATATTTATGGAGGAGGATCTTATCCTCGTTTGGGATAAGATATTGGTTGACTTAGGGAGAAAGAAACTACCGAAACCCTAGGCCCAGGCTCGTTTGGCCGGCCCATCAGGGGAGCTCCCTGCGCCTGTCTCCCTTCCTTTATAAATACACATGTATTCGCTCATGTGCCTGGTAAGTTCTAAGCTATCGCTCTGCCTGGACGCCTTTAATCGACATTGCACCTATTTGACTTAAGCATCGGAGGTGGATTAGGGGTCGCTCGCCCCTAGGTCCATTGTTTTGCAGGTCACTGAAGGTGAAGAGGCATGGAGAAGAACCTTGGAGGAGAAGGTCATTGAAGAAGGAGTTGAAACTTGTACACGGCATATTTTGTGTACTAACAATGAGTATGATAGCGATAGGGGGCCTAGGTATCAACATGAACAAATTCTATCTCATAAACTAGGGATGTCCAAACGGGTCGGGTCAACCCATTGGACAACCCTAGTTTATAGCTTTTGTTTAGACTCTGTTTGGGTTTTTTATCACGTATAGCTTGTGTAAACCGGTTGAAGTTAGTGTTTTTGCTCCAACACATACTTTGGGGTAGTGCCTATTTGACCATGTCATGCTACGTTTGTGAGGATGGGTTTGTTTGTGGACAATACCCCTATTTGACCATGTATGGTCTTATTAGGGCTGTCAAAACTTGACCCGACGCGAGAAACACACCCGACACTCGAAAAAGAGGGAAAAAATGCGTGAATCCGAGATTCTTTGACCCGAACCGGTTTGACCCGAACCCGAAACCAACTCGAACCCGAAATTAACCCGTAACTGATTATATTCAAGCTTATTAACCCGATATTACTCAAATCCTCAAAGTAACCCAACCCGAAATCATCTGAAAACCCAAGCTTACCTGACCCGGTATCAACCGAAAACCCGATCTCTCCTGAGTCAAGAGCACTTGACCTAAAACAACTCGTAACCTTGAACTTAATGATCACATTTTTACGAACTATCTCATATATACTTATAAAAACATAATATCATTTAATATAATACGTTAGATACACTAGATATATGCTTACACTCAAATAGATATTTTATTTAAAAACTAAAAATTAATGATTTTTATTATATTTATTTTTTGAATTTAAGTGCTACATTTAGTATTTAGTGTTAAAGGTAATGATGTTAGGACAAAAATTATCATTCAATATATGGCAAAATCGGAACCCGACTAACCTAAAACCCTACTAAACCCGAAACCCGACTAGCTCGAAACCCGACTCAACCCGCAATTTATTTAAACCGAAGCCTGAATGACCCAACCGAAATTGACTCGAAAATCAAACTCTACCCGATTAATTGTATTCCCGACCCGAAGTTGTTCAACCCGATCTGACCCGATTATTAAAATATCCGAATTTAACCAGAATCCGAATTGGCCCGAACCCGAAATGACCGGACCTGAACCCGACCCACCCGATTGACACCTGATCCGATTATGAACATGTAGTTTGTTTGGACAACATGAAATCAATAGGGAGTCCTACAGACAGACCATGATACAGTCCTAAAAATGGATCCACTCACCTCTACAATTCAAAGGTTGAGAATCATCATCGAAATTGCAGTAACTCAACCAATGGAAGAGGAGCTTAGCAAAATTGACGGCCAATGTTTTCATAATAGCGTTCCAAAGACTATTTCAAATCAAACAGCTCTATAGTATATATATAATATAATACTAATAAATGAATGACAGAGCCTGCAGATTGGCAGAAGCCACAGAACCAGGACAGCCATTTGAGGAAGATTCCAAGGTCTCCACATGCTTAAACGCACCCCCTGTTGCTACATGGGAATGATAGCAGAAGGAAATGTACCTGACTTGTACATTCCTCTTCAACTAATTGAAGATTCACCAGAGTCTTCCTCAAAACTATCTGAGCCCTTGGCCATCTTCTCAAGCATATCAACATCTCCGGCTTCTGACAGTGTGTGAAGCCTTAGCTGCTCTGCATCTTCACTGGAAAGCAGAAGCCAACAAGAATGTAGAAACTGTAAGCACATTAAGAAACAGCCAAAGTAAATAGAGTAAGTTGTGAAGAAGTCCTACTCTGTAACCCCGAAGATTTCCTTGATGATTAAAGTGCTATCCTTCGAACAGAACTCTGGTAGCTGGTCCAAAAAAAAAGGTATATGAATTAGCCCTTTGTGTTGACTTTGATAGATAATGCTAACTTCATAAACTTAAAAATGATCCTGAATATTATCAATGCAAAACTAGAGAGAAATATGGATCAAACACACCCCATCTCTAGTTCCATAACACTAATCTTTTATTGTATGACTACTAGCAAGTGAACTAAGAACGAAATGTGGATCAAACACGCCCGTCACTAGTTCCACTTCATTTCTTCATCCCACGAAGAGTGTCAAACTTTTCCATTTCATGATGTTCAAAACTATCATATTACTCATTTCTGCACCAAATTAGCTCAAGATTATACTATGGTGAAATTGCTCAATAGCAAAGATGCACTTATTTTCGGTTTCAATTACTTTATCTTAATGATGTTATACCAACCGGTGCATGATTTACTATGATGTATCTGATCTGTTGTAATATCACAACCTTAATGAATCCCCACAGTAAGCTACATGATTTTCTATTGATTGAAACCAACTAGTATGGTAGTTTGGAACTGTTACTTTGACCTATTATTTAGAAGGGACCCTTGGAGCACTTACACTTGTTTAAGATCATGCATGAGAAAGTAGGGTAAACAAGTGAGAGCATCAAGCAAGCCACAGTTCCTTACTAGAATATAGACGCCAAAGCAGATAAGCATAGGGCATAGGTTATTAATCTGAAAATGGAAGCACTAACCTCAGATAAATAGAAAATTTTTCCAAAGAGAGCTTGCACAGCAAGCTTCCTCTTAAAACCTCTTTCAGAATAACCAGAAGCATCCATTACGACTGGGCCTGAAAAAAAGTAGCAACCAACAAGATTAAACTTCTTAAGTTTTTTACAATTTGCTTATTGTAATTACTTCCAAAATAGTATGAAGTTAGAGGGACCAAAGAAAAACAAGAAAACTTTAATGAATATTGTCAACTACTAATGTAACTAGAACCAATAGAATCACTGACATAATAATACCGATATGTGTTTATGCATGTTTCATTTAGAAACTATTTGCATAGTTCTTGCAACCATTTACGCTGACTTCCCTAGATAGGGGACCGAACCAAGTTTTGTACAGCAAAATTTTCAACGTCTTTAAGAAGCCTTTTTACGTACAAAATTTATATGAAGAAGAAACAAGCAACTGCCAAAATGACATATGTCCCATCCAAGAGGCCACCAACTTTAATAAATATTTTTCAGATAAAAATTTTCTCAAAAAAAATTCCATCAGGCTCACACCAGGAAACCTGCCTCCAACTAATTGCAACATGTATTAGATGCCTTTATGTCTTTGTTCTAGCAACCAAATCAAATTCATCCAAACCCTCATACAAAAAGAGAATCCCTAAAATAAGGATGATCAACCAGACATTCTTGTACCTTCTGGAAAGGAGAAAAAGAAAAAGGGCAAAAAAGGCAATAATCATCACATAATAATCCAAATCAATCAGTAGCAGAGGCAAATCCAAGTACATCAGAGAAGATAAAGACTATATTTCCTTTCCATGTTGTACTCTTTAATTATATCAATGAGTTTATTTTTATGGTCATAATTTACTGTTCAGAGATCATTGCATCATGTGTCACAAGAAGACTCCTGATGATATCTACCGGCAAACATGATTTCTAACAAGTGAAACTCAAAGTGTGTTTCTATCATAGACCATGTAATGTTGTTTATGAAAGAGCACAGTCATTATGATAAATAGATACAAAGCAAAGAAATGGAACCTTTGTCTTTCACAATCCGCCTTGAAATATCATTCAAAATTTCAGCAACTTGAGAATCTGTTAGCATGGAAGCTTTTCTCAGTTTTATCAAGTCCACAACCATATCCGGATTAAAAGGTTTCTCATTCAGTGAATATCGAATGTACTTGCGGAGAACATCTTCCGTGCTAAAACCTGTCTGGTAAAAATAATAACACCATCAAATAACTCCCAACAAAAGCTAAAAAGTTGTAGATTCGATATCATTCAACAATAAATTGATCTACTAAATCTGTCATCCATGTCTACAGTCAGCTTGAGAACAAAATTACAGTTGGCTTGATAAGAAAAAACAACTAAGAAGACTTGCTCAAATGACTTTCCCATGGAAATAGAAACCCGAGAACAGTATTTTGTTCCTCTTCTTTTAGCATCTCATTCATTGACAGTTGAAACCCTACTAACATGACTAACTCTGAGCATGAGGTAAGAGTTTCAACATTGAACAAGTATTATACTGTATATCATCAGTCGGTGAGATGTAATTCCAGCATTCATGGTATCAAACGGAGCAGTCTTCCTTTTCTAAGGAAGTTCAGCATTGAGTAAATATGATTCAGGAGGTAAGACACTGAAATACAGGAGAAACAAATCTGATAACAGACTGGATTGCTACATACCTTGTGTACCAAATCCGTGAGTGCAGAATGTGGAAGTTCATCTCGGCCTTCCTGAAGTAACTCATCCAGGGATTTGCAGAGCATAGCATTTTTATTAACCTGAAAAACAATCTCAGCTGAGATGTAAGAGGAAGAAGCAACGATAAGAAATCAAACAAGCGGATGGATAAGTACCAATTTACGACGCTGGCCCTTAGGGGAGTTGAACTTTTTCACAGTCCTGACAAATGCAACGGCGAAACTGATGGCGACATAGGCGATGGGAACAGTGAGAAGCCAAGGTAAGTTGCTCCGCCCAACCCTAGGCCCCGGAATCGCCTGGGTGACGGAGCCGGTGAACTCCACCAAATCCAATGCCTTCTCCTGTATCCACGGAAGCTCCTCCTCCACTTCTACCTCCTCTATCTCCGGCTCACTCCGTCGCTTATTTGCGCCGCTTTGAGCCCCGGTACCGGCGTTGCAAGCGAAGATCGGCCTGCGATGATGGCGGAGGCGGAGAAAGAGAGGGGAGAGCGGTGAGGCCGAGGAGAGGGGAGGAATAGAACGATTCGGCGTTCTGGTTGCACCGGAGAGCAGTTTAAGGGGCGTTAATGGCGGCGACGCCGAGAGTGCCATGTTGGTTTCGCTGCTTTGCACGGTGCGGAAGGTGAGGTGAGCCCTTTGGATTTCTAGCTCTACTGTTTTTGTTGCGTTTTGTTCTGTCCCATGCGTTTCTTGGTATTGAAAATAATAGTGGTTATAGCAACTAATGCCCCAAAAAAGGTTGTAAATGGTAAAAATGTCTTCATTTATTTGAATTTGCATCAATGCCCAAAATAATTGATAATAATGCCCCAAATCTTAAATTTCCCTATTTTTAAAAGCCGTTTAATTATAACTTATATATTTCATCTACAAAAATTATTTAAAGACATAAACTAAAATATGTCTATTACGTTTTTACCAAAATCGAATTAAAAAAGTGTTAATAGCAGTCTATGCCTCTAAAAAAGTTGTTAATGAAAAAAATGCCTTTTTTTTTCTAATTTGCATCAATACCCAAAGAAACGAAGATAATGCCCAAAAACAACGTAATACTCAATTCAATTTGATCACTTATAAATTTTTTCGTATTTTATACTTACACTGTAATTCTTATATATAGAGGTAAAAAATAAAATAATATTATTAATCATATATTATTTTTTGACATTGCAGGGCAATAGAATATATTCATCTTACAATAAAAAAGTTTTACATTAACTTTCAACAAAATAAATTATCCGTTAATTTTATATAAAACTATTCATTATTTTTCCTTATATTTTCGATAGAAAAAAATATTTTTCTCGTTTCATTTCCGCAATATTAAACTCTTTTTTTGTTCTACCAAAAAAAAACTCCTTTTTTTTGTGTAAAGAAACTTATTTTCGAATTTTAATTTGATTTTGAAAATAATATTAAATAAATTATTTTATCTTGATATTGAAGTATTTATCATTTTTTGTACATTTATCACTTTAATATTCTTTTTATTTGATTTTTGTTATATTAACTATCATTTTTACCTTGTTCTTTGTGAAAGAATTATTAAATTGGTACTTTGATTTGAAAAAAATGATGAACATTACGTTATATTTCTCTTTTTATCTATTTATGCAAAAAACATTAAGATTGATTTTTTTTATTTATGGTTCATTACTTGAATTAAGTTATTTTTTTAGTTGCTTTTTAGTCCATTTATGTCAATGTAAAATGTTTTATAGAATATAATTCTATTAAAAATATAGATTTTACTTTATTTTTTCCTTTTTAATTATTTATGTATAATTGTTTTACAAATTGAACGTTGATATAAAATTTGATTAAAAAACGAATTAACTATATTTAATTATAAGCCTTTACTAAAACTACTTTTTCACATTATTAAAATCATGTCTAAAAAAATATTTCTTATTCATACTAAATGACTTGTTGTTAATTCCTATATAACGTTTTATTTTTTTTTATAAACTTATTTTAACAAATTTTTTATATTACATATTTTCATTAAAAATAGATTCTTCTGTTGCCTTTTTTGTTTTAACATAAACCATATAAAAACTTAGATTTTATAGCAAAAATGCCCTAAAGGGTATGCCTTGTCATTTAACCTAAATGAGGGTATGTTTCACTTTAGCAACCTTTTATGGGGTATTTATGCAAATTCACCATTAAAAAATTAAAAAAAAAACATGATTATTTGCATTCTCAATCAAATCTTATGAAATCTTTGAAATCTCATTCAATTGCTTTCCAGAAGTCCTAAAATAGGAGTGAACCCTAAAGATTGCTACACACTTCCACCGAGTGAATCATCAATTCATCATCATCAATTCCCATCCCTTAATGCATCTCTCATGAAATTAGTTTGCATCTTATTTTCATTTTCATCCTAAATTTTACTATCTTGCCGGATGGCATAGTCGTCTATACAAGTTAATGGATTTGAAACTTGGTAGTTTGGAAACCGGATGTCGACGGTGCAAATCGACATTTTTTTTGAAGTAGTGTTTTTGCTGCAGACTTGCAGGTTGAATATTCTGCATCTTTTCATGTGCTACTGTGTAATTAACACTTCAAGGGGTGGTGATGTGTTTTTCGGTGTGTGATTGTTTACCGTTTTATACTTCCATTTTATACTTCCATTCAGCCAAATGCATTGATTAAGCCATTGAATATTCAACCATTGATTGAGCCAAATCCAATTTAGAAAAAAAAAACGTTTTATGTTTCTCTTCCTTTTCAGAACTATTTCCTATTTTAATGTTAAGTTTCATGGAAATTAATTTCTGCTTTTTTATTTAGAGAAAAATGAAAGATAAACATGTTTTAATTACAAAAATGTCTAAAGAAGGGCTCCCTTGCATTTTAGCCTAAATTAGGTTATTTTTCACTTTACCAACTTTTTTTAGGGCATTCATGCAAATTAGCCTTGAAAATATTATTAATCATCTACTAATCTACTATGATGATACAGTATAAAGCAGAACCCATCTCTGTTGAAAAAATTGCGCCAACTCATCAACACTGCATAAAAAAATGTTATTAATGCCACATAATCTAGGTTGAATAAAAAAATCCATAAAAAATATGAATGACCCTGAAATTGCTTCTATATGCACCAATTAAGTAGTTAGAATATTATGAGCTTAATACATATGTAGACACCTAAACTTGTTCATTTTGGTCATTTGGATACCTGACCTTTGAAACGGACCTATTGAGCACCTTAACTTGTCAAAGCCTACCTATTAAACACCTCGGCCTTGGTTACGGAGTGTTATAATATGCACGTGTTATTAAGTGAACATGATTAAGCGGAAAAAAGGCCACGTAATGTCAGATAATGCCTCAAGTGTATATCACTTGTACAATGCCACGTTAGGGACGAGGTGTTTAATAGGTAGGTTTTAACAAGTTGAAGTGTTTAATAGGTGGGTTTAACAAGTTAGGGTGCTCAATAGGTCCGTTTCAAAGATCAGGTGTCAAAATGACCAAAATGGACAAGTTCAGGTGTTTGTATATGTTTTAAGCCGAATATTAGGTAGTTTATGAATGATCCCGAAATTACAGAAAAAAATACTAAAAAAATATGAATGATCCTGATATTGCTTATATATGCACCAATTCGGTAGTTAGAATATTGCGTAGAATTTTTTTATACATGATTAGATAGTTGGAATAATTAGGTAGACTATGGTACGGGACCTTGTTCAAACTAATTAAATTAATCTTATGCATAATTAGCATAAGCAATTAGGTTGTTTTGTATGCGTATAATTAGGTAGTTAGAATATTTTGTACATAATGCTTTGAGTTAAACATTGTGAAGATTGCTTTTTCATGTTTGGAGATATACGTACATAATAATTTCTTTTTTTTTAATATATCGAGTTCATATATATGTACATAGATATATCGATATTACTCGGTATGAGATTCTAGGTATATCGAGTTTATATATATATATATATATATATATATATACACGTATATAGATATTGTCCAAACACTTCGACATTGTCCAAATACTTCTCTAACATTGATTTCTTCTCCTCCATCACCTACGTGTAAGTACATATTGATATTTTTTATGTTTCTCTACCTTAAGTAAAATTTATATAAATTAAGATTATTTTGTATTTTGAAGGATTTGGATGAGATCCATATACGATGATATTACCAATATTGATGCGAGCAAACAACCTTGGAAAATTCAATGTCGAATTATTCGCCAATGGAGCGTATCATACCACTCGGTTGGGATCGATGAAATCCAATTGGTTTTAATGGATGAAAATGTAGGCCTTTTCAATCTATTTATATTATGTATTAGTGTGACATTATTTGCATTATTTCTAATTGTTGAATACTTAACATTAAGTTATTTATATTATGCATTAGTGTTACATTATTTACGAACATATTTGGTTTTTCAAATTTAAGTATTTGTTTCAATGTCGACTCGATCAAAATTTGTTCTCTAACCGATTAAGTCACATTTATATTGACATTACCAGTACATGGTATGGGTCTTCAACTACTTTAATACTTATTTTTAAGGTCCGGATCCGGTAGAAATGAGTCCTAGGGTAGGAACTAGAAATAAATCTCAGCCGTTGATCAAGCACGAAAAAACAGCCAAAAAAACTAGCGCGCGTATTATCCGCGTAATATTCGTGTTTTGTACACGTATAATTCGCGTTTTATACGCGTATAATTCACGTTTTATACTCTCTTTTTTTCTGCTATTCCTTTTTTTTTGTTTTTTTTCCGCTTTTTTTGCGTATTTTTCGTAAACAAGCGCGCGTCCAACATTTGTTCAACTCTATGACCGATTTGTTCAATTCTATAGTCAATTTGTTCATCCATATTTGTTCAACTCTATTGCCCGTTTGTTCAACTCTATGGTCAATTTGTTCAACTCTATGGTCAATTTGTTCAACTCTATGGTTAATTTGTTCATCAATATTTGTACAACTCTATGGTCAATTTGTTCAACTCTATGGTTAATTTGTTCATCAATATTTGTACAACTCTATGGTCAATTTGTTCAACTCTATGGTCAATTTGTTCATCCATGTTTGTTCAACTCTAATACCAATTTGTTCAACTCTATGGTCAGTTTGTTCATCCATAATTTATAGCAATTGAACTTTGTATAATCTGTTTCTCTTTGGCAATCTGTTCACCTCTATGGTCAATTTGTTCATTAATATTTGTTCAACTCTATTGTCTATTTGTTCAACTCAATGGTCAATTTATTCATCAATATTTGTTCGACTCTATTGTCAATTTGTTCAACTCTATGGTCAATTTGTTCATCAATATTTGTTCAACTCTATTGCCAATTTGTTCAACTCTAATGCCAATTTGTTCAACTCTATGGTCAATTTGTTCATCAATATTTGTTCAACTCTATTGCCAATTTGTATGGTCAACTTGTTCATCAATATTTGTTAACTATATTTCCAATTTGTTTAACTCTATGGTCAATTTGTTTATTCATGTTTGTTCAACTCTATTGTCAATTTGTTCAACTCTTTGGTCAATTTGTACATCAATATTTATTCAACTCTATTGCCAATTTGTTGAACTCTATGGTCAATTTGTTCATCCATTTTTGTTCAACTTTATGGTCAATTTGTTCATCCATATTTTATAGCAATTGAGGTTTTTATAATTTGTTTCTCGTTGACAATTTATTCACCTCTATGGTCAATTTGTTCATCAATATTTGTTCAACCCTATGGTCAATTTGTTCAACTTTATGGTCAATTTGTTCAACCCTATTACTCATTTGTTAAACTCTATGATCAATTTAAACAACACTCTTTTTTCACGAAGGATTTGAAACTAACACATCAAGCTAGAAAATAACACTCTATTTCAGGAAGGTTGCAACAATAAGATGTTCTAACATTCACAACGCAGCTCAACAATCAAGATACAATAGATGTTCCTTCAACTTTTCCACACAACAAGTGATCACATATCCCAATCCATAATTGTAGGAATGCGTGAATTTCTAAAATTCTAAAACAGTTGTGTCCTACTACAAGAGTGAATCTCAACAAATTGAACCTATCAAAGACCTCAACACAATGCAATGCCAATCATATCAGTCAACAATTAAAGAATTCCATAGAAGCACACAGACTCATCTACACCTCTATGACTGATACTACACCATTAGAGAGACAATATACATCTCATTCAAGTAGTCGCATTATATTTCCCTATAGTTGATGGATAAACAAACTTAACTAGAAATCGATCTATAAGATAAAGAGAGCATTCTATAAAATCCTAATTCTTGAGGATTGTGAAAAGAGGAAAAATCATCTAAAATCAATCACAAGATGAATCACAATTCTCTTCAAATTTCATCTATGCGATCTATAGTTGATTTCACCTAAATAGTCTCCGGCGCCGAGATTGGCCTCCCGCTCGCTCTTCTTCCCGCTCGCCGAGGAGATCGTGTTGTTCGGCGACGACACGCCGACCTCGTCCTCCTCACCGGCGCTCGATTCCTTTCAAGACTGATCTCATCTCTTCGGCAGCCGTACTAGCTACCACGGCGGCGCTGGAGCTGGCTCCTCCGACTGATCTGAGAAAAATCAGATCTGAGAAACACTTCCTTCAACAAGTACATATTCAAATGATGCGTAATGTTCATGTTAAACAGCAAATTTCATAGCAACTCAAGAACTCAGTACAAGATTGCAGATTTTCCTTGTGGTCAGCTCATGCTCATGTTAAAGTACCAAACAATTCTCCTGATTTCCAACAACGCCTCTTATCTAAAATTTTCAATATTCAAAGCAAACGGAAAAGGAAAACGACTGTCAATAAACTGAAAGAGATCAACAAGCAGAATTTCACTAAATCTCCAAGATAGTAGTAACGAGTGAGATCCACACAAAAGTGAAACTAATACAGCCACGAGAATTACCCGAACAAAGGTAAATTTTGCAGAAGCAAGAAATAGAACCGATCCTAAGAGAAGCGCGAAAATTAGGGTTTAGAATTGAGACCTTTCGGATTTTCTCCGTTGTCGGCGCCGTCGCTTGGTTGCTGTGAGCTTCGCTTTGAACATCGTGTTCGGAAAGACAACGACGAACATGGAGGAGAAGAAGATGGATCGGAAGAGAAAAGAGAAATTTTGGATCGAAATGAGAAGGAGGTTGAAATTGTGGATGTTCGGAAGAGAGAGCACCGCCGCCTTAGTCAGATCCGGGCACGAGGAGCTCGGATCTTGGCTCCGGTTTGGTGAGGGAACGATCTCCATGCGAATCTCATCGTTTTCGAGGACAACAAACTTGAACTCGGCGTTGGAGCCGGCGAGGGTTTTGAGGAGGTCCGCGGCGGCCGATTCTCAAGATCCAAGCAGCGGAGGTGAGGGAATCGGGGTGGAGGAAGACGACTCTGAGCTTGGGCTTCCCCTGGCCGGTGGAGGTGAGGGAATCGGATCCGAGAGCTTGGAAGACGACCGAGAAGGACAGCCGACACTATCTTCACCTTCGACAACTTCGAGTCGCTCGCTCCACAGATCGCTCAACGATTCATACTTTGGCGGCGACGAACTTGCAACCAGCGATAGAAGCACGGCGGAGGCGTCGCCGGAGGAGAAGGATTTGGAGTGTTCGACGAGAACGGCGACGGATTCATCTCGGCGATGAAATTGCAGGTAGTTTTAGTTTTGGAGGACGGAGAGATTCGGGTTTTTCAATGAGAGATTGGAGAATGAAAAGTTTAGTGTTCTACCGCCACACGGTCCACAATAGGGTCTCTCAATCGGACGGTGGACAAAAATTCTTATTTCTCACCCTAAGACTCCTTCTTTTAGGAGTCTTTCTCTTATTTTTAAATCAATATTAATTTCATTTTAATATTGGCTATAAAAACGACTCGAAAAAATAAACTTAATGTCTAATAAGGCTTGAATACTATACCGAGACGGAGTAACGATGTAGCAAGAGTATCGAGACAAAGCACAAGGAACACGGGGCAAGGCACCACGTTGGGCACTCGACAATGTTTAGGAAGCAAATTCGAGGATTTGCTCCGACCAACTCCGACGACTTGAGGGGGGATTTTCGGCTACCAATGTGAAGCCAACCACTTGTACTAGAGAGCTCTAAGAGAGTTTTGTGGATGTGAGAAGACAAATGTGTGATTTCAAGCTTGGCAAGTGCATCCTTTATATAGCTTTTCAAGGCCAGGACCAAAGATTAATTAAAGCACTCCTATTTTCATCATCACGCCTGAGAGGCCTTATTCAAGCACATGGGGGTGAAGTGTTGACTCCATGGAAGATACATAAAGCTTGCAAATCAGCAAGCAAAACCATGATAGCCAACTATCTCGAGCGAAAACTAGAAAGAAAGTTGCATCCTTCATCATGACACAAAGCGCGTGTAAGGCCTGAGGCCCTCTAGAAGCGCTATTCCATGCCAACCCGAGGACTTCCCAAGAGGTTACCCATCCTGGGACTACTCTCACCCTAGCACGCTTAATTTCATAGTTCTTTTGACCTCTCGAACCATGAAAAGGAAGAGCTCTTGTTCGCATGGGGAGCAACTCAATCCCTTATAAATTCTCGGGGTGTTACAAAGCGGTTGTCTCTCAGGCACCAACCTGTGCTTTGGGCCATGTGGCCGCCAATGTTGATTGGTCACGCTCGGCCTCCTTGGCCACGTGAGGCTTCTTGGGTATTATTGGCGTAACTGTTTGCACACTTATCGAATCTTGCCCGAATTTGTATGGGAGATACTAGGCTCATAAAGTTATCTCTAAGCTTTAGAATCACTCGATCGGAGCTTTAATGAAGAATGTGTGCAATTTATAGAAGTTTTGGGTCCCATGGGAGTTATCCTATTTAGCTCGGGTATTCGGTTGGCCTTACCCTTTTCTCTTAACATTCTAAGGACAACCCTAAGCTATAAAGACGAGTTGATTGCCATAGGCATTTTCATAAAATTATTATATAGTGTACATGGACCATGCAACCCTTCGTGACTTGATGATAGAGAAAGAAGCCAAGTCAAGATTTATAAGATGGATTATTTTAATACTTAAGTTTGACACTAAGATCCGGAAGAAGAAGGGAGCATAAAATCTAGTTGTTGATCATTCAAGTAGACTTGTCCATTAAGGAGACAAGCCGAAAAGACAAGGGCAAACTCAACGGTGATTCTCAGATGACACTCTTTTTGGGATTGATTCTAGAGTAGAACCACGACCACGTTTCTTTCTCGAGACTAAATCCAAAAAATCTATAGAATTGCAACCTTGGCCTAGCACCGCATCCGAGGATTTGAGATAAAGTGTAATGGTAACTCGGAAATCGAGAGTCTATCTTTGGGATTCATTCATTAACCCATAATATGCAAATTTAGTCAACTACCTCATTTCGGGGGAGTTTTCACCTAATTTTACCAAGGCTTAGAAGGACAAGGTAAGTCATGAGTATCGTTTCTATGTATGGGATGTTCCCTACCTTTGGAAGCATTACACTCATGAGGGAATTAGATGTTGTATCCGGAATGATGAGGTGCAATCTATCCTTATGTTTTTAGTTATGTATGTGAAGGTCATTTTAGTGCTATCAAAACTGCTAGAAAAGTAATTGATGTGGGGTTCTATTATCATCATTAATATACATATATGTATTCTTTTTTTATAAATAGTGTGATAGATCTTAAAGAGTCGAGAATATTTCTAGGAGGAATGAAATGCCACAAACTAGCATGTAATTTTGTGAAATTTCTGATGTTTGGGGCATTATTTTCATGGGTCCTTTTCCATGCTCTTTTGGAAACAATTATATTTTTCTTGAGTGCACTATGTTTAGAAGTGGGTGGAAGAGAACACCACTAGAAATAATGATTCCATTATGGTATAGGATTTTTGAAAGATAATAGTTTTTTTTAGTTTTGGAATTCACAAGGCATTGATTAGTGACAAAAGAACTCACTTTTACAACAATAGAGTGCGTACCCTTTCGAAAATATAAAAATGCCACTCAAAGGGCTTCAACTGTTTACTATCCTCAATATTATGAATAAGTTGAGCTATCCAATAGGGAAATCAAAACAAATTTAGAGAAGACAATGGCCCCAAATATAAAGGATAATAGTTTAAGGCTCAATGATGCTTTATGGGCTTACCGTATAATTATAAAACTCTCGTCGGAATGTTGCCTTACAAAGATGTATTTGGCAAAACTTACCATCTACCCATTGAGCTTGAACATAAGGCGTTTTAGGTGGTTAAAAAGTGTAAATTGAGGATTAATGAAGATGGCGCCTTTAGCAAGTTGCAACTACAATAGTTACTACAACAACTAAACACACAACAAACTAGACATCTACTCCCGGCGTTGCTCGGGACGATAATTCAATATTATTTTGGTAGCTTTGTATGATTGTTGTTTATATTTATGATTTCAATTGCTTTATTAGCATCAAATAAGTATAGAGGAAAGACAATAGATTAAAACTCATTTGTTCAGGGAATCGCCTGTAGCACTATTCCTTAGACCGATCGATATCGATCACATGGTGCAAGTTAGTTGAGTAGTTGTTAGAATTCGTTTATGGTGTTGTTCTTGGGGTTTGAGTCATACTGTTTTGGGTTTTAAAACTTTAAATATTATCACTTTCATTAAGCAAGTTGGATGTTTTCTTGTTTTCTTGCCGTACCTGCGTTGCAAGATCCAGATGTTCAATTGTCAACTAACTTGGTGTGCCTCATGAGGTCTACTACTGAGTAATGCATTGTCAGAAAGACGAAGTGTTACAACATATTAGGGTCTAAGGTCTAGATTTTTGGATGTTATATTTAGAGTCTAGAGTTTAGGATTTATGCTCTAGGGTTTGGGTCTATGGTACAAAGTTTAAGGATCAAAGGTTTAGGTATAGGGTTTATGTTAGGGTTAGGTTTAGTTAGGTTTAGGGTCCAAGGTTTTGAGGGTAGGAGTTTAGGATTTAGCTAGGGTATTGGATTAAGGGTTTAGAGTTTAAGATCTAGGGTTTATGTTCTAGGGTTTAAGGTTTAGGGTCTAGGATTAGGGTTTAGACTCTAGGGTTTGGACTCTAGGGTCTACGGTCTAGGGTCTATGGTTTATGGTTTAGGGTTTAGTGTTTAATATTTAAGTTTAGGGTAAAGGATTTAGGATTTAGGGTTTAGGGTTTAGGGGTATGGGGTTTAGGGTATAGGATCTAGGGTTAAGGTTTAGGATATAAGATATAGTGTTTAAGGTTTGAGGTGTAGGGTAAACCCTAAACCTTAGACACTAAACCCTAAACCCTAGTCCCTAAACCTAAATGCTACACCCTAAACCTAAACCCTACACCCCAAACTCGGCTCAAAACATATATAGACACTTCAACTTGTCTATTTTGGTCATTTGAACACCTTACCTTTAGAACGGGCCTATTGAGCACTCCAACTTGTCAAACGAACCTATTGAGCACCCCAACTTGTCAAAGGCTACCTATTAAACACCTAGTCCCTAGCGTGGCATTGCACTAGTGATGTACACTTTATTTGAGAGTGTTTTCATTAAAAGCCAAATGGTTTTAAACTTAGGTGTATAAAGAAATTTGCTCGCCATTGTAATATAATGAGGGTTTAGGTCACAGTTAATTAAACGAGGAGGCCTTATTTGGCATCACGTGACCTTTTTTTATGCTTAATCATGTTCATGTAATAACGCGTGTGTAAAATTGCACTCCGTAATTAGGGACGGGGTGTTTATTAGGTAGGCTTTGACAAGTTAGGGTGCTCAATAGGTCCGTTTCAAAAGTCAGGTGTACAAATGACGAAAATGGACAAGTTCGGGTGTCTGTATATGTTTTGAGCCTCCTAAACTCTAAACCCTAAATCCTAAACCCTAAACCCTAGACCCTACACTTAACCCTCGGTCAGTAAATCCTAAATCCTTAACCCTACATATCCTAAACCCTATACCCTAAATCCTAATGATTTTGCACACCACTAAATATTTATATGAAATTTACTATAAGGACTAAAAATATTATTGTATGGCTACTTGTTTTAAAACAACACTTATCTATTGGATTATTAAATAAAACAATTCTTGCATACCACTAAATATTTATATGAAATTTATACTATGAACTTTTTAATACTATTTTATTGGTATTTCAATAGGAGGATAGTAAAAAAAATGTATATAACATATTATTGTAATAAAATAAAGATGTGGTATATATAGTTGTAGAATTTGCTACCATTGATGGTTATTAAAAATTCTTTTAAAATAATTATGAAAAATATATTGTAATTTTTAGAATAACATTTTAGAATAGATCTAATTATCAATTAGGAGGGTATAATAATGAGATTTAGATTTATATATTATGAATAGAATTTTAATTAAACAACTCAAAATCTACGATAGAATTATATCTATACTTTTGTTTGTTTGTTACATTCCAATAATATATTGTATTGGTTAAAAAATTGCAATGACAATATGATCTTATTTTTGTATATTGAGATTATAAATCAAATATCAAATACTGTATCCTTAATTTGTAAGTTTTTAGTTATAATACTGACATTGGTTATCCAAAAACTAACGTAATAAAGAAAGTACGAAAGGAATCTTATAATTTCTTTATGATATAAAATATAATTATTAATAAAAAAAATCGAGATCTAAATCATTATTATATAATTTATTGCCATAAAATATAATTTTATAAAGCATATAGACATAACATAATTTAATAACATATAGTATAGTCTAAACTAATAGTATGAAAATGAATTATTATAAAATAAGTATATAAAATCTTTCATGTTTAGGCTGCATCATTTACTTAAAAATTATTCAATAAGATAATATTTAATATATATATATATATCAATCTATGTACTTATCAATAAGAGTAACATATTATACTTAATAATGACAATTTAATTAATAATACCACGTTAAATGAAAATGAATTTAGTAAGATAAAGTATATTACATATAGTATAAAGTAATAACATATAATATTCAACAATAACAATATAATCAGAAATAAAATTATTGGAATAATATAAAGTATAAAGTAATAATGATAATAATAATAAGAGAAATTTACACTAAACCACCCATTAAATAGGCGAATTTACAAATAACCACCCGTTATACAAAAAATTGATTTTTAAACCACCCAAAACTTCAATTCCGTTAACAAATAGCCACCCATGGCATTATTCCGTCAAAAATGCCGTTAGATTGTGTATAATTACCAGTTTGCCCTCGATTTAATCTTTTTTAACAAAAAAATCCACACGAGAAGAAAAAGAAAACCCATCTTTTTATTTGGTCAACCTTTGACCAGTTTTTCTCCCCTCTCTCATGCCAAGCTCATGCCCCACTCACACCTCTTCTACTCAAATTACCCTCTTGGTGGTCCCCACCCTTTCCCTGCCAAATTCTTCTCGCACACCTCCTTCCCCTTTACTCTACCAGATCTGCAACTCCCAACCATCAACCATGCCGACCCAGAGCGAAGCTCACCTTTCCCGACCTCTCACTCGCTTGAAATTGCCGACCGACGCCGTACTCTCCCGACCTCCGTCTCGATCTTCAACCGCGCCCCCTTCTACAGATCTGACCTTCTAAGCCCCCCGGCGGGATTCGACGACAGCCAGCCCAACCCCGTCGATGACCCGCTCTCCTCCCTCTCTCGCTAATCGTCTTCTACCGTCGTTTCTTCGACTTCCAGCCCCGACTCACCCTCTACAATTGCCTTCGGCTAACCCGGCCCTCGCCCAACACCGAGCCCGAGCCCGACTCTAGCCTCGCTCCCGGTCTCCAACCCCAACACCGACGACCGTCCGCTCACCCCTCACCGGAACCAGATCTGGGTTCTTGCCCACAATCGTAGGCGATTTCTGGTGATAGAGGATGGGGAAATACATGGTGCTTTTGGACACCGGTGACGGTGGCTTGGCTGAAAAGCCGGAGCTCCGATCTGCTATTCGTGGTGTCTGGGGGGGGTTTAGCAGGAGAATAGGAAGAAGAAGGGTAAGGTGTAGGGGGTGGGGGTTGAAGAAGGGGATTTTTTTAATATATTTTTTTTTGTTAAAAATGCTTAAATTGATTGGGTATTATGTATATTATTGGAGCAGTTGAGGGTAAATCGGTAATTATACACAATTTAACTGTATTTTTTGACGGAATAACGCCATGGGTGGCTATTTGTTAACGGAATTGAAGTTTTGGGTGGTTTAAATCAAATGTCATAGCATAAGCTCATAATAAAAATAGCATATTAGATTGAATATAACATGATTTAATTGATAAAATACAACTTTATATGAAGATAGATAGGATTGATAAAATAAATAATGACATAGTGGCATCATGACAAGTATAATATATATAAGATGAAAGAATAAATTGGAGTTAGGCAAATTAATGTCAAAAAGTTTCAAGTTTACAAGTAGGTAAGAATGCCAAAAAAATACAACTTTATATGGAGATAGATAGGATTGATAAAATAAATAATGAGCATGTATAATATATATATGATGATGGAATAAATTGGAGTTAGTGCAAATAATACTAAAAAAGTTCCAAATTTACAAGTAGGTAAGATAAACATCCATATCAATGTCGAACTACCGACCCTAGTAATGCTAGACATAAATATCTAGTCTATTTTTAATAATTCATTATTTGCCATTAAATACATGCAATTCAATTTAGGCTCCGTTCATTAAATTAGGTGAAAGTTGGAACTAAAAGCTGCAAGCTGAAGGTGAAAGCGCGCTGAATCCGAAAAGTAGCTGAAACTGAATTAGTAGTGGAATGTAGAAAAAATTGAAATAGGTGTTCGACACGACAACTAGCTGAATCCCGAAAGATGTATGTTCAAAAGACCAAAATGCCCTCACATTTTCAACAAATAATTAAAAAAAACATACCCTCACTTAAAACATACCCTCATTCAACACACACTTGCTCGAGCACCAAATCGACGAAAACCCTCGTCGTTCTTCTGCACAGGAGCCGTCCAAATCTCCCGGGCTTCGCCGGCGCCGGAATTGGCTAATGCTAGCATATTAGTTTGGTTATTAGTGTTTGTATGAATGTTCAAATGTAATGGTGGTAGTCAACGACTGAATGTTCATATTAGGAGTGGTATAATTCTCTTGGCTTCAATTCATCGGCTAGCTTCTGATTGTGGTTTCCGTTGTTCCAGATTTTTTAGGTATTCAGATTTTGAGTCTCGGTTGACATTATACAATATGCGTTTTCGATGCTCCAATTTATGTTCAATGTCATTGCATTCCATTGGTACAAATTGATCTTCAGGGACTATGGACGGGTTGATGCCTAATTTAAACAAAAGTTTGCCTTTTGGTATGCCTGTAGGAGTTGCTTGGAGAAAGCTGTGTATGTGTAAAACAGAAATACGATGGAGGCAAGAATACCATGATCAATGTGCTAGTTGACACATCATCAAATGTGGGTTCTTTTCATCCTTAGGCATCAACATTGTGGCACCAAAAACTCCATCTAACATATTCTGTTTTGACAAATCATGACAACCTTCATAATCAAAGATGAGGCAACCCATCAATTAAGCACATTGTCTGAGAGACTCCAAACACATACAAGCTACAACTCTTGTTCGACGAACAACGTTGAAATGAGTCCCAAAGCTCACAGACAGAACGCGCATTAGAGACTCAAAGTTCACACCAAGTTAACGAACATTCACCAACCCAAAGTTCACACTTCACATAAAACAACAACGAAAACTAGTAAATGCATAACAACACACGCCTATTAGTCTAGTTGGATGGGGTCGGATGCGGCACCTGTCCCGCCGCCATCGTTGTACTCCACCGCAACAATATCGTCCCCGTCCTCCATCCCGAGCTTCCAAAAAAAAAAGCCAGACAGCCAACATCAAGTTATTTTATGAACTTGACCATTCAATTTATCATAGTGTGTTGTAATAGAAAAATTTCGCAAGAAAAATCTTACAGCATTAGGTGTCGCTGTGTCCATTAGGTCAGTGAATTTTTCTCCTTCGAAAAAGAATTGCACCCTATCGCAATGCCGGATACGTCACCGGATATAAGTCCTAAGCATACGAAATAAAATCCAGTACAAAGGCTTGATATGTCATGAAATGAATTCCTTAACCAATTCTATGAACATACGAAATAAAATAGAAAACAAGTAGATCTTTAAAGGACAGCACTTGGAAAGGCATAGAAAATATGGGATCTTTAAGGGACATTTGGACAATCTAGTGCTAAAACTACCTTTTGAGAAAGGATATACTATGAACTTGTGCAAGCAATCTCAGTGTAAAACCATGAAATGAAAGAGAAGAACCAAACACTAAAATATAGATATTGATTACATTCCATGCCATTGTCCACCAGCCAAATATTGAGATCAAATGGAAGAACAACTCCTACCCTCATGCAAGGAAATTAAGGCAAACATTTACTAGTTTGTATCTACCCATTCGGTATGAGTCCACCTCAAAGCATAACATCTGTCCGAATTAGATTTAAGACTATTCTAAATTTTAGAAGTTTGAGTTAAACAAGAGGATGCTAACCTAAAATAGATTGTTGTTCGTTGACAATCTGGGGAAACAAACAATCTCAATAGGACAAATCTCCAACTGAGCCAAATCCAAGTAACTAAGCAAATCTACACAGGCTGATGTAACTGCAACATCACAAATGACACAAATATAATATTGGTAGACCTAACATATATATGGACTGCTCTCAGGTTCTCTTGATTGACCTACTATTCTCCTCTGAGATAATTGCTTCCTAACAGTTTGCTTGTGCAATTATCCATCTACAAAGAAACTCTATATTACCAAGTCAGGAAGTTGTTATCTTGAGCTCTCTCAATCTTCACTATGAAATCATTATGAACTGGAAATAATCAAAGAGCATGACATGGTGGGAAGTATGAGTTACATAACGTAAAATCCTATGCTTCTATGCTCCACAGACATGAAAATCAGAAAGCAGAAGCTAGCTAGGAAATGAAATTGCATTGCATATATGTCTCACTAAAGCTCTAGCCATCATTAATCTACTCTAGTCATGAACGATACAAACTGCAGGCCAGAAGAATTGTACCTTTAGAACAAAAGCAGATAATTTCTTATGTGCAAGTAATACTCCCAAAGCATCAGCAAATGCATCCCGAACATGCGAATTAGGATCATCAAGTGCCTGATCAAGTGCAATAACAGGCTAATATAAAAACATAATAATCATCACAAACAGACATTTTTCAAGTATTTAGACCCCAAATCGAAAACCATAACCAAAAAATCGAAACTGGAACGAAATGAGAACGAAGGGTAGTGTGAGGAGGGCGAAAACCTTCACCGACGGTGACCTTCTGGGCTCGGCGACCTTCTACGACAAGGACCTTCTTCGACGGCGAGGCTCGGCGAACTCCTTCTCGCAGGGCTTCTTCACGAATCGCAGGGCTCAACATGAACAAAGGATGTGGAGGATCTGAATTGTTTGAGGGGTATCGTGTGGAAAAGGGCTTGAGTAGCGGACGGGATTTTGCCCAAAATGCTACCAAATTCCGCGTCCCCTTGGGGGTCCTAGGGGAGAGCTGAGAGCGGAATTCGGGAGCGCAATCGGCATTCATCTTCATCTTCCGCTGTCGCCGAACACGCCCCAAGCGTAGCGGAATTCGCAACTTTCCGCTCCCGCTACTCATGCCCGCTACATCTGAACGGGGCCATAATTGTGTTGAATGAAATGTCCTATTTTTATTTTTTTGGTCAAAATGAAATGTCCTGTTGTCATTAGTCATATATACTACACATTTTTTTTAGGTAGAAGCAATTATACTACATACTATACAATACCTTATTCTTTAAGGCATAGACTTTTTGCACACAAAATTTTGACTTTTTGCACCACGCCGTTTAAAGGCGTCAGAATATAATAATAATAAATTTCGGTCGGGGAAATTTAGTGCCGCCGACGGACGCCGTTAGGAGGCATCGTGGAGCACCGACAAAAGGTGTGGCGGGGCGCCGTCGGGCGGCGTGTTGGAACGCCGTTTGGAGGCGTGGCGGGGCGCCGTTCGATGGCGTGCGGGGGCGTCGGGTTATTAAACCCTAGCGACGACGATTTGTGTTTTGAAACTCCAAGTATTTTGTACCAGTCCTTGCGTTTGCTTAGTTTCAGAGCTATCTCGGCTTTCATCAACGCTTCTCGGATCTTTTAGAGCTTTCTCCAAGAATATTAGTTTCAGAGGTTTGAAGAAGGTGTCATTTAGTGGTTCTTTAATGGTGGTTGCACTCTTCTTTGTGTTGATCTGAGTTGGGTTTTTGTTTGTATTTGTTCTCATGTTATTGGGATTTTTTATGTGTTATTGTTCTTGCTTGTTCTTTGTACGTTTCTGCTTTTTCAATTGAGTGGAAATTCTGTTTTGTAATTATCGATTGATGATCATTGTTATGATATTTTGATGGCAAGTCAACCCTAGTTATTCACCGTATAATGATGACGACGATGATTGTTTATTGGAACAATTAATGTAGAAGAGCTATCAATATGATTATTGCTCAATTACAGTTTTAAAGGCTTAATTATGCCAATGACATAGGGATCAAAGAGACAATATGTAGCCAATAATCCACCTGTAAGCATTCAGGTTTTGGGAAGAAACATTTAACTTGCAATAACCCAGAATTAGGATTGCAGAAACCAATACATCCATGATACATATGCCAAACTGATCCAAATCTTAGTCAATGCAGTTATATGAATGGCAAATTAGTAGTAGTGTTTTCTGCCAGTTTGTTCATAAATTTGGATGTTTTACTGGCAAGAAGGAACTATATTTGAAGATCGGGTAAACACCTATCATCTGTCTGGAAGACCATACACATTTAATACATCGATGACAATTGATCATGAATGAATCATGTAAACTCTTGCAACTCTTTTGGAAGAAAAAGAAACACCACATTCAGCAATTACAGCTGAAAGAGCCCTATTAAGCCTGTATCTCTCCCATTAATTTGCACTGTCTCTGAAACTTTTCCTTCTAAAAATGAAAAGAGTTTTGTAGTCCTAGTGAAAATTAGTGTTTAAATGCTAATCTCTAAAGCAGGATGGTATGCTTACAGCTCATTTAAAAATAAAACCCGCCACCGCCACCAGGAAAACCGCCCTCAAAGTGAAACGTGTATTGTTGTCCGCCACCACCACCAAAAGGATCAAATCCACCGAAGCCACCATAGCCACCGCCACCCATTCCGCTCGTTTCTTCATCTTCCCCTGTGTCGTATTTTGTGCGTTTGTCCTCATCCCCAAGCACCTGATTAATGAAGGTACATGGAATCACTCCTTAGTTAAAAGATCCAAGAAAACTAATTGGCATAAGAAAACACGTACGGCTACGTACGCAAGAACATGAAAAAGGGCAATTTCATCAACAACCTTGGGTGACTTTTCAGTTGCTTCTTTTATATCTTGCACATCTCCCTCCCAATCTTCAACCAACAATTTTGCTTCACCTCTCTGCAAACATTTACCAAAAGGTAAATAATTTGAAACAAAAACAAATGCCTAAGGGTAAATTAAAAAAGTTAACTACAAGGTGGCAGTTCAAAGAGAAAGAGCAGCTGAACAAGAGCTTTTGTAAGCTCTTCATCGATGTTTAAGGCATCTGTACAACTTTTTAATGCATCATTTCCCCTACCAAGCTTGACCAAAACCTTACATAAGCCAAGATGAAGATTCGCATTGTATGCAATGTGATCAGGGTCCAATGCAAGTGCATCTTTATAATCCTCTCCTCAACACCTTATAATTCGCCCTAATTTTGTTTGAAGAGAGACTGGATTTTGATATTGATGAAATTCATGAGATCTTGAGATTGCCTGATTTCATCTATTTAGGTTTGAAAAGAGAATTTGAATTTGAACTTTGAATATATTGATGAAATTGTTGATTGAAACTGGCGCTGAATGTGCAGAGATTGACATTGGGAGATAGTTGGATGGTGTACGACGGAGAGAAGACTACAACTCAACGGCTCTGGACCCCGACCACCAGCGTCCCACGACGCCGCCCACCGGCGTCCGGTGACGCAACAATTTTTTCACGCTCCCGTTTTCCCACGATTTAATTAATATAATATTCGTACGCCTTTAAATGGCAACGCCTTTGAATGACGTGGTGCAAAAAGTCAAAAAACAGTGTGCAAAAAGCCGGGACGTTCTTTAAATGAAATTACATTGCCCCATCGCAATTCAATACAACCATTTCGTTTCAATTGTAGTATATGTTCCATAAACATTCTTAAATTCTATTATATTCAATGTAATATGATGATTGATTAGTATAGGGGGAATGCTCAAGTGCACCATCTTTTAGGGTGCACAATGAGTCATAATCTAGACCGTTAGATTTACTTTAATAAACGGTCAAGGTTAAGAAAAAATAAAGAAGTTATTCAACCTCTTTTAGAGTTGTAGGGTTTAGGGTTTAGAATTTTGAGTTTAGAGATTAGAATTAAGGGTTTAGGGGTTTAAGAGTTTTCTAGAACCTCGACTAGTTGAACAAGTTTTTATTTGAGTATGAACACGTATACAAGAAAGGGTGAATAACTCCGTACAAGCGTGTGAAAAACATCTTACTGGACAAGTGTGTGTGGTTGCTTGAATAATTACCTTAAACGGTATGAACAAGAGCTACCCATGTATCCGCCCCCAATTTCCGACCCTATATATGAGGATGCTTCAAATTTGGGAGGGGAGGACGGTGTCCAAGAATCTCAACGAATTGAAAAAGTTTTCATTTGAATATGAATAAGTAACCAAAAACGGGTTGAATAACTCTGTACAAGCGTATAAAAACATCTTACTGAATATGTGTTTGTGGTTCCTTGAATAGGTATTGAAAACGGCATGAACAATAGCCATCAATATATCCGCCCCCAATTTCCCACCCAAGTTGGAAGCATGCTTATATATCGGTCTCTTATTGTTCAGGCCGTATGCCGATGCATATCGGTGGTGGATCTTGTTGTTCAGGCCGTATGCCGTACTTATTCAAGGAACCACATACACTTGTTCACCCACCCATGTATCCGCCCCCAATTTCCCGCCCGAATTGGAAGCTCACCTATATATAGGGACGGAAATTGGAAATTAAGGGCGGATCCGTATAGATACATATCGGTGGTGGCTCTTGTTGTTCATTCCGTATGCAGTACTTATTCAAGGAAGCACACACACACACTTGTTCAGCCACCCATGTATCCGCCCCCAATTTTCCGCCCGAATTAGAAGCACGCTTATATATAGGGACGGAAATTGGGGGCGGGTCCGTACAAATACATATCGGTGGTGGCTCTTGTTGTTCAGGCCGTATGCCGTACTTATTCAAGGAATCACACACACTTGTTCAACCACCGATGTATCCTCCCCCAATTTCCCTCGCGACTTGGAAGCTCGCCTATATATAGGGACGGAAATTGGAAATTAAGGGCGGATCCGTACAGATACATATAGGTGGTGGCTCTTGTTGTTCAGGCCGTATGCCGTACTTATTCAAGGAACCACACACACTTGTTCAGCCACCGATGTATCCTCCCCTAATTGCCCACCCCTTGGAAGCTCGCTTATATATAAGGACGAAAATTGGAAATTAAGGGCGGATCCGTACAGATACATATCGGTGGTGGATCTTGTTGTTCAGGCCGTATGCCGTACTTATTCAAGGAAACACAAACACTTGTTCAGCCACCCATGTATCCTCCCCCAATTTCCCACCCGAATTGGAAGCTCTCTTATATATAGGGACAAAAATTGGAAATTGGGGGCGGATCCGTACAGATACATATCGGTGGTGGCTCTTGTTGTTCAGGCCGTATGTCGTACTTATTCAAGGAACCACACTCATTGTTCAGCCACCCATGTATCCGCCCCCAATTTCCCTTGCGACTTGGAAGCTCGCTTATATATAGGGACGGAAATTGGAAATTGGGGGCGGGTCCGTACAGATACATATCGGTGGTGGCTCTTGTTGTTCAGGTCGTATGTCGTACTTATTCAAAGAACCACACTCACTTGTTCAGCCACCCATGTATCCTCCCCCAATTTCCCTCGCGGCTTGGAAGCTCGCCTATATATAGGGACGAAAATTGGAAATTAAGGGCGGATCCGTACAGATACATATCGGTGGTGGATCTTGTTGTTCATGCCGTATGCCGTACTTATTCAAGGAAGCACACACACTTGTTCAGCCACCCATGTATCCTCCCCCAATTTCCCTCCCGACTTGGAAGCTCGCCTATATATAGGGACGAAGATTGGAAATTAAGGGCGGATCCGTACAAATACATGATCGGTCCGGATTGGGGGTCAAAATTCAATTAAAAACCGAACCCCGTAGTAGTACAAGGTAGGGTGTCGAACGCTCGGGAGTTCGTTCGTTGAGTGCACCAAAAAGACTTAAAATAGGGGAAGAAAGGGTAAAACAAGGAAAATCAAAGGAAACAACTCGGGACCGACATTGGTCACTTCGGCCCGAGAAGGATCGACATAGGTTTTGCACGGGACCGACACAAATTGAAGTCGGGCCCGAGGTCTGGGAATGTCGGACTAAGCAATAGGAGAGATCGGTCTTAGGTTTTTGGGTTCCTTCCCTAACTAGATGTGGGTAATTCCACCCCAATTCAGCCAATAAGTGTTGATCCTCGTAGAATCGAGGTTGTTCGCCTTCGATCCCGCCACTCTACACATCGACCCTAGGGAAATTTGACTTCCCTTTCGATGCAAGTTCAAGTGTTTGGCAATTGATTGCTTTCGCTCACTCTTGCCAATCACAAGCCCTTGATCCCCTGCTTTCACAAGAGATTGTAGCTCTATATAGAGAGGATTCCTAGATCAAACACTCAAGGATATGGAATTGGGGGTTCACACCCAAATCTAGCTAGGGGTTTCCCCCATAGCCAAAGACTATGGAACCTACTCCATGAGGCTAGAGTAAAAAGCAATCAAAGGATAAAGCAAACAAATCTCAATCATCAAACTCAAACCAAAGCCAAATCTCATTTAATTCAAAGGGAAATCACAAGATCCAAACTCAAATCCACAAATTGCAAAGCAAAACAAGTTCAAACTCACAATTCCTTCCTAGATCTAGCTATCCTCAACCGAATTCTCCTCTTCTTCTCCTCTCCTTTCTTCCTCCTTGCTCTCCAAGTCTTCCTTGAGCCTTTGAGAGTGATTAATTGTGTCTAAGCTTGGATAATCCTCTAATTGTCTTCTCTCCTTTTAATTAGGGGCCAAGAATATCCAAAATGGAAGAAGGGCAAAAGTGGTAGATCACATTTGTGTGCCTTGGTGCCCAATCTACACTTCGCCGACTTGGACCGACACGGAGCAACCTCGGGCCCGACTTGCCACACCTCGGTCCGGGTCTCCATGAGCCGATCTCGGGCCCGAGTTGCTGGGCACCTCGATCCTGGCCTCGGTCCTCTTCTCTTCTTGGTCTTTCTTGAGATCCTCTTCGTTGATTGCTCGGCTCTTCCGCTCCTTTGTGCTCATGCCTTGCTCCTCCTTAGGGACTCCTTCCGAAACTTCCTCAAAACACGCCAATTTACCTACAAAACGCAACAAATTCGTATAGTCTCCGAATCTCATAGAAAATCGGAATCTAAACTAAAAAGGGACAAAACTAGCAAAGAAAAGAACAAAAGACACATATTTACAAGGGAAATTAACCACTAAAACACCACCAAAATCAGAGACATCAATACATATCGGTGGTGGCTCTTGTTGTTCATGCCGTATGCCGTACTTATTTAAGGAAGCACACACACTTGTTTAGCCACCCATGTATCCGCCCCCAATTTCTCACCCGAATTGGAAGCACGCTTATATATAGGGACGAAAATTGGAAATTAGTGGCGGATCCGTACAGAAACATATCGCTGGTGGCTCTTGTTGTTCAGGCCGTATGCCGTACTTATTCAAGGAACCACGCACACTTGTTCAGTAAGATGTTTTTCATACGCTTGTACAAAGTTATTCAACACTTTCTTGCTTAGTTATTCATACTCGAAAGAGAACTTGTGCACCTCGTCGAGGTTCTAGGAAACTCTCAAACCTTGTACCTATGATCTTAAATCCTACACCCTAAAACCCTAATCCTAAAACCCTAAACCCTAATCTTAAACCCTACAACCCTAGAACCTTAAACCCTAAATAACGATGGATAAATATCTAAAAGATATTGAATAAAATCTTTATTTTTCTTAATCTTGACCATCCATTAAAGTAAATCTAACGGTCTAGATTATGACTCATGGTTCACCCTAATTTGATGGCGAGCGTGATTCGATTAGTATAATTGTAGTATGTTCCATTAAATTTCCTTTCTTGTATTATATTGAATGTAGTATATTTTTGTCATGATTAGTATAAAGCATGTTATATATTATCTTATTGTTATATTTTTTTTGGTTGAAACCTTATTTTTATATTTGGATCATACTATCTTATTACAATTTTAATGTCAAACATTTGAATCAATGTAAAATGTTAAAAGACCAATACGAGGACCGTGGGGCGTAGTGGTCGTAGAACAATTCCAACTTCAATCATTCTTGTGAATCATATGACAAAACTTGGATACCCCAACAAAAGACTCACTCCATTACAAAAATCACAATTTGCAAACAATTTTGAGCAGTAAAAAAAAAAAAGAAAAAGAAAAAGAAGCATTAGTAGTTGAGTTTAGACTGCAGTCGTTTTAGCAGTTGATACCGCATTGCTTGACATCAGGCCCTTTGGTTTTGAGCACAAAAGGATCAATTCTGACCCACAACAAGGAGAAGATTGAAGCCAAGAGGACTGACCATATGATAACAATAGTAGGTGTCCTGTTCTGCCTCCCCATAAGACCCTTGAGGAATGGATACAGATGAACAATCACCCAAAAGGCGAAGAAGAGCTTCCCGAACAAAGGTCCCCACGACTCGGACCCGTTGTTGATTGCATCCGAAATCCCAGCAACAACTCCCACCAAATTGATGATCAAGATGGTGGTTGGTGGGATGAGGAGTGTTGTCCACTTGAAGGTGTAGAGTTCGCCAAACTCATCGTCGTCGTCAATGGTCTTGGATGTGACTGTGAAGTTGGTGTCGATCCCGGCCAGAATCTTGAGGAGGCCTTGCACCACTGCAAAGAGGTGAGCTGATACTCCACCAATAACCCAGAATTGCTCGTTCCTCCACCATTCCTCGATGCTCACTCCACTCCATCTGAGCTCGAGGATGCCTGTCGCGTAGATTGAGAGGAAGAGCGCGATGAAGAAGAGACTTGCAAAGGTAGTGATCTGAAACGCAATATATACATGTACGTACACACATAAGTTTGTTATGATTAAAAAAACCAATGTAGCTCATATATGTATATGTTCATATGTATATAGTTGTAGGTGGGTGTTACCGTAGGCATGATGAATTTTCCGGTGAGCAAGCAGATGGCGGGGAGCATGCAGTAGGCGAGGAGGGGCAAGGAGGTGAAGGGGTACACAGTTGTGTTGATGTAAGAAAGCCTCTCCAGCCATTTGAGGTTGCCTCCCTTGTAGCCGTACCAAACCGGACTATGACGACTGAAGAAGATCTCAACTGACCCAAGGGCCCAACGCAGGACCTGGTTGAGACGGTCCGAGAGGTTGATAGGGGCTGATCCTTTGAAGGCGGGTCTCTTGGGCATGCAATATATGGACCTCCAACCGCGACAATGCATCTTGAATCCCGTTAGGATGTCCTCCGTAATCGATCCATAAATCCATCCCAGCTGTCGCAGCAGAAGAATAGGAGCAGTTAGCTAAGTTGCCACCTACCTAGTCATGACTCATGATCGATGAAAGATTGATTATGGTTCAGATGATTACCTCTGCACCCCATGCAGTCTTGTCTTCGTAGCCGCAACTAATAACATGAATGGCTTCTTTTAGCAATGCTGCAGGGCTTGATGATGGCGGGACGCCACCATCAATCATCAGAGTTGATGTTACAAAGATTGCTGATTGACCAAATCTCTTCTCGAAGTTCATCTCAGAGGCCATTTGACTCTGGTCAACTTCATAACCTGATTAACCATATCAAAAGTGAAGAAAACAATGTTACTATTACTTTCATCTCACCCAATGAAAGGTTCAGTAATTGTGAGGCTAGGTAGTACCTTGAAGGCTCATAGTTGCATCCTCATCTGTACCACTTTTGTTATACTTGAGGTTCTTCTTGCGGCGTCCAAAACACGGGCAACAATCACAGCTTACCATCTTCGGTCTCTTCGCCTTCTTAGGAGGTTCGTATCCATACAAGGCTTGCCTTCTAAAGACACATCCTGTGCCCACATACACTGGGCCTTGAATTCCATCTAGACCTTTCATGTTGATCTTCACGTACAATAATCAAAAAAAAAAAAAAAGATTCGTAGTTACTAGTTAGTATCATGGCAGTATTCAGGAAGAAAGAAGTAATTTGTTCATTCAGAAGCTTACATCAAAGAAGACAGTGTTCCTGTTAGCATATCGATCATTCCTGTCTATGCCATCAAACCTCTGGGGGAATTGCACATAGCAAACTTTTCTTCCGATTTGTGGGTCCATCAAGAAACACATGGATTCTCTAACAGCCTTGCTGTTGTTTATGTAATGGTCACAGTCCAAGTTCAGCATGAAAGGAGCATTGGTTAGAACTGCAGATACTCTCACCTGCAATATTGTCAACAACAAACATTCATTAGCAAGTATGTACGAAAGCATGAAGCTAGCTCTGGGTATGACTATTGATGGGTGGATTGAGGCTGGCTCACCAGACAATTCATGGCACCAGCCTTCTTGTGGTGTTGAAAGCCAGGCCTCTTCTCACGAGAGACGTAAACCAGACGAGGGAGCTCATTTCCTTCCACATCATGGCCTCCACTGTGGCCCAGAAACACCTGAATCATTCCAGGATGGTCCCTGGTATTGTTCCCTGGCCAAGGTGTTCCATCTTGCATGATCCACCCTTCCGGAGGAACTTTAGCAGCTTTCGCAACCAGAGCATTGACCCGAACTTTAAATTCCTCGTACTCCCTCTACACCAGCAAACAACCATCATGTGAATTTCCAAATTTCTAGCATAGGACTCACTTGGTTCAGCTCTGAGTTTCCCTTTTCTTAGTGAAAAGTAAATAAGCTAACCTTCATAGAACGGCGCTCCTTGACAAATGTCGGTTGGACTTTGTCCTTGAGATAATCCATCTTGAGAGAGAAGTACATCTCAGGCGCTCGGGGTTCTATGGAGAACTTCTTACAGAAAGGAACCCATTTCCTAGCAAACTCAGCGGTTTCGGAGAGGGCTTCAAATGTAAGCATGGAAGCTCCATCATCAGAGATGTAGCAAGATATCTTCTCCACTGGGTAGTCCATTGCTAGAATGGATAGAACGGTGTTGGATGTAACAAGAGGAGGCTCCTTCAGTGGATCCACTGTACTCACAAAAATATCAATGGGAGCTAGCAGATTTGGTTCGCCTTCTCTCTCGTACCTACCGCCAATCGAATAAGTTATATATGATTCAGCTGAGGAGGAGTTTTATTTGAAAATGCTTATATGGATGAGCTGTTACCTGAGAGAGAGACGGTCAAGGTAGGTCTCACGATCAATAGGATACCACTTAGGGAACTGATCAAGGATCCATGAAAAGGCGAACCAGATTTCGCAGATGACGGATGTCAGCCATAGACCGATAGCATCATGGACCGGGTTCATTAGACGGTATCTGAGGAAGATGGCTAGTACAAAGAGCCGGATCACTATCACCATACGATACGGGTTGATCTTGCTGGATGCAATGGGTACTTTCCTGGAGAGTGGCTGCCTTGCTTCATCAACCCTGTCATGTTACATATTGGTCATGTAGAGATTAGATGAAATTTTCAAAGCTAAGAGTGAATACAAAACAGGTGAAGGAAGGCAAGTTTCTGACTTGGTAGGATCAACATATTCATCAGCCTCAGGCCCAAAATTTCCCTCTCTGCCATCCCACCCTGCGTTTCCTATATCCACGAAAAAGGAAAGAAGGCTTCACTATCTATTTTCCTTATATAGCACCTTAAGAAATCAAATTATGGTGACAAATTTAAAAAAGAATGATCAGAAACCATATATACCATGGTCAGATACTGGGTACGGATGAACACGTCTGTGTAGGGAAGAAGCCATGATCTGATCTGCACCATAATTTCCCAGTGGAAGCTCGCCACTGACCTGCGTAGACATTACAAAAGGGATGTTAATTTTGGAAGGATTACATACAACTTGAGGTATGGTAAACAAACAGCAACGGGTTTCCAATCTCTGTGGGAACTTACAGGTCTTGAAGAGCCACCAGCTATGACCACAGGGAACTGTGCGTTTTCGTCGTCTTCGGGGCCTCTTCCATAGCTCATCTTCCCATGAAGCATAGCTTCAGCAAGATGATTGTTCTTGTTCCTGTTCTTCTCATCTTCAATGTTGAATTCATGCTCGATATCATCTATGTCTTCTTCATCGTCGTCTCCATCCACCCTCGGGCTCCCTATTTTAGTTCCATTCCCAGTGTTAAGTAGTTGCACCATTACATGGCAATAAGATAGCTTATTTAGATGATGCTACCCATTAATACAACTTAATTTTGAGTTCATTCTGCAAATTAATGCCTTATTAGAATAGAAATTGAAGATTAGTAGTAGTAACTAGTAAGCACTAGCCTTTGAGCCTCTTGTATCTAGTCTTGCACTGGGGACAGAGCTGACTCCCTTCCCTTCTCTCATACTCGTAGCAGGGCCTGCAGGCGGGAAAACCGCATTCGTTGCAGGCCACAAACAAGTCCCCGTCCACGGTTAGCCCCACCTCATCACCGCATATCTCGCAAACTTGGCCAGTCAAATCCTTCAATGGCTTGGGCTGCAGACATCCCAAAACACCAGATTAACTAACTTATATGCTCTATACAAACATAGTGTACTTGATGATGCAAGGCATGATCATACATAACATACAAAATACGGTCATCATTGATAAGAGTAAATTACCTCTTCGTGGCCATGGATGACGACAAGTTCATTGCGGTTGTGGGAACCGGCGACAAGTCCCGCGCTCGCTTCCATATGGCTGAGGCTGAGGCTGAGGCTGAGGCTGAGGAGGAGGGAAAGACGTCCTTGACGTTTTTATGTTGAAGGTTTCATTAAAAAGAAAATATTCCCTTAGCGGTTGCGCACCTAATTCAAAAGTGTCAACATACGGGGAAGGGGAATGAGTTGTGGTTGTGTTGGTTGGAGGGTCTTCGTTGCCATCAAGTGAAGCATACTCAAGCTAGCTCACACAGACAGAGCCAGTCCCAACTACCTGTTCCTTTCTACCAACAACTCCTGTGTTTTTTTATTTTTGCGGTGGTCTGGCTAGCTTCGTACTTACCTTTGTTATTTGGTCGAAGCTTCATACTCACTTTAAAATGCTTCATCACCAACACATTTCACACCTTTTTTTTTCCTTTTTTTCTATGTATGTATTTATTTATTTGAAAATATTGAATGAAACTAATAATGCGTGCTTGGTGAATTACGAGTCAATCTTTTTAGTGATCTACTGTAGAATATATAGCGCGCCATACAGTATTATTACATGTACACGTGTGCATTCAGCCACGTCTTAATTAAAACATGCACAAACAAAGCTCAAGATCCTCACTGAAGTAAGTAACCCAAAATATCGAAACCCAAAACATCTTCTTTGTAGAAATACCATTTGGCATCATCCGTCATGATAACGACATGCTACCTTGAGCGACTTGTTCAGGCTCACTTAAGACCTTGAACTAACCAACAAAAAGAGGTAATATAATCAGGGGTAAAAATCACATTTCTTCAAGGCACTGACAAGCCAAAATTTCACTAGATTAGTGGTTTGATCTTAATAAAAGTTGCTTAGAGATAAGACATAATACATATTGCATACTCATTTATTTTGACATCATATGCTTAGGGATGTTGAGCATCTAATTAAAGTTGCTTAGAGGGTTTAAGGGCCAAGTTTAGGCTAATTCCACACGGATTGTATAGCCCCCTGCTAATTCCACATGGATGATATGATTGTCTTACATAGAACTAGAAGGGGAAGATATTTCATCTTTGTTGTAGTTGATCCTGTTTTTCTAACATAGCACACTTGCTTGTCACAAAACTTACAATGTGGCTGAATTCTTTAGAGAAGTTGTGAGATAGAATGGTGTGCCTAGGACAATCGTGCATAGTGATAGGGATATGAAATTTCTAAGTTGTTTTTGGAGGACAATTTGGAACAAGTTACGAACTAAATTGTTGTTTCTACTTCTAATGATCCTCAAACCGAGATGGGCAGACTGAAGTGACCAAAATCTTCTTTCAAAAACCTAAATTTATACAAAATCCTCGAATAGAAACTTAAGTTCATTCGTTTCGGCTAAGGGTCTATTTGGTAAAACTAGCTAAAACTGAATTAAGAGCTGGATTCAGCTTTATTAAGCTTAGAGGAGACAGCTTTTTATTTCCAGCTTAATTCAGTTAAATTCAACTAGACAAGTTCCAGCTACAATGATCCAACCAACACCAAAAATACTTTATTTTAAAAAAAAGTTAAGCTTCAGCAAGCTCCATTAAGCTTCGTTAAGCTTCCTACCAAACGGACCATAATTCCCTCTTTTTTTTACATGTAATTATAATATCCATCCGTTTCAGTTTTGTCCAAAAGTGAATCCCGGAGATCAATGTTAAGTTGTGGGGTGCGATTCAAACACACTAATTTCCACATAATGGCAAGTCTCATGTCACTCCTCGGTACAATGCATCACAGCGCAGGTCATCTAAATGATCGACGCTCCGGTATCCATGCAACTCCCTGAAAGCCGACCAACCCCGGCGGTTAAGGAATTCCCGAAGGTCGTCCTCAGAATAGAACGTCTTCTCTTCTGTTTGCAGAGGAATGTGGTCCGACTCATCATAGTCGCAAACTTTTATAGTCACGCCTAGAAGCAGTTGAACATATATGCTCGTTAGTTTCTATCAAAGTACAAGGGCCGAGCATGAAACTAATAAAATTATCATGTATACACATGTATGTTGAAGGAATGAACCAGCTTACCCTCGTCGAGGTGAAGGGTATAGTTTCCTAGTGGCATATCCCTGTCAAGGCTACGAACTACCAAATCTTCATCCTCCAGCCAAAATGCTCTTTTCGTTCTTATCCCGAATGCTGACTTGATCGCATGACTGATGGCGTCTGCAGTGCCATCTACACCAATCCTTCTGGTGTAACCCCCCCACTTCACTGTTATCACCCTTCCAACAAAGGAACGTGTCTCGTCCCCTGCAGATAAGGAACACACTAGCATTCAAGAAAAGTGGAGAAAGCAAGGATTATCTCAGCATTGGACAGAATATGAAACTCATGACGAGACTTGTTCAATCTTAAAACGATTTTCTTTGTCACTGTGACAAATTCCTCAAAACTATAACCTATCATTCATGCATTTTATTCCAAAAATCTACTCCATAACCAATCAGCTTTCTATAACTATACAATTAATGCTATGCAACTTGTATAGAATGAGCAGAACAGATCACATTGTAGCTTATTTGCTCGTCTATGTTGCCATTTTCCAGCACTGACAAACTTCCATTACCAATCACATTAGCCAGAAGAATGAACATACCCTTAACTTCTAAGCTAAACTCACCATTGCCAGGAGTCTCTCTCCAACATGATGGTGGGCCTCCATTAGCCACAACTGTATCTGCTGCAGTGATGGCCAGAGCATGTCCATCGTGATCCAGGCTTCTTTCAAGGTTCAATGCTTGCCTATCATTAGCTGGGGCATAATATACAAGAAGGAGAAGTTGATTAAAGAATCTTAAGAAATACTTCACCCAGCAAACTCTGAAATCATTAACCAAATGAAAATAAAGATAGCTGAGAATCTGTAACCGGGACAGACAACTCGAGAAGCAATGCATAAAAATATCACGACCGCTATAAAATAAGTGATCCAACATTCTGCTAAACAAAATTTCAGTAACCAACAACAATCAATGTTTTGACTTGGACCATATATACACACACAGGGCAAAAATTGAAGCATGCTACTCAACTTGGGAAATGAGGAGGGCTCTTCTAAAGCAATTCTAGATTGCACCATATCAACAAAATCAACCAAGTTAAGAAATGAGCAATACAAACAAATGGAATTAATTCCTGTAGTGTTTTCCTTAAAAAGAAAATCAATTCAGATTCCACCACCCTTAAGAGCACTTGTTCAGAGTATGAGCTTTATGATTGACAAGCAGTGGAACTATATAATGGGTATAGGCGGTCATACAGCAAAGAAACATATAAATCATCAAAGCAGTTGAGGTTATAGAACAAAATTGCACAACCCATATGAACCACATGCCTTCAATTGGGACATATGGAATACTGGAGTCCTGAATACCTGCAAGAATAGTGGTGACAGACGATAAGCCAATCAATATTGACAACAAAACACAAATACTAAGAGCAAGCTCAGCTTATAGTCATTCGAATTGTGGAATCGTCAATTATTGAAATTGGATTGTTGAATTTATCTAAGTAATCATTGGCCATGTTGCAAGTGGTAGGATATGCTAGTGCTTAGCTCCAATTAGGCTTGTTTGGACAAACAAAAGGTTGTAATAATACTTAGGGTTGGTTGTATGCAGCAAGTATAATGGATGAGTAATGGTTGAATTGACAGAATGTGAAATCGGGAATGTAGGGAGGGACCTTTATCAGACAATTGGAGAAAGGAATCGAGCTTGGAGGAGCTGGCGGAAGCCGTTGCAGATGAGAAAGTGGGCATAAGGCTATTAGGGCTCCTATAGGCGGGGGCGGGGGGTGTAGAGCGAGTCCGCTCCCTGAGAATGTCGTCGATCTCCTTGTAATAGAACATCTTGGCGGGGGTGTTGTTGTGCTGCTGCTTGGCCTTCTTGAACTCCTTGAGCAGGTTCCGCCACTTGTCGGTGCACATGGTCGGGGAGCGGTCGAACCCCCTCTCCCTCATCCGGGCCGAGATCTGCTCCCAGAGGTGCTTGTTCGACTTGGAGGTGTTGAAGAGGGAGTCCGTCTCCCTCCTCAGGCTGATCAGGCTCCGGGTCTCGTCCTGGACCCAGGTCTCCGCCCGCTTCTTCGGGGCCACGCACCTCGGGTCGTCCGAGTCCCCGAGCTGGCCGGGGAGGGGCTCCGTGCTGGGGGTTACCGCTTCCATTATCATGTCGCCCTCCTCCTCGTCTGGGTCGACCGGGCGATCTTTGTAGAGATCGATGGCCGTTGGAGTGGGCGGGGGAGGTCCGCCTTTCTGCTGGGACTCCGACATGTACATTCTATGTGCAAATGTGCAACGATGCGAGGCCCCAACGCACAAACTACGACTCCTTATGTAGTCGTGCGCAGGATGTTGACATCGTAATACTAGTACACAACCGCAAGGGGAAGACATTTGTGCTTATAAGGCTCCCTTTGGAGAGTCGTAAGTGGACAGCTGGAATTCCGATCTCGATAGCGGATACGCTCTCCCCTTGGATTCTTAAGGGCGCTCTTTTTTTCCCGATCCTGATTGCGGATCCGCTCTCCCCTTTATCCTTTTTTTCCCGATCCCGATTGTGGATCCGCTCTCTCCTTATATCTTTAAGGGTGTTATTTTTTTCCCCAATAGCGGATACGCTCTCCCCTTGTGCCCTTTAAGGGTGCTATTTATTTTTTCCCAGCTAGTAGATTTCGCGGTTCGGCGAGTTGTAAGTAGACAGCTGGAGTTCTGATCTGAATAGCAGATCCACTCTCCCCTTTACCTTTAAGGGTGCTATTTATTTTTTTGGAGAATTCCGCTCCTATTAGCAGATTTCACTGTTCGGCCAGTTGTAAGTGGACAGCTGGAATTCCGATCCGATAGCGGATCCACCATCCCCTTTATCCTTAAGAGTGCAATTTTTTCCTTGGAGAATTCCGCTCCTGTTAGCGGATTTTGCTGTTTGATGAGTCGTAAGTGGACAGCCGGAATCCCGATAGCGGATCCACTCTCCCCTTTACCCTTAAGGGTGCTATTTTTTAGGACATTGGTCTGACAGATTGCAGCTTCGATCCCCCACTAATCTCCTTGAGGTAAGGCATATGTAAATCCCTTTGTAAGAACTCTATGAGCTCTTGGGTCTTCCCTGACCGTAAAGTGGCCACCATCCTCTCACCCTAAATTTTATTATCAAAAAAACATTTGGTCCCGTCCGCCGGGTCTTCTTTTTTTTTTTTTTGATTGCGGAGCTACTAGCTCGAACAAACCAAAATTAGGCCCCCTTTTAGTTACAGGGAAAGCCTAAATTATCGCGACGGATGATCTTTAAGAATTCAAACAGCGGGGATGCTGATTCAGCAAACACCTCGACTGCGGCATCCGCCGGGTCTTATTGAAAAATGGTTTCTTATAATAACATTGTTTATAATAAAACAGAAAAAAAGAAGTTACAACGATATACAAAGAGTCATTTGATCTCGTATGAATTGATCAGGCAGCAGCAATCTGCTGAAAACCTCGGAGAAAAAACAGAAAAATAAAACTATAGGGGCCTCAACTCTTGAACTGGAAGCACATGAAAAGCTTTCTCCACCAACTGACATTTTCTTCAACAGATGGATCACTTTCGTCCTTGAAATTTGCCACCTCACTAAGCTCCTGATAGGAGTCCACAAGGTGCTGAAGTCTAGCAACAAACTCTATCAGAATGGAAGCAAATGTTGCTAATGACAGGGAGCTCGCGCTTTCGGCTGTTAGTGCCTCCTGTTCATTGTTTGCTAGTGAAAGAAGAGAGGGCCATCTCGTCCCCGTAATCGCAGCTGTTGAACCAATCCTGGCCATTGAATCCATACCAGGGACTGAGGGACTAAAACTTGCCATGGAAGCTCTTGAAAACCCACGATCGTACCCTCCTGGTGATACAGCATCAAAACCTATTTCACTGAGGGACCTTATTACTCCATGGTTTTCCACATCCTTGACATCAAAGCTAATCTCCACTTCCTCGAATTCCTTGGGACATTTTCCTTCTTCCCAGCGGTCAATATTGACAAGCAGATAAGAGTTTTCGTCTATCTTCATCTGCAGCTCCTCTGCCGCGTCATGGACCTCCTTCAGTATATCACCATCGCTCAGCCTCTCCAGTTTTTCAAGTTTGTTCCCGAGCTCACGTAACACTTTAGCTCCAGCGTTTCCGACTCTTTGAAGTTCACTTGCAAAAACTTTTCTCTTCTCTTCCGGGGCCTATAAATGGGGCAAAGAAAATGTGAAAAATAACTAATCATCATATATATGCTATGTATATGCCACCATTGAAAGAAAAAAAGGAATGTTCCCAATTTTATGCTTTGAGAATCTCTTGGGCACTCAAAGAAGAAACAAAAAAACATACATATACTTGAAATTATGGATACCTGTATCTCAATCTTCAACATTTGAATTTTGTTATTTTAGCGCTACTAACTTTCCTAAAACATCCAGAAATTAAGAATATAAAGGGAAAAAAAAACTTTTACTTAAAATGAAAGCAGAAATTTATATAAAAATGATCAGACTTACTCGGGGAAATTATAGAAAGTAAAGAAGAAACACAATCATATTTTTTCAAGACAGTTTAGTCATCAGACTGCCATTTTAATCAATTTCATTCTATATATGGCTATTTTACTCTGTTAACCAAATTATACAAATTTCTCTTGTTCTATAATTTAACCAGGAGCATTAATTTTCAAAATATATGGCCAAAGACAATCTTATCTCCCAAAAATAATTGCAATGCCTTGGACAAGATTTGCAAATCAAAGCTATGAAAAAATATCAAAAAAGGTCAACTACAAACAAGAGCACCTACCCAGGGGCTATGACTATGTTACCACTATATGGAGCTTGCTTGTCTATAATGATATAGCTTGGCCTTGACCTTGATCACAGCATCCAGTCAATTGTTGTAGCATTTAAAACAATATCATGTGATGCATGGCAATATTTAACACTAGCCAAACCCCAAATAACATCAGCACAGAGAATAAAGAATTGAAAAAAACATATGTTGATGACATATCACATCCGATGACCAAAACTGAAGGAACCCTGAATCTGTTCTCTCAAACCAACAAATATACAATTATACATGAAGAACGTCATCAGATACCAGATATGAAAATGGTAAGAACGAAAAACCAGCCCAGTGATGGCAGACTGCTGCAGCATAGGTGAGAAGTCAAGACTAATATGAGATCAACCAAATCCAGCAGAGATTTGCAGAGTTGCAACCAAAATTCACTTTCAGCAAGTTTCCTTGAGTGATTAAGCCTTATAGAATGCAAAAAAGGGCCTGAAACTATCCAATTTAAACAAAACTTGGATGCAAGTTTTCTGTCCTAAATAAATAATCAGACAATTTACCCGTTAAATATAGTAAGCTCTATGCAATGATAGCCATTCTCACGGATGAAAGAACACATTATTAATGAGCCTCAATTGCTTTTGTAAGATAAACATAAATAATTAACATCCAAATCATGGTCTCCTTGTATTTGCTCTTGCTAGTCAGCATCTTTATCCATATCCTAGTACTTACTACTTATTTCTTCAGGTGCATTTGGCATATACACTTTTCCTTATAAGACTTCTGAGCACATTGTTACCATAACGATAACTTTATGAGGTCTGATCAACACCTTTTCAGATTATCAGCATGTTTATTAAACAAATCCTTCAGTCTTAAGAGTTTCCTTTGGAGTGTGGTCATAGGTTTAAATGGATAATAAAATCACAAGAAAATATCAAGCAATTCCAGTTCAGTAATCTAGAAAGTCATTATGTTATATGCAGGTGTGGTGACAAGAACCATAACATTTAAGGGCGCACACATAGAGAAGACAACAATGTTGTAGCTGTCTACCAAGAGAAAAAGAGGACAGAAAAGTTACAAGCAATTGACATAATATCAGATTATAGAAAGTCACCTGTATTTCAGACAGAATGCATCCATGCATTGCCATGACCATAAATGCACAATGTCTCAATGCACCAGCCAGCATAACGTATTTTTGCCAAGGGTATTTGAACATCCTATAAGGACCATGAGGTGGCTCCCAGCTAGCGAAGTCTAGCTGAAAAGGAAAGAAACATACCTAAACCGTCACATCTAGAAGCTGAACCCGGCAAACAAATACAAGTAATTAGTCCTAAAATACCAAAGATTCCTCCTGGCTAGAAGACTGGACAGCTGCTCTGTAACCATTATACAAAGGATCATCATATGCCTGATATGTGAGAATTTTAGAAGGGATTCTCTCGTACTCCACGCATTGCAGGAACCCATTAACACATCCTGGTGACAATCAGCTTATTAGATTACATCTTGCAAACAGAAAAAGAAATATGTAGCCTCAACTGTAGAATCTAACCTTCCAAAGAATTTGCAACACCCCGGAAATTCTTCACGACCAGTTTATGAAGGTCTTCACCAGACCAGATGGGGAAAACAAATATATTCACAGTGAATGCAACAAAAGCACCAACTCCTATCAGCAATAATCGATAAAATGCTGTCTGGAAGAATTTTGTATTTGAATTTCCGGTGACTAACACCAAGGAAAAGGTGAGCAAGAATACTCGAAATCCATATTCGTATGGTTTCATGGTTGGGTATAACTTTGCATAACTTGCTAAGAACCCTGAACATCAAAGGAAACAAATGACTGTACAGGTGATGCCAGATACAGAATTTAACGTTCAAAGAGAGAGTGGTAAAATCTAACCTGCAGAAAACATGCTCAATATGATAAGAACCTCTTCAAAACTGCCACATCGGGTAGCTACCTCAGCTATACCTAAAGCCAGTCCTCCAGCAGACAAAGTGCCGATGGCACGGTTTAAGCCTTTGCTCAGAGTTGCTCCTGCATAAAACCAAAATCAGAATCACAGAAATCATCGACTCAAAGATTCAACAGAAGAGCGCACATTCCCAGCTGACATTAGGGTTGAGCATCAAAACACAGGTCAGATTGAGAGGCAATACCTACGCTGAATTCGAAGACAACAACGACAGTAAGGATGGCCCAGATTGAGTATGAGCTAGCATCCTTCAAGGGCTCCTTCAAGAAGATGAGCAGCGACACAATAGCCAAGGACAGCCCCATCTTGGCAGCAAAATAGACTTTCCTGGGATCCGCCCGACCCATCTCGTAGAACATAGCCGCCTTGCTCTGGAACTCGTTACAGAAAGCAACCATCGAATCAGAAAACCACCGGAAGCACCTGCCTTTACGCTCACCATCGAGGCCCCTGGTGGATTCGATCCCGCCGCTAATTTCAGCATTGGAACTGCCTAGACCCAAAGGCAAGTAACCCTTCCCGGACAGCAGCCTCTCCTTGGCTTTCTCGGCGAAGCTCTGCCCTTCCGAAGTGTTGGGCATTTCGTCTGCCAGTCGGTCAACACCATCAACTTTGAGTCAACTGGAAGCCACAAACCCACTGAAGAAGCATCAAGTTGGAAGAAGCAAACGATTTAGTAGAATCCTCTCTCTCTCTCTCTCGAGACGGAGATTGTCGTGGACCTTCGATTTTCAGATCAGTCTCTACTGCTTGCTAGGAAAACGATTGTTTTCAAGAACAAATCTCCTTTAATGTTAGCTCAACTTTTTTATGATTCTGCCACGATATTTTCAGTACGAGTAATTGATAGTACTTGATAGGGGTGTAAAAAGTATTTTAAAGGTAAAAAGAAATGTGAGATCAAGAAAGAGAGTAAATAAAGAATACAAATCGATTGACGTGTACAGGTGTTTTTGTTTCCATGGACAAGGTTCCTTTTTGCTACCTTCTTGACGAAATTCTTCTTCTCCACTAGTCTACGCACTGCCTGCCTACTGAAACTCTCGCCAAAAGACGGAGGAGATGGAGTTCAAGCATCTGCGCTTCATTACTCACCAGTCCTTCTTCTCTTCCGTAGTATCTGGCGACGTCAACCAGCTTCAGCTCATCGTCGACAAGCTGATCGGCGACGATGCTCCTGATCGTGCTTCTCTCCCCTCTTTAATGGCGCTACAGAACAACTCCGGAGAGACCGCCTTGTATATAGCAGCTCAGGCCAATATGGAAGAGATGCTTAGGTATTTGATCCCATTTTGTGACCTTCAGACCGTCCTGATCAGGTCCAGGTCCGATTTGAACGCCTTTCATGTCGCCTCTAAGCTTGGCCACTACGGTATGCCTTCCTTTCTTTGCTCTTGTCATTCGTTTCCAGTTTCTTCGGGCCTTGTGATATTTTTGGTCAGTATTTGTAACTGATGCATAATTATGGAATCTAATTGGTTGTTCACAATTAGGGATGGAAAAGGTAAGGGCGAATTGGGGGTTTCTTTATGCTTCCTGAGGCTGATTTAGTGTGTGTTTGCACAGTTCTGGACTTTTATGATTGTAATTAGGAGCTAATGAAAATTGGGAGTATATGTGTATGTGAATTGATGAAAATTTCTGGACTTTGATAACGAGGCCCTATAATTGTTGTTGTGATCAGGGATAGTTAGGCTGCTTCTAGACAATTGGCCTGAACTGTGCAAACATTGTGATGCTTCCAACACTTCCCCACTCTACTCAGCTGCTGTTAAAGACCATCTGGAAGTGGTTAATGCAATGCTGGACACACATCCCAGTGCGGTTAGGATAGTGAGAAAGAATGGGAAGACAGCGCTGCACACGGCTGCAAGGTATGGTCTGCTACGAATCGTTAGAACTCTTATAAACACAGATCCAGGGGTTGTCTCCATCAAAGATAAGAAGGGTCAAACTGCACTCCACATGGCTGCAAAAGGTCAAGACCCTTCCATAGTTGTGGAGTTGCTGCTTGCTGATTGCTCTATACTGAACGAGCGTGACAAGAAGGGTAATACAGCAGTGCATATCGCCACAAGGAAGTGTAGAACAGAGGTAATTTTATGAATCCTGTGTTATATAAGTGCTCTTCAATTTAACCTTAATCCTTTGCATACTTAAGCATTGTTTGAGGCTTCAATTTATTGCCTTAATCATCTTATATGGATTTTTTCCAGATACTATGCGACCTGCTACGATATAAATCAGTTATGGTGAATGCTATAAACAATCAACAAGAGACTGCAATGGACTTGGCTGACAAGCTTCAGTATGGGGAAGCAGCATTACAAATAAAAGCAGCTCTTCTGGAGGCCGGTGCGAAGCATGCCCGAAATGTTGGACGGATAGATGAAGCCATGGAACTGAAAAGGACTGTGAGTGACATAAGGCATGAGGTGCATTCACAGTTCCTCCAAAACGAGAAGACCAACAAGCGCGTTTCTGGCATACGAAAGGAGCTGAAAAAACTTCACCGTGAAGCTGTTCAAAACACAACAAACTCTGTAACTGTCGTTGCCGTCCTTTTTGCCTCGATTGCCTTCTTGGCGATTTTCAACTTGCCCGGGCAATATGTACAAGAGCCAAAAGCGGGTCAACAAGTTGGGGAGGCAAACATAGACATAGCTGCGACCATTGCATTCCGAGCCTTCTGCCTCCTGAATGCTATGTCCCTTTTCATCTCTCTCGCTGTTGTTGTGGTTCAGATCACTCTAGTAGCTTGGGATACTCGCTCACAGAGGCTGGTCGTGACTGTTGTCAACAAGTTAATGTGGGCTGCTTGCTTGAGCACCAGTGGGGCCTTCATGGCAATTGCCTTTGTGGTTGTGGGTAACCACGGTTCATGGTTGGCCATCACCGTCACAATACTAGGAATCATTATGATGGTGGGGACGCTGGCTAGCATGTGCTACCTTGTATTCAGACATCACTTCAGGGCTCTTGGTAACGATTCTCAGAGTCGAATAAAGAGAGCAAGTACGAGCAAATCATTCTCCTGGTCCCACTCCATACAAATTTCAGATCTAGACGAAGACGACTCTGACCACGAGACAATGTACGCTCTGTGACCGGTTTGTGCTCTTGTGTATTCTGCTACTTCATAGCAGCTGGTTTAAAAATCACAAATCTATCATATCGGTTTTTGAATTTGAGTTGCTTTAGATCACACCGCTTTGGTGCCTTCTTTAAATGGTTGGCGTCGCTACTTTTCCACCATTATATGACAGAAATGCTACTATTCCCACTATTTCCAGCTCAGGTATGTTGTATGTGTATACTGGTGCATATGGGTTATTTGAAGTGATGTTTCGGCAATCCTCCGATGAAGTTCATGCCCTAGGAATTGTGGTTATGTGTAACATCCCTTAAAGCTACATAGGTTATCGTATAACTGATACGTGATAATCTTACAAGACCTCAGATTATCACTAAAAGAATGGATTGAGAGACGGGAGAGAGGGTGAGAATTGTGAGATTCCGAGATATTAGAGAGGAAGAAGATAATTGTTTGATAGTTTGGGTTGGAATCTTGGGAAGAGAGAAACCAAGTCCAATTCAAAGTTTAACTATTCGAAAGAAAATTCAACCTCGATTACAAAGCTAACTTCAAGAGTATTTAAAGACAATGAAAAGAGTTATCTTCATATCTTAGGATAAACATTATATCCAAAAATACGGTAAGAAGAGTTTGGGCGAGACAAGGTTGCCGGTAGACCTGATCAAACGGGTCGGGTACGGGCCGGGTTTGACTCATTTTCCCGGCCCATTTTAAAGGCCGGGCCGGGTTTGGGCTACCCATCGGGCCTAATATTTTTTGCCCAGACCCGCCCACAGGGTTGGCCAGTTGCCTGTCGGGTCGCCCATTTTTATTTTAAGCTAAAAAAAATACAATTTTTTAATATGAAATTTCTAAATCTAAGCAATATTAACTTGAAACTAAGCAAGCTAATGTTCATCCATAAGTTAACTAAGAATCCGTGATCTAAAAAAAAAGCTTAGCCAAGAATCCAGCACACATTCATTCATAATACAAAATTACAAAATAAAAATATGAATTCTTTAAACCTTAATATATAAAAAAAACTACATAAAATGCAATGCAATAATTCTTCATACGGTTTGCTGCATCTTTTCGGCATAAGAAATGAGTGAAACGGTGCATAAAAGAAGAAGTAAAAAGATACGTAAGGTTTTGTAACTTTTGATATATATAATTTAATAATATTCCAATTAGTAATTTAATTAATATATTATAAAAATATCTGGGCTAGGCCGGGTAATGGGTCGGGCTTTAAAGCCCATCGAGCTTTATACTATTACCCAAACCCGGCCCTTCAAAATATCCAGGCCGGGTCAACCCGGCCCATGGACTATAAACGTTGTCCATATCCGCCCATTTTCATGGGCGGGCTGGGCGGGCGGGTCGTTTGATCAAGTCTAGTTGCCGCCAATGGCGACGACTTATGGAACTAGTGTCATGACTCATGAAGTTTTAACTAAGTGTGGATCATGACCCGTGATGTTGCCTTGAGAGTCAGTCACGAGTCAGGAGCCATTGTTATGACCCGTGACGTTTTCTTGAGTTGCATACGTCCATCTTAGGCTTCATTTTCCAATGTCTATTTGATAAGGGATGACGAACATAATGTCTACTTGATAGTAATGCAGACCAAGAATGGCTCATGGTTAAGGAGAAACTAAAGACTATGAAACAAAAACATACTCTATAGTTTATGGCAAACAACCAATACTAACAATAGTCTATCACATGGGCGACCCGGATTCGATCCCTGCCAACATACAAAACACTTAAACAACCAATAATAACAATAGTCTGTACAAAGTCGGTTATAGTACAAAGGTTGTCGATCTCATCAACTATGTAGTATCGTTTGCAACTTCACAATAGATAAGGTAGTAAAATAAATAAAGTAAATTGAAGAATGATTGTGACTAACAAAACTACTAAAGTCCAAAAGTAAGCAAATTGTGGTTAATAGGAGCAAAGCTTTTAAGATTAGGGATTCCCACTATAATGCTTTGGTAGACTTAATGAATGCACAATCTTCGTTTTAAACTTTTTGAAGGGAGACATCTAATGTAAACGCCTTCGGTGTTAGCAAATGTGCATATACTCAACTAAACATCCACTTTTATGACTTATAAATTATAATCTAGACTTTTAACTACTCAATATTTAAGACCAATTTGACTAACCATCCGTTGCCATAACTTGCAAACCCAATCTAATCTTAAGGTTTCTATGACAATTATTTCTACACAAGAGAAATCAAGACACTTTCACAATAGCAAAATCTCCAATTTAAGTCTTAGTGTTCAAATAGGAAATGTTACCTTTTAGTCTCAATTTCCTATCTGACTTGTTGGATCGGATGATGTGTTAGTTGGACAAAGCAAGCATTGTTCCAACAAATCAATCCTTCAAGAAGTGGAAAAACAACACAATAAAAAGATACGATATTTAGAGAGGAACATAAAGCTACAAACCTATTACTCTAGTAAAACCACTACCTTCCTTAGAAAGATTTTGAATTATGTAGTATTGTTATTAATGATCATAAACTACAAGGCAAGTAAAGATACCAACGTAAATTAGACTCTATACCAATAATATCTAAATCTCTCATCCCCATCTTCCATAACGTATTAGTAACTAAGTACAAAAAAATTCAACCAAAGTTATCTTAGAAACATGGCATCTCACCAAGTTTCATAAGATCGCAGTTCTTCGTTCAGTACTAAATATCACTGATTTCTTCTTCTCCAATGGGGTTAAAACATATGTAGTCCCCCCGAACTTACGCAAATTTGTCACTTAGACACTCCACCTTTGATTTGGACCTATTGAACACCTGAACTTATATTTTTCGACCTATTGAACACCTGACTGCTGACTTGTGCAAAACAAATCGCCACCATAGCGCCACGTGTGTATGCCACCTCATTATTTTGATTTAAAACAAAAATTCGAAATATGGAGTATATAAGTAATAGGATAAGAAAAAGAAAATTTTTTTAAAAAATTAATTACATCTTTAGGTGTGACATCAACCCCGACACCCATTTCCGATTTGTGGAGCGGTTCCGGCCGCCGGCTCGCCCCGACCTTGTCGCCTTGGCTCCGCCCCGCACTCCGCCCTCGCTCCGCCCCGCAATCCGCCCTCGCTTCGCCCCGCACTCCGCCCAGCTCGTTGTTGATGATTTTAGTGTCATCAATCGTTGATCCCTGAGGAATCAGTGATGGTTCCTGAGGGATCAATGGCCTTTTAGTGTTATCGGGGTTCATGACGACTTTATAAGGTTTCATTTATCTTATCACAAGTTTGGGGGTGTGGAGTACACGCTTGTGTGAGTATATGTGGGATCTAGTGGGAGATATTAAGGATATGTTACACTGAGATGTCCCTTTGGGATCAGTGGTTCAAAGAACAATAGTTCTGGTTGATTGGTACCTACGGGATCAACAGTTTAACGGTTTGAATTTTGATCACGTGGGTTAACTACCTATATAACCGTTGGATAACCACTCTTGTAACTTCCTTTATGACTGGTTTCTGATGGGCCACGTGTCTCTCTAGGGAGAGAGCCGTTGGTGGGAAAGGATCAGCGGTAACCGCTGGTAACCGCCCTTATAACTGCCCACAACTTGTAGAAACCGCTCCCTAGGCTTTCCTACGCCCTATATAAGGCTAAAGGAAGATGAAGTCGGGCTGGTTACATAATCTCTCAAATAGATTCAACCAAGTCGAAGTCATACATCCATTAATACATTATTCTATAGTTTGATCCTTACCACAAGCCTTGGAAAGGATCAGCAGATTTGTTTTATCTCACTTCACACTACTAAATTGAGGGTCTTTTATGGCGGGTTGTGGTGGCGGTTTGAGAAAGGCGACGGTTTTTGCCGGCGGTCAAAGCTATCCTGGCGGTTTTTGCCGGCGGTCAAAGCTATCCTGGCGGTTTATAATTCCCTGAGAATTGCCGGCGGTTTTTAACCCTACAAGGGCGGTTTTTGAGCACTAAAAAAAGCGCTAAAAAAAAGCGGTCTTTTTGAGCCAAAAATTAATTAAGTTTCGCGGGCCGCGAAATTTTTTTTGGGGGAGAAATTAGGTCACCAGAGAAAGAGGTCGCGTTGGTTTTGATTCATCTGGGAAAGAGGCTGGGGTTTGAGTTCGCCAATCTGAGAACGGTACGAAGATCTCCTCACGTTAGGGTTGCTGATTGTTGAGTCCTCACTTTTTGTTGCTGATTAGGGTTCTTGAATGTGTTTAGGCGTTGTTGTGGCTCGAAGATCTCCGCCCTCACATTCGAATCCCTTTCGCAGGCGATTGAAGGAGAACGGTACGAAGAATCGCTTTGCTGGAGGCCGTCGATTGAAGGAGAACGCTTCTGCTCTCACACTTCTTCCAAGCTCGACATCTCAAGAGGTGAGCTCTTCACTCCTGAACTCCGTCGATTGAAGGAGAATCGCTTTGTGTCATTACTAATCTGCTCACACGCCTTCAGAATCTTCGTTTTCGCTTTCTATATCGCACTCCTTCTTCGTCAAGCTATCAGCTGTCTTCTCCAGGAAGCAGCACCAAGCAGCTGAGAATTCGATTAGGTAATTTTCGCTATCAGCTGTTCTTCTTCTTCGTTCGATTTCATAGCTTACTCTGTTTGAGACTTCGATTCCTTCCTTTCAATTCATTGCAAGGAGTGTTAGGTGCAAGGAGTGTTAGGGTGATTGATTGATATTCGCATGGATTTTACTGATTTGAGTGTGGAATTCTCTCTCTTTCGGCTTGTTAAGTTCAATTTTAGTGTATGGATTTTACTGATTTGAGTGTGGAATTCTGTAACTTGTTGTTCCATAGAACGATTAGTCAACCAAATTATAGGTGATAAGCATACTTCCATCAATTTAGAGCTGAAGCATATCCTTGCTTAAACCAGTGAAGACACATAACCCTACTGTTGGACATGATTTAAAGCTGAAGAATGTTATTTTGGGATAAGATTTTGACTGTATCCAGAGAATGTTATTCTAGGTTTATGTCTGTTGACTATGATTTCTATATTTTGGGATTTTGATGGTTTTGCTCAATGCTTGTTTGTTTTTATCCATGCCTTTATAATTAGACTGTTTTCTTTTGGGCAGTATATATCCAATAGGTGTAACTACAGAGGCTTATACATTTACTATGCTTAATGCTTTGTGTTTATGCATTGTTCTCTACTGGGCTGTTCTCACTCTCTATTGAGGCTATTAGAAATGAGAAAACCTTAGGTAGTTGTGTTCCTTTTGTTTGCTCATGGTGTGATATGATTTGTGCATTGATAGATATTCTGACACTGTGTGTGGCTGTGTGCTTTAGCTTGCATAAATGTAATGCTGTCCAACAAATTATAGGTGATAAGCATACTTTTGTAAATATTCTCACTATTAGTTCATGTTGGTATTGTGCTGTAAGCTACACAAATTAAAATCTGTGTCGCCTAATTTTAATCATCATAATCTAGCAAAATGTAAAGCTAAAAAATGAAGCAACTCGACTGATAATTAAAGAACACTTGAGCACTCTCTGCATTAGATTCATTTATTAATTTAGGTGTTAAGGTTTCTGCATTAAACCAGTGAAGAATTTGTGGGCGTTTTTACTTTGACATCCATCTATTTTAGTATTTTTATAAGGTTAGATTTTTTATTTCTTTGGCTGGGGTTTTAACTTTTGTAATTGAGCTTCAGTTTACTTGGCATGTAATAATGAGTTTACCTTTCAAAAAGGGAAATTTGACTTTTTCTTACCCTTCTCATTCTGTTGTTTCTACTAGTGTACTACATTACATAGAAGATTAACAGTGATGTTTTTTTAAGTCATGATTAATATGCTGGTGTTGGTGAGAACAAATTTAACGCATCTTAGTAATTTGTTATACATATAAAAATGGAGAAACGTCACCACACGAAAACCAATAGCCTCAATTTTTGTTTAGGTGGAGTGGAATATTATCTGAGTTTGGATAGAAATTCATTTTTTAACATATTATGAACACTAGCCAGAACAACTGCATATATATATAGTTATCTTAAACGTCATCGTTAATTAATTACTATGTTAATTTGTTTCTAAAATTGTAAACATTTTTTGCAGGCTCTAAGCCTTCCATACTTGAGCAGTGGACCAGGGTATAACTAGAAGCAGCAGCCTCACTGTGTATGAACAAACCCTAACTTTATTATCTCATTTAATCACAGATTAGTGGTACCAAGGCTAATTTTAGTTTTAAGTTTTACACGTTCAAGGAGAAAGGAAATGCATATTTCCTAAAGACCCTGGCCAGGTATAGTTCTTTAATTAAATTACTTTAAAATTAGATATTACCAAAGCCATAGTAAGGATTTTGTAGATTGGTTTAGGGAGAAAGTTGAATTCGAGCTTGGCCAAGGACAGAATTTGCCAGCTTTTGTTAAGTCCTTGTCTGCTGGCCCTTCTTTCATTGTTAAAAGCTACAGCGGGTATTCGATCAATGGATATAAATTTCACACCATGAAGCGCGATAAAAATTGTGTGACTGAAAATAGTGGAGTGACATTATCGGCCTTAACCCCAAGCTTTGCTAGTACTAAGGATCAATACCCTATTATGGGAGATGTCACCTACTATGGTTCTATTGAAGAAATTATAGAGATATTTTATGAAGATCAGTTTAGTGTTGTCTTATTTGGGTGTGTTTGGTTCCAACATGAGGAAGATACCAATGGGCTTGCTCGAATCAATCGAAAGAAACTGATTTATCAACATGAGCCATATATCTTGGCATCTCAAGCAAGTCAGATTTTTTATGTTCAAGACCTACAAGCAGCTGATTTTTATTATGTGGTAAAAGGACTTCCCAGGGAACATTCTGAGTTTGAGAATGAAAATTTTGATCAAGCTGCTGAGATGTATTGGATGGAACGTCACTGGTCTCATCGGAATAGGTCTGAAAATGCAACTGATGATGTAGAAATAAGTCGTACGAGAGATGATGTACAAACAACAATAGTTGATTTGTCTGGAAATGTTGTAGATGATTTTGCATAGCCAGGTGATAGTCTGACTGTAATGCTCATTTATATAGTATTACTAATCTGGTTTGTTGTAAATCTCCTTCATGGTCGAATTGTAGAGCTAGAAAATGAGTCAATAGTGAACATAAACACTGATCTATAAATGAACTGATTCTGGAAATGTGTGTGATCAAAACTACTCTCTTGTATGGTTGAATTATCACCAACATAAACACTGAACTGTTTTGCTGAGATTTGCTCTGCTTATTGGTTCAATAATGAAATATACTCCCTTTTTGTGTAGTTTCTAAAACTCAGTTTTGATGAGAAATGTGTGTGATCATGAGATCCTGACTATTATGTAACCCATTATTTAGTGAAAATGAAACTGATTGTGACATGAATCAATTAATTTGCCTGTAGAGAATAATTTTGTTATTCACCTATTATGTAATCTGACTGACTATTATGTTGAACAGATGGGAAACAAGTACAAGTCTTCTAGTGAAAATGAAACAATCCATCCATATGAAAAGCAAAGGATGGAAACACTTCAAGCCAATGCTGCAAAAATGGAGGCTTTGGGTTTTCACAAAAGCCTATATTCCACGACTTTGAGAAATAAGAATGCACAAGTTCCAATAACTGTTGGTGCTGAAGTATCTGGGAATGAACAACTTATTGACCCCCAGCGTGGCCAGGTTTATGAAATTGTGCATCCAAAAATATTTGTTTAATTTTGTAACACATTATTTACATGTCTGTAATTGTATCATTATATTATTGTAGGTTCCAAGCGATGTGGACTGCTCAAAAGCTAAGTCTGGCAAAAACCCACTTATCCAAACTCTACCCATGGCAGAGATGATGAAGCTGAGATCTAGAAAGCGACAACAAAAAACAAATCAATCTAAGACTAATGTGGCCCAGCATAAAGAGAATGAAGCAAGGAAGTTACCATCTCAAAGTCAAGCAAATCAGCAATCTCAGCAATCTCAACAGCCATCAAATAATTTGTCTCAGCAAACAGAAAGTCAACCTCAGCAAAAGCAACCATCTCAACCAAGTTTGAAACGTCAACATCAGAAAAGCTACTGTGCTCCAGGGGCTATGAGCCGATATGTAAACATGAGAAAAAAACAATGCTTGAGTGACCAAGGCATTAATCTCATCAGCTCTATTGAATAGCCAAATAAGGACTCACATTTATATGATGGTGAGATGGATCCTGGAGAAGAAGATGAAAGCTCTCCTGATATAATAGCAGATGTACCAAATGAAGTTGATGAGAATGACAATAGAGGTAATTTCCCCCCCTTTTTTTATATATAAAAATTCAGTTTTTTACATTTTCATATTTTATAGTCACTACTTGATACTTGGTTTGATTATTTAGCTACAGAAAATAAGAAGCATCGTGGGAGAACTCATTTGGAAGATATACATATGCGAACTTTGGAAGAACGTGAAGTTGTTATTTTGAATGATCTACACCAACCAATAGGGCCTACAAGAGATATAGCATTGAAATTTCCTCGGTTCTTAGGAACTGTGGCCAGAAACCGTACTTTGGCACCTCTGAACATCTTAACTTGGCACGATATGCCTACAACTTCAAAGGATAAAATTTGGGAGTATGTTCAGGTAAATTAATAATCTAATTCTGGAGGTTAAATATTTGTTAGCATGAAACACTGAGTTTGTATTCTTGGTTGTTTAGAGTAAGTATATTATCGCGGATGACGCAAAGGATTCAATTTTATCAAATATTGGGTAGAATCTAAACTGTAATGTTGAATTGATGAAGAGATGGAATTATTTATTGCATGCATGTTGTTTCATTGTGCAGGTCAACTATAGCTGCTAGCTGGTGCTTTTGGAAGTCAATTGGCATGGATGAAGATATAATTAGTTAGTATATATATATATATATATATCAGGTACTATATATAGTTAATTAGTACTAGACAAGCACATTTTGGATGATTAATTAGAAGAAGATATGTAATTAGTATGTACTGGCCGAGCAAGCACATTTTGTGGGAGGCTTTCAACTTGAAACTAACCAATTTTGGTTAGGTGCTAGCTAGCTGGCAGCTTGTTTGTTGAATTGTACGTGTAGTACAATGTGTGAATTGTGGACATGCATATGCATGAATGTTTTTGGAGTTTGATGGAATTGGTAGATTATACCAACTTCCTAATGAAAATTATGGTTTTGATATATATTTATATATATATACTAATTTTATAAAAAAAATTCATATGTAATAATATATATATTTAATAGACCATTAATTATATAACACCTTCAAAATTGTCGGAATAGATTACTATAAACTGCACCCATGACTTGAGAAACCGCTGCTATACAACAGAAACCCGCCTCTTTTGCCTAGGTCAACCGCTGCAATACCTTAAAAAGACCGCCGTAATAGGTCAAAAACCGCCGCAATAACTCGAAAAAACCGCCGCTACAGACATATATAAAACCGCCTCCTTAGATCTTATAGCGGCGTTTATTTTGACCTATTGTGGCGGTTTCCTATGTCCACTTGAAACCGCCGTCTTAGATCAAAAAAACCGCCACATAATACCTAAGGCTGCGCAAGCAACTCGAGCGGTCCGTCAACCGCCACCTTAGGTCTTTGGTGGCGCTTTTGCATTATACTCTAACGCTTTTGACCGCCGCTAAAGGCGTGTATTGTAGTAGTGTCAGTTTTTGCGGATTCCCTAAGGCTTATAAGGGGCAAAATACTGATTTCGGAAAGTGATTACACGACTCAAATCTTATCCGAAGACAGACTACATTGATCGTTCCCCAGGTGTTGCGTATTCCAGACGAAGCAGGATCAACAGACGTTGTCGGTGCCACTGGACCAGTGCAGGGATTAACACTAGAATCCAACACTCGCTCCGCCCCGCACTCCGCCCTCGCTTTGCCCCGCACTCCGCCCTCGCTCCGCCCCGCACTAACTCCTCGCTCCGCCCTCGCTCGTCGCTACGCCCCGCGACTGGATCCGCCCTCTCCTTCGCTCGTCGCTCCGCCCCGCTACTGCTCCGCCCTCGCCCTCCCTCCTTGCTCCGCCATCTCTACTGGCTCCGCCCTCGTTACTGCCTTCGCACTCGCCCTCGCTCCGACCTCTGGCTTCGCCGGCGATTTACCTCCATGTTAAGCCTTGCGTTCAACCCATCTGCACAGATCTGAAATGGGCTTCGGGGTTGACGTCGACGGCGTTCATCGGTGGTGGATACGTCTAATTGTGTAATTTTTTTTTTATTTTGCTTTTCTTATTATTCACTAAATGCGAAAGTGATATTGCATTCAAGCCAAATTTTGTTTTAATTTTTTCTTTTTCTTATTGTTTTAATTAAAAGTAATGATGTGGCATACACACGTGGCGTCATGGTGGTGAGTTTGTTTGCACAAGTCAGCATACAGGTGTTGAATAGGTCAAAAAATATAAGTTCAAGTGTCCAATAAGTCCAAATCAAAGGTGATGTGTCTAAGTGGCAAATTTGCGTAAGTTCGGGGAGCTAGATATGTTTTAAGCCTTCTCCAATGGCCTATTAAGAAATCTCCATGCTCCCTGATATCGCCAGCTCTTCTCTACTTTGAAGTCTCCTTTTCTCTATATTAGAAGCACTCCATGCTCCTTTTCTCCTTTGTGGGTCCTCTTCGACGATAAGCAGAGCCCTAGATTCTTTCCCTATATGTTAAGAACGATTAGGTCTAATCTAATACTATTCTCCTGTAATAGAATAATATTTTTCCACGTAATTATCCTTTATAAAAAGATTTGACACAAACAAATCATAAATAAAATCTCTATCTAATTTACATAGCCCATTTCTCTCTCATTAGGCTCCATGCAATATCCGAGTTTATATGATTTGATTTCCAAAGATTTTATCTTCATTTTAAAGATAGTAGACTTCCAAACCATATGTCAAAACACATGATCAAGTGAACACACATTCTCGCTTTTTGTATTTAAAGATAGTAGACGCTACTGTTATGATAAGAGCATAATGACCATTCACTTCAGTGGTTCTTTTGTTGATGTGATCTCTTGTTTCATGTTATGCTTATTTTACCTAAAACACTCGAGAAACACCCACACCATCAAATCTTATGTCGTTTACCATCATCAAAACCCAAGGGACAATTCATGAGGGAACATATGGATATCAGACCGTTCTTGAAGGAATATCGGTCCAATAATTTCCCCCTTTTTGATAATTACAAGCTCAGATGTAGGCTTTAAAGAGGCATGATTTATATAGAGTTCAAGCGAATAATTCTGTAGCGTCGAATCTATCTAAATGGATGGTATGATCTATAGAGAGATTATAATTAATTTTAGAATTTTTGTAACTACGGAAAATAGGAGAAAAGAGAATAATCACCATATTCATGATTTTCTCCCTATAATCAACAATTATCATAATTAGTCAATGTGGTTTTCTCCACCATGATCGGAAATTACCATAATTAATTACTACGTGGTAGTTGTGATTTTGTATTTATCGTGTATCAATGTTGATGTATATATGATCTGCATTGATATATACACGTTTATTGTATATTTACGTGCTGGAACAAAATCAGCAAATTCACTATCTACATATTTTGGATGAGTATATACGTATGTATGTCATCTATATACAAAGTTTAGAATATAATAGAGGAAAATGTTCGTATTCATTCAACAAAATAATGTATAAAGAGTATTATAGATGACTATATATTTTATTTAATTGAAATTTTAATGGCTTTGTAAAAATATATAATAACTTTATATAAAAAATAAATGTATATGTACAAGAATTCTGTGATATAAATTCGTTGACATTGAATTTGTACACATGTAATTCACTAAAATAGTACATGGACTTGAACATTGTATACACATGAGTTATATTAACATTTGACTCAATATCCGCAAACTATATACATGGATTTTGATGCGTCAAATTTCACATCTTTATCCATTTCTCTTTGTGCACGTGTAGGCAATCCTGAGATTGACAAAAAAAAAAAAACTAAATCAAGGACACATAGAAATATGATACGATATATGTATGCATATTTAATGTATATGTATACATATACAATTGTGTATATATTGTAACATAAGTTGTATATACAAAAAAATATCATGTATGGACATAGATTCAAAATTTCATGTATATATACGCACTACAATGTGTATATTAATATTAAGAACATAAATACAACATAATATGGATTGTACATAACATAAAAGACAATGTATATAACTTAATTCCATCAATTATTATGAAATGTATATTTCTACGATGATTGTATATATAACTACGATCTTATGTATATAACCTGACATATGTTGTACATGAACAATTAATCACATATAAATGAATTTATTAATAGGTATCATAGTGACAATACGACGGAGTACTGCTATAATTATTATCTACTACTCTACCAATATGCGTGCATATGAATGTAATAAGTAAGGGCAGAATACGTGTACAAACCGTTGTACTTGAACGTTTTTTCCTATCAGCCCCCCGTATTTTAAAATGTTTTATTGGACCCCTCAACTAAACCAAATTTGTTCAATTGAACACTAGATACTGATGTGGCATAGGATGTGAGATTCACTTGCTTCATGGGCGAGTGAAAGATCCTTGTAACACCTTAATTTGAAAAGAAAATGAATAAAAAACTACAAACATACGAAAACCTCTTTAAAAAAATATATGAAATAAATTATTATTCTTCTTCATCTTCTTCCTACCCAATTCTACCATTGAAAACCTCTAGTACAAATTCCTCCTTACTCCAATTTGAAAACCTCTTAAAAAAACCCCCTAAATCTTCATATTTATTTAATTCTCCAACTAAAATTTGCAAAGAAGAGCCAAGAACAATCTACAGATCTAGGGTTTTATGTTCAAAAAACTCAAAGAAGGACGGTGACGGGATGAGTTTCCACCGTCCCGGCCACAGCACCATCCTCTCGCTCTTTTGCTGGTCCCACTCAAAACACCGCTCGCGACCGCCCCAACTTCTCTACTTTGCGGCTCTGTAGCCCAACTCCGGCAACCACTCTTGCCTCGTTCGTCCCCGCCTGGCCGCCCCTTCCTCTCTTCTCGACCTCGCCGAACTGCCCCTCGCCGCCCCATCTCCCTTTTCGATCGAATTCCAGCCCGCCCCTTTCAGCCTCCGGCCCAGATCTAGAGCCACCGCTGACCGCCCATCCCCCTCTCCCTCTCTCTCTCTACTCCAGAATTCGCCTCACGCCGGTCACCCTCGACCCACCCAGACCCTCGCCAAACTGAACCACCCGAGCCCGACTCCGACTCCGACAGCCCCGATCCAGCCCTATAGAGACAACCCCCTCCTTGCACATAGCCTTTGTTTCCTGTGGGTTTACAAAAACGTATATATTAATTCCTCTTATCTGTTGGATCGCAAGTCTGTTAGAATGGGCGTCCTTAATTGGATTAAGGGCGTCCTTAGATGCAGCGGAAAATAGACTTAGACAGGAAACAGAATACGATAAAGGACACGAGTATTTATAGAGGAACCCCACTAAGACTAACTAGTCTTATGGGTAAACCTCTACCTCCGTTGGGGGATTTTCAATAGCCGTCCTTATCTTATTCAGAGAGAGTCCTTACAATTTAGACGAGTCGTTACAATTCTCTGAGCTAAGCGTGCGTCCTTAGCCTCACTAGTAACACTCTTTTCAGCCTAACAAATAACCTAACTCTCTTAACTATAAGGAAGCTAACACTCACGTCTCTCACGGTACGTTGTGAGAGACAAACTACTTTTCTACTCTTTTGTGGTTTGGTTTGGATTTGATGTGGTTGGACTTTCTTTCTCTTGCTTCAAGCTCACTTGACCTTCTTGATCTTCGTTCTTGAACTTGAATGCTTCGGGAGTGAGCTCGAGAGAAAGTCTTTAAAGTCCACACCGCTACGCATAACCCTTGGAGGGTATTTATAGCGGTAGTGGTTCTTGTCCTCTAGCGTCCTCTGAAGCTTGAGCAGGATCTGTCGTCTTCCTTCGACGGTGCGATTTTTCATCTTGAGGAAGTCAACTCTGTTGACACTTGGGAAGCCTCCGCGTGGTCAGGGGACCATCTCTGGGAAAGCGACATCTTTGGAATTGTTCACACGTGCCTAGACATAGGAAGCTTCCTTCTGAGGACTACGGTCGAATGTGATGTAATCATGTTGGGGCGGCCTTGGTTTGAATTTGAACTTCGTCCGTATTTAGGCGTGCGTCCCTTCTTGATGAGGACGCCGTCCTATCTACGCAGGGACTCCATTCTTTTCGTTCAGCTCTGGAAGTTTTGATGGAGTGCGTCCCTATAGCTTAGGGACTCCTGTTCACTTGTTGTCCTTTTCGCTCATGTGCGTCCTCTAGACTTACCGGAGATCAATACTTTGACAACTTATCAAATACCTTTGAGTTTTTCATTATCAAAACTAGGGATGATCATTATTGGTTTAGATATTAATGACTGGCGTCCTAAATATCGTCCCAACAATTTCCCCTGTTTGATGATGACAAACTCTTTTAAGCAAAGCGCACAAACATAAAGCTTTTAGCATGAAAGATTTAATTTTTCTAGGATGGGCATGCAAATCATTTTTCAAGTACGTCCCAGCTTATTCTACACTAGCGTCCTTTGGACTTGGCCGAAATTCCCCCTAAACACATGCTTTCTATGATAACTTAAAAATGAACGCATCTCTGCAAAACTATACTTCCCCCTTTTGGCATCATCGAAAAGGAGAACAAGTGATAAAGCATGCTCGCACAAAGTCATAACTAAAGAAAAGAACGCTTAGACGCAATGAAATGCAAATAGATGAACGCCATTCATAAAGACATAGAGAGCAAAAGAGCAAAGTATGAATATTATAGCCATTCACCAAAATGATGTTCAAAAGGGGACCGCGTCCCAAAGTCTTAACAAAAACAGACACAAAAGATAAAGTTTTTCAGGAGTGGAAGGGAAGGAGTGATCAGCGTGGACGCTTGCCAAGAGCCTTGAGAGTTTGGACGTGAAGATCATTGGACTGCGCCAGCAGCTCATTGTTGCGTTCCAAGAGGTCTGTATGCTGATGGAGAGTCTCATGAACTTGCTGGATGAGATCTATCATCATGCATTGGTTCTCAATCATCATCCCCAGCAAGTACTTCTGAGAGCACTTCTCAGCTTCAGCAGGAACGCTCTCGTGCTCTTCTTCATCGTTGGCATCCTCAGCGTCAACCGGCGTCCCCACCACTTGCAGATTTCCCTCAGTGTCTCCTTCAGCAGCATCGGCAGCAACTTCCTGAGCAACCTTGAGCTCGGCTTCTTTCTTTTCTTTGGCTAGCTGCTTCTTAACAGATGGGAGCTCCTCATTATATCTCACCTTTCCAACTGGAGGAGCGGTAATATGCTTTACGTCCCAATGAATGCCGAAAACTTTCTCTTCTTTGGGGACATAGAGGCCTTGCTGCACCAAAATCTTCTTGACTAAGCCGGGGAAGGGGAGCGAGTGGCGACCACCTGTGCACTTGCCCATGTGCTCCAAGACAACCCTCGCCAAATTGATCAGCGTGCGGTTCAGGAAGGCGTCCAGAATGATGCTATCAGTAATCTGCACGATGGACTTCTTTTCCTGCCTTGGGACGACCATACGCACAATGAAGTGGTGCGCAAGGACACCCGTCTTAGAGAGCACGTGAGCCACCCGGTCCCTAGCAAGTGGCTGCTTCTCATTAAAGATGTTGTTGAAGATGTCTTCTTGGGAAAAGCGGCCAAAACTCTTGCAGGGGAAGTCATGAAGAGCTTCTGGAGGGGAAGGACGCAGACCTAGCATGTTGCGGACGGTACCCTCAGCAACTGAGTACTCGTCCCCGTTAATCTCAAAAGTCCCTTGAGGCTTTCCCTTGACCTCGGACACTTCAAATTTGGAGTAGAAGCGCAGGACTTGGTCAGGGTCAATAGTGGCAGCCTCAACACCTAGGTGTGTCCATCCTTGGAAATCCAGCAAATCCAGGAACTCCGTCCTTCCATTCTCTCTGAGGAAGTTGGCATCAAAGAGAAACGGCCCCAGAATTTTCTTGAGTCTCTTCTTCTTGTTGCCATTGCCGGTCACTATCACATCATCGCCGACGTCTTCCTCTTCTTCGTCTCCCTCCTCTTCCTCATTTTCCTCATCATGAGGAGGAGCGTCTTCTTCATCAGAGGCCTCGTCCCCTTGATTATGGGACTCGGCCATCTCCTGATCCTGAGCATTGGACGCCTCTACTTGGACCATGGCGTCCTCTGCTGGAGTCTTTGCCAAGGACTCCGTAGGGACTTCAACAGTAGGCGTCCCTTGGACTTGGGCAACCTCCTCAATAATTTTAGCTGAAGGAGGAGGAGACTTAGCTCTTGGAGGAGAGGGAGTTGGAGTACGGATCTTGGCCTTTGTTGGAGGAGCAGAGGAGGAGCTGGGCCTGATCGCAGAAATAGGAGTGGGAGCGAGCGGAGCTGGAGGAGGAGGCTTCTTGACCGGGGAGTCCTCCACTTCAATAACAAAGGGCGCAGCGTCCTTGGCCTGGACCTGCGGTGGGGGAGCGTCCCTTTGGACCTTTGGCATCGGCTTTTCCAGGTCCGCCTCAATCTCCGCCTCCAGCGGATCTGTTGTAGCAGCAGGAGCGTCGTCAGTCCTTGGTGGAGGAGGAGGAAGACTGATCTCCTGCATGCTCTTTGAGCACGCCTCAGCGATGGCGTCCTTCTCGGCCTGGGCCCTCTTGGCCATCTGCTCTTTCTCTATCTCGAGCTTAGATAGGCGAATGACGGCCATTTCTTCATCAGTTACGCCTTCAAGCTGAGCCGAAGACTTGAGGCATCTCTTGGGAGCGGGAGGAGGGGTTGTTGGGACTGGTTTAGGTTGGGAGGAAGAGGGGGCTTTGATTTTAAGCTTTTGAGGGGGAGGAGGAGAGGCTTGCCTTTTTCTCTTCTGGGAAGGGATGGAGACGGCAGGCGCGACCAAAAACTCCATTATATCAGGTAGGAGTTTGGCCAATTTGTCAACCTCCGAAAGTGTCAGAGATGACGGCAGGCCCCATGAAAGGGGGGTTTGTGAAGTTGGTTTCATGGAGGCGGGGCTTGACGTAGGTTACCATAACGTAATGGAGGAGGCATTGGATTTTTGGTGGGTGGTTTTGAATGGATGTCCTGTGGCATATGTTGGCCAGGGTCTTGGGCTCCCTTTCAAGCCAGTCCTCAATTAGGGGGTCAAAGGGAGGACGGCGCTTGGGCTGAGGAGGGAGTCTGCCGAATGTGGATTTTTGGGGACTCCCTTGCTCAGGCTCAGGGACGAAGGGCTCATTTAAAAATTAGAAACGCTTTTCTGGAGGTGGGTGAGATCTGGATTGCGATTGGGATTGGGATTGGGATTTGAGAGGTTTTGGAGGGTTGGTAGAGGGGCGGCGGTGGCTGGATTGGGAGGAGTGCTGGTGGCACGATTGATTTTGCCGCCCAGCGGGTCTTCCTCTTGCATCCATTAGAGACCGGCCTTTTACCGGAGTAGTGCTTCTTGCCGCCGAGGAAGACGACGGAGTGGGTTTGGAAACTTGTTTTTGGTTTCTTATGTTGGCCATTTGTGATTTGGGAGTTTATATAGGGGAGGTTAGGGTTTGAGAGAAGATTTCGAGATCTAGGATGGAGATTTGGGAAGAGTTGAGAGAGATTTCCGGATATAGGCAAGCAGGCAAGAGAGCGAAGAAAGTTTTCAGTTGGAGCAGAGGCGTATTTATAGGAAGAAGACGAAGATGAATGGGCAGGGGTAACAGGGACATTTCCTTCGGCTTCCTCCACCCGCGTTCCCACACGTGTAATACTTCTCTACTAAGAAACCAGCTGTCTTGCACCGTTGCACAGATCCCGATAATTACGTTCAAACACTCGGCGACGGTTCACCTTCCCTTTTTCAAATTTCAAACATTTTCATAACTGCAAAGGATTCTGTCTTGGCGTCCTTTCAACACACAACACTGCTTCTCTGGGAACTGTACCACTGCATCCCAAAATTGATCTCAACCACTGACTCTTAGAACTCTGCCCTGACGTCCTTTAGACTTTGACAAGCTTCTCTTTAATCACTTAGGACCACTTTTGAAAATCAAACAAGTACGTCCCGTAAAGATAAAACAAAGAAGGCTCATAGAACGCATTTGTAAGATTCTCGGCTTAGGTAAGCTTAGAGTTCCCATCATTTCGGCTTATAACGAGGGTTGGGTGATTAGGGATACTCTTGAGATTAAAAGAGAAATGAATAGCGTTCAAACCACAAGCGAAACACATGTCTTAGACTAGCGTCCTTTCAAGATGACTTTAAATGCATGACATACTTTAAAACAAGTTCTCAACAAGACATAACCAATCATAGAGGAAATAATAGAACGGGACTTTATCATTTAAAAGTTATCATCCCCAAGAGCAACCTAAGGTGCTCGAAGGGACGTCTATCAAGTGCTTTTGTGAAAATATCGGCCACTTGGTCCTCAGTCCTCATATGATCCACTCTTATTAATCCAAGTTCAACATTATCACGAAGAAAATGATGTCTTATGTGAATATGCTTCGTTCTAGAATGATGAACAAGATTTTTGGCAATACTTATAGCACTAGTGTTATCACACAAGATAGAGACTGTATCAAGGAACGTACCATAGTCTTCCAATTGATACTTGATCCATAGGACTTGAGAGCAGCACGAAGCAGCAACAACGTACTCAGGTTCCGCGGTTGAGAGAGCCACGGAGTTTTGCTTCTTGGATCCCCATGATACAAGGCAAGGGCATAGGAATTGAGCCATTCCTGAGGTGCTCTTCCTATCCACCACATGGCCAGCATAGTCTGCCTCAGAGTACGCTACAAGGTTTAGGGACGTCCTTTTGGGATACTAAAGGCATAGATCGTCCCGTCCCTTGAGGTATCTGAATATTCTTTTGACCTCTTGCATGTGGGATTCTTTTGGATTGGCTTGAAAGCGAGCGCACAAGCACACGGCGAACATGATGTCTGGACGGCTCGCGGTCAAGTACAATAAAGATCCTATCATTCCTCTGTAGAGCTTTTGATCCACACTCTTGCCTTCTTCATCAGCGTAAAGGCGAGTGTTTGGAGAGATGGGAGTATCTATGGGTTTGGATGTGTTCATTCCATACTTCTCAAGCATTTCACGAATGTACTTCTGTTGGTGAATGCGCGTCCCATCCTTGAGTTGTGTAATTTGAAGTCCCAAGAAGAAATTAAGTTCTCCTATGAGGGACATCTCAAACTCACTACTCATCAAATCCTTGAAATCCTCTACAAGTTTCATGTTAGTTCTTCCAAATACTATGTCATCGACATAGACTTGGACAATCAAAACATCTTTAAGGACTTTCTTTAAAAACAAGGTTTTGTCAATGTTACCTCTAGCGTACCCGTTGGACAAAAGAAAGGACGCAAACCTATCGTACCAAGCACGAGGGGCTTGCTTGAGTCCATAGAGAGCTTTGTCCAAGTAGTACACATTGTCAGGATGATCAGCGTTCTCAAAACCACGGGGTTGAGCAACGTACACCTCTTCCTTTAGCTTGCCATTGAGGAAAGCAGTCTTGGCATCCATTTGAAAGAGTATGAACCCCTTGTGAGCGGCGAAGGCAATGAGAAGGCGTATGGCTTCAATTCTAGCGACATGAGCGAAGGTCTCATCATAGTCGATCCCTTCCTCTTGCCTATAACCTTGAGCCACAAGCCTTGCTTTGTTTCTTGAAACTTTGTCACTCTCATCAAGCTTGTTCCTGTAGACCCACATCGTCCCTATAATGTTTTTGTTTATAGGACGAGGGACGAGGGTACAAACTTTGTTTCTTTCAAATTGATCGAGTTCTTCTTGCATAGCTTGGATCCAATCAGCGTCCTGAAGTGCCTCCTTTATGTTCTTAGGTTCAATTAAGGACACAAAGGCGTTGAATGCACAGAACGCCATATTGGCACTTTGGGACTGATTCACAGCTGATCTGGTTTGGACTCCTTTTGAAATGTCCGAGATGATTTGATCTGTTGAATGAAGTTTTGAAAGGTTGGATCCTCTATGGGTGGCGTCCCTTCCAGGAGTACACCTAGGATCCGTCCAATCAGAATCATCGGAGTCGAAGCCGTCTTCTACACCAATAGGCTTAGTGTGTTCCCCCTCAGAGTGAGCGTCCACACTTTGCCGTTGTTCTCCTTGTTGACTTGACTCAACAACATCCACTTGGTTTAGCAACCAAGTTTGAGAGGGCTCTTGCTATTCACTAGGGACTCCCATTGAAACTTCTTCACCGGTTTCAGGGGCGTTCCTAGGAACATAGTATTTTCCAGAGGACCTGATGGGTTCTTCTTCATCATCTTCTTCATCGTCCTTTGAAGAGGAACGATGTTCTTTCTTACTTGGTTCTTTCTTGTGAGATGAATTCTCTTTGAACACCACATGGATACTTTCCTCAAGCTTAAGAGTCATTTTGTTGAAGACTCTATAGGCTTTGCTTGTGAGGGAGTATCCAAGGAATATTCCTTCATCGCTCCTAGCATTAAATTTGCCAACATTATCCTTGCCGTTGTTGTAGACAAAGCATTTGCACCCAAAGACTTTGAGGTGAGAAATGTTTGGCTTTCTTCCATTGAGCAGCTCATAGGACGTCTTCTTTAGCAAGGGACGAATCATAGCTCGATTGATGATGTAGGTTGTTGTGGCAACGGCTTCTGCCCAAAAGTGTTTGCGGACGTCGCTAGCCAAGAGCATCGTCCTTGCCATATCCTCCAGCGTCCTATTCTTTCTTTAACAGCGCCATTTTGCTGAGGAGTTCGAGGACAAGAGAAGTTGTGGGAGACTCCTTGTTGGTCACAAAAATCAAGGAACTCTGAGTTTTTGAACTCCGTTCCATGATCTGACCTTAGGGCTTTTAGACGCGTCCCAAGAGCAACTTCTACTTGTTTGATGAAGATCTTAAACGTCTGGAAAGCATCTGCTTTTGACACCAAGAAAAGAACCCAAGTGAATCTGGAAAAATCATCTACTATAACATACATGTACCGCTTTCCACCATAGCTTTGAGTCTGCATGGGTCCGTATAAATCCATATGAAGGAGTTCTAATGGCTTCTTTGTGCTCACTCCGTTTTTGGATTTGAAGGACGATCTTGTTTGCTTCCCCTTGATACATGCTTCGCATTGTTCAATTTGTTCAGCATCAATTCGGGGAAGTCCTCTTACAAGCTCTTGTTGGTGAAGCTTAAAGATTGTGCTAGGTCCAGCATGTCCAAGACGTCGATGCCAGAGATCGGCGTCCACAATAGAGACAAATAAGCACAACTTGGATGCAGGTTTGAACATTTGGTTGAAGATGTAGACATTGTTTTCTCGAGTCCCTTTGAGAATGGCTTGATTTATTTTCTTGTTGATGACCAGGCATTCCTTAGAGTCAAATGTGACTAGGTTTTCAACTTGATCACAAATTTGTGAGACACTAAGTAGATTATAGCCGACTCCTTCAACAGGACTAACATTGGACGCTTTGATGGACTGGTTCAGTTTTGCGGTGCCCGTCCCTTTGATTCTTCCTTTGCCCTTGTTGCCAAACGAGACAGTTCCTCCTGTGGCACTATATTGGATAGAAGTGAGATGGATCTGGCTTCCTGTCATGTGATTTGAGGCGCCACTATCAATGATCCACGGGCTTCCTCTCACTTGCATCTGAAAAGAAGAGTTAGTTCTTTGCGACCCAAGCAAGGTGGCCCTTACCTGGTTCCCTTACCTGGTTCGTTACATGGGTACAACTCTTTCATGGGCAAATAATCATATACATTCACATCATTTGATCTTCTAGCATGCTTCCTAGGAGATTGAGTTTTAGCATTAGGCACCCTAGCATTCGTCCTATCAGCAGATTTTGGCTTAGCGTTCTTATTACCGTTTCTAGCCTTTTTTCCATTCTCAAGATCCTCTTTTAACTTAGCACACTCATACTGGTAGTGACCACCTTTGCCACAATGACAACACGTCCTATAATAGCTTCCAAGATAGTATTTCTTGTTAGGACATTGAATTTTATTCTCTTTCATTTTCTCAGGATCAGTTACCTTAGAACCTTCTCCTTTGGCAATTTTCTTGTAAATCTTGTGGCTAGTGGAGTTTGTATAATAGTTCTTATTTCCAGTTTCTCCACTTTCGAGGACTCTTATACGTTCTTCTAGGTTCTTTGTCTTTTCTCTCTCAAGCTCTAGTTTTGTTGTTTTGCTAGCTTCGAAGTCACTAGGAAGAAAGTTCTTTGAGCTAGAAGCATACCATAGTCCTTTCCTAGCAGGAACAAAGACGATAGGTTTCACAGTTTCGGTCATGGGACTCTTGCCTGGGACCTTCACCTCATCCCAAAGATTAGCGTTCTCAAGTTTTAGACAAACAAGCTGACTCTTAAGGGACTTTACTTCTTCGTGAGAGGACTCTAGATGAAAGGACATGGTGTTGCAATTTTAACATTCCACAACGATATTCTCTGATTCAAGTTCATCAAGTTTTTCTTTCATGGCATAGCTTTCTTGCATGATTTGAGTGATGAGTTTGATGAGCTTGGGTTTAGAGCACTTGTCTAGAGAGCTTATCATGGATTCGTGGGTTACCTCTTGTTCAACTTCAGAGGTGTCCTTTGGAGAGTTTGGAGCATCCTCCATGGCCATGTAAGCCACTTGGTTGGATGGTTCTTCATCGTCTGAGTCGATGTCGTCCCATGCGGCCTCATAGGCTCCAATCAAGGCTTTCTTCTTGAGATCTTTTGCTGAAAGTCTTGAGTTGCAGTTTTTGGCATAATGACCCTTCTTATTGCATTTGAAGCAAGTCACTTCCCTCATTTCAGCATCTGACGGCTTGGGACTCTCCTTCTTGTACGGCATTTTCATCCTTGGGACTTTACCTCTTTTAGCCGATGAACGAAGAGTTTTGTGAAAAAGGGCTAGCTCATCTTCTTCAGAAATTTGTTCTTCCGTCTTCCCTTGTCGTTCTACCAAGGCCTGAAGACGAAGATTCTCTTAATGCTCTTGAGTTTTGGCTTCTAGCATCAATGCCAATTCCTTTTTCCTTTGGTGGTATTGTTCATACTTTGGTGTTCTTGCCGTAAGAGTTAAAGCTAGTTCATTTTGTGAACTCTTTCCTATTTCTAGCAAGTCCTGATTCCTTCTAGCTTCGTACCCTTTGAGCTTTCCATAGATCTCCTCCATGGACAGTCCTTTGTTGGCTTGGTTCTCTTTGAACGTCATCCTATCGAAGTTCCATGGTCCCGTGAGTCCATCAATCAACACTTGAACCTTCATCCTTTGGTTGATCTCCGTTTCTTTTACACCCAAGTTCTTCAACTTTGTTAGCAATGCTTCAAAGCGGAAAGAGTAGTCTGTGATGGTTTCATTTGGAAACATCTTGAATTTGTAGAAGTCCCTTTTTGCTTCTAGTTGGACGTCCTCCTTCATCTCGGGCGTCCCAACATGGTACTTTTCAAGAGCTTCCCATTGGAGCTTAGCGGTTGATAGATTGCTCACATGGGTGACGTCCCTTTCACAAAGGGACGTCTGTAGGAAACAGATAGCTTTGGCGTTCGTCTACATGAGTTTGAACTCTTCGGGACCCCATTCTTCTTCTTTGTTGACCTTAGCAGCAGGGACTTTGAGGTCACCGTTCTTTATCACCAGCCAACATTGGTAGTTTTGACTTCGCACGAAGCACTCAAACTTGGTTTTCCACCGGTTGAAGTTCCCATCCATGAGGCGGGGAGGCTTCGCACTTGAGATACCTATAGGTTCCATCTCCATGTTTCCTGCAACTCAAACACAATCTAGAGCGTCTGCTCTGATACCACTTGTTGGATCGCAAGTCTGTTAGAATGGGCGTCCTTAACTAGATTAAGGGCGTCCTTAGATCCAGCGGAAAATAGACTTAGACAGGAAACAGAACACGATAAAGGACACGAGTATTTATAGAGGAACCCCACTAAGACCAACTAGTCTTATACCTCCTTTGGAGGATTTTCAATAGCCGTCCTTATCTTATTCAGAGAGAGTCCTTACAACTTAGGCGAGTCGTTATAATTCTCTGAGCTAAGCGTGCGTCCTTAGCCTCACTAGTAACACTCATTTCATCCTAACAAGTAACCTAACTCTCTTAGCTATAAGGAGCTAACACTCATGTCTCTCGCGGTACGTTGTGAGAGACAAACTACTTTTCTAACTCTTTTGTGGTTTGGTTTGGATTTGATGTGGTTGGACTTTCTTTCTCTTGCTTCAAGCTCACTTGACCTTCTTAATCTTTGTTCTTGAACTTGAATGCTTCGGGAGTGAGCTTGAGAGAAAGTCTTCAAAGTCCACACCACTATGCATAACCCTTGGAGGGTATTTATAGCGGTAGTGGTTCTTGTCCTCTAGCGTCCTCTAAAGCTTGAGCAGGATTTCGTTGTCTTCCTTCGACGGTGCGATTTTCATCTTGAGGAAGTTAATTCTGTTGACGCTTGGGAAGCCTCCGCGTGGTCAGGGGACCATCTCTAGGAAAGCGACATCTTTGGAATTGTTCACATGTGCCCAAACATAGGAAGCTTCCTTATGAGGACTACGGCCGAATGTGATGTAATCATGTTGGGGCGGCCTTGGTTTGAATTTGAACTTCGTCCGTATATAGGCGCGCGTCCCTTCTTGATGAGGACGCCGTCCTATCTACACAGGGACTCCATTCTTTTCGTTCAGCTCTGGAAGTTTTGATGGAGTGCGTCCCTATAGCTTAGGGACTCCTGTTCACTTGTTGTCCTTTTCGCTCATGTGCGTCCTCTGGACTTACCTGAGATCAATACTTGGACAACTTATCAAATACCTTTGAGTTTGTCATTATCAAAACTAGGGACGATCATTATTGGTTTAGATATTAATGACTGACGTCCTTAATATCGTCTCAACAAGATCTATAAACAATTTTTTTGTTACAGTTTTTTTGTTTATTCTATTTTAAATTTAATGCAATGATATATGTGGCATCCACATGGCATAATTTATGCCCATTCAGGTGCGTGAACTTCACTCTCTAAGGGGTGAGAGTGGAAGAGGTATAATAGAACAAAATCAACTAAGTTTAGATGCCTCATAGAACATTTTTAAGTAGGGGGCCTAATAGGAAAAAACGTTTAAGTACAAGGGTCTGATTATGCATTCTGCCAATAAGTAAGTATATATCAACTTTAGGTTTTATATACAACATTTTTTTATTAAATGTATAACTTTCGTGAGTGCGTAATGTATATGCAAATATGATAGGATGTATATAACATGTAATATGATGTATATAACATGTAATATGATGTATATAGTTAGAATACATCAACAGACCCCTATACTTGTACGTTTTTTCCTATTGGCCCCCTACCTAGAAATATTCAAACATACCCCTGTACTGCATAGAATTTTGCCTATTAAATCCTTCATTTAATTCTCTCCATTTCGTGAGTGCGACACGCGGCCACATGTCACTTAAACGGCCACCAAATTTCCACGTAACACTTACTTAACAAAAAACCCATGCCACGTAACAAACATCAATTGCCACATAAGAAATTTATAATTTTAACCTTTATTCCCATTAAGAAAATGCCTAGTCTTCTCACAAATTATTCCCACATAGATGAGTCAGCATTTTTTAAATAAAAATAAAAATAAAATGAAGCTTTCATCTTCTCCAAATTCAGATCTGAGAAACCCCACAATTTCACTATTTTGTTGTGCCTTTCCACCCCCAATCCAACAACCCACCATTGCAACTCCGTCTCCATCCCTCCCCACCCCAATCAACCTCACCGGAACCCCGTTCCGACTCTCCGCCTTCTGCTCACGCCTCTCCCTCCTCAAACCCTGCTCCTCCACTATTCTCCCCAATTGCAGTCTCTGCCCTTTCCACTGCTCCCTCATCAAACACCCCTCTCATCTCCTCCTCCAACCATGCGGATCCACTCCCCCACCCCTCTCCGAGCAGAGTTGCTAGAGCGACGTCCTCGATTTCATCACCCACTTCCTCGCCCTCGGGATCGAGCTCGTCTGGGACGACCACCAAGATCCCTTCTTTACTCTCTACAATGACTGCGCTTCCTGGAACGGGATCTGCGGGTTCGATTCCTCCGATCCGGCCAACTGATTCGTCTATTTCTTCAACCGGGTCGAGCTCACCTCCCCATGGATCCACCATAAGGTCGCCATTCTAACCACCGTCTTCACCCTCTTCTGTTTGCTTTGTTTTCTAATTTGAATTGCAAAGGTCGGGAAGGAGGGCGGAGATCTGGAATCACGGTTGCAGCTCCAACTCTCCGACGAGGAAGGCAACAATGGAGGTCCGGTGTGAAGTTAAGATTTAATAAGAAAAAAGAAAGAAATATACTAATAAAGAAGAAAGAAAGAAAAAAGCTAATAAATAAGAAGAGAAAAAAGAAATAAAAAGGCGTTTTTTTTAATCATTTGACACGTCAGCAACGAAAACCAAAACACTCGCAATACACGCGTCTAACTAACACGCGCTTGGCCACGTATGATAGAAGTGTTCAATAGGCAAAAATTGGCGTAGTATAGGGGTCTAATTGAACAATTTTAAGTACAGGGGGCTGATAGGAAAAAACGTTCAAGTACAGGGGTGTGGTGATGTATTCTGCCGATGTATATAGCATAATCTGCAACATACTCTGAGCCGAGAATTCAAACTTGTTAGAAGTAAACACGGGATATCTATGGAGTTATGGAGAATGAATGGTCTAAACTAATGTCTTAAAACATTTGTAACAAGCAAAGAGCTAACTACTATGAAGAAATTCGAAGCAAAAATCTGCAAAAAAAATACGTCGAAAATAAGAAATCATGTTTAGTAGAACAAACCTTCAATTGTGCCGACCGGGATAAAGATCTACGTCGATGACTAGATGGGGAGAGGTTGGCTTGGAGCTCTATGGCGACGATGGTACTAAGAGAGGCCGGGATGGAAAACAACAGCGATGACAGGGGAGTATACGTGCGGCAACGGTAGCGATGTGAGTTCGGCCTAGTTTGGAGGAAGACGAAAGAGAGAGGTTTATAATTACACATTGGTTGAGGTTACATTAAAATTGGTGATTGAGATTACCTTCCTTCCGTTCAAAACACCCCAAATATTAACTTTCTTTTTAAATGTTTTTTATAATCTGAATAAAATGTTAATGTTTCTATAATCACGGTTGATTGAGATTACATAAAAATGGGTTATGTTTTTGAGATATAAACCAATCTCATCTAATGGCCTATAATTGCACATTAGTTCTCTATTATTTAGATGTTCTCTATATAATCTAATACTACAACCCCATATGCAAAAAATTGTAATATATAAGTATGCAACAAGAAACATACACATATTATTGCACTTACAAAGAAACTTGTTACTCCCCCTAAAAACCACAAACTTCTTCTATTGTTCCCCTTGAACAAGATGTTCTTTCCTACCAATTAACCATGTTAGGCAGGATATTTCCCATCGGCATAAGCATAAATCTACACCTCCCTGTGCAAGCTCATTTTTGCATTTTTCCTAACTTTCCTATTTTGGCATCATGAAAAAGGTTAGATCAAACAAGTTCCCTACTTTTAGAAGGATGAAGAGTTTGAGGGAGAGAGAGGAGACGTGCAAATTTATTGTTTGACGCCCCACATAAAAAGCATGCACACACGCAACATTCACGGCTTCCACACAAAATAGATGAGAACAAGGTTGATAAACATGACTAAAAGTTAGAGTTGCATCTTGAGGAACTTTTAAAACTTCTAAGATTTTGTAATAAAAATCCTAGCACTCTACAATACTAGGAGAGTTTGGAAGATATTGAGCAACAAAAGAAGATAAAACATCCTTATAGGGCATGCATGCATGAATCAATTCATATGTGGAGTTCCAATAATGACAAACATCCTTTAGAAAAATCCTATGATGGGTTCGTACAAAATATTCTCCATGAATCGGTTTGTCGTTTGTTAGCCCACATACTTTTATTAACATGTCTAAGAGGCTCAATATATTCTTTTAAAACATTCATACCAATTTTCACACATAGGTTTAAAATATGGCAAACACATCATATATGAAAATATTTCGTTCCAAGATTTGGTTGACAAAGAGGAACCAATTCTTGGATAGAAGCGGTGTTGTTAGATGCATTGTCAAATGAAATGGAACAAACTCTACGAAGCAATCTATATTCTTCCAAAATAGTACGAATAATGTTACTAATTTCTACGACGGTATGATCAATGTCGAATATTCTAAAAGCCAAAACTCATTGTTGCATAGTGTAACGATCATCAATAAAATGGCATGTAACACCCATATATGCATGCATTCCATAACAACCACTCCAATATCACTACAAATAGACACTTTAACATCATTTTCACTAAAACATTTGACCAAGGCAAATTTACGTTTTTTATATGCTTTGAGCATATTACTTCTAATTGATTTTCTTGTAATCTTTTTATAAGCGGGTTGCACAAGAGTAGACATCCATTCATTAAAACCCGCTTACTTGACAAATTGCAATGATAAATGATCACACGGCTTCGGCAAGACCATACATACTAGCATTATGATCATAAGTAAATAAACTAGGAGTATGAGAAGAAGAAGATGCAAACCCGGCGAGTTGCTTTTGTCCTCGCATCATTCCCATCTTGTCGGGGTGGTGCTTCTCCAAATGAGTCCTCATTGTTCCATAGCCTCCTCCATGTTTCCATTGATATTTCTTGTCACAATAGTTACAAGAAACAACACATTTCTTAGTAGCTTGATCCATCTCGCCTTTTCGAAAATGTTTTGTAAAAACTTCGGAAGCAAGCTCTTGAGTGGTAGAGGATTGTTGTGGTGCTTGAGATGATTCGCCATCTCCCACATTTCCTTGTCTTGGAATGGGAGGGGGCACCATCGTCGGGGGCATCATCATATGTTGCATGCTAGCTAGTCTCGTTAACATTTTGAGCTTCACTCTCTTGTGAGCCAAAAATGTGATCATATATAATCCATCCATTTTGTAGCAAAAAATGTAATCAAGAAGACTAAATTTAATGAATCAAGAATTACAAGATTTTAAGACAAGTATGTAATATAAAACCGAAATCCAACACAAAGCTCGTAAATTGTAAACTTAGAGAGACTAATTTGAGAATATGAGAGATTGAGACTTGGAGAGCTAGAGAGATGATAAGAGATGGTGTAGATTGAACTTGAAGAGCAATGAAGTTTTTATAGGGGTAAAAAAAATTTAGCCCTTGGGGAAACCGTGGGCACGGGTTTCCCACTGCGAGCGCGGTTGTCCATCTGCGGGCGCGTTTTGGTCACATAATTGTTTTGCTCTCAGCTCTGCATGTGATCAAACCGCGACCGCGGTATCGGTTCCGCGCTCATGGAACCTCCAACGGCTAGTAAACCTCCGGTTTAACCAGCCCAACGGTCACTTAAAATTATAACTTTTTTCAAAAAAAATCGTAAACCGCCGGTTTTTATCAGGTTATGATTCCGGTCTTGCCTAGCACCGAACCTTAGCCTAAACCTAGCCCAACCGGTTTGGCGGTTTAGGTTAAGGTTCTAGTTTTAACCGGTCCGGTTCAAATCGAACCGGACCCAGATCTACCAACCCCGGAGAAAGACATTAGTAAATATACAAAATGAACATTTGTTTGGGTAAAGACCGGCCGTCAGCAAGACCAAATCGTGGTATTGGTCTTTCTCTAAAATCTTGACACATGTCTATAAAACAAAAAAAAAAAAAAAAAAAGGAGAATAACACCACTCTTCAGGCTCTAATGGTGGTCGCGCTTTGAAGGGACTCCAAATTTTGTACGAGCCCACAAATGCAATGAGCCCATTGATCCAGCTGAAATTCGATGAAGGACAAAGTGATCAACGAAGATCCCGTAGAAAGATAGTGGAAGCTAGTCGAAGCGGAACCAACATGATACGTAGAATTCATTAGCGATTGGTATACGTTTCCATCGTAGCCTCTCTTGAGGAGATTTGAACGAATCTTTCGTTCTTAGTCCAAAACAGGGCCTGCCATGGCATGTAACACCTTCAATTAATGCATAAATTTTGGCCGGTATCATTACGCGCCATTGGCTGACACAAAGCGTACCGATCGAAATCCCCGGCCAGCTGTTGGTTGGGTTTAGACTTTAGTGGGTATTTGAACCAACACGCTGAAAACTCATTTAATAGACCCTCATGGCCAATTGGTGATAGGCCAACTCATGATGGTGCAAAGACTGGAGCAAGTCAGCAAAGTACAGCAGTAGCATTTACTGTTTGCGAGAGGGTAGTAATGACTAATGAGGGTGACATTGACCTATATATACGGAGTATTACATAAGTTTAACAAAGTACAGTAATTAATTATGCACCCAAAATGGCTACTATACACGCTTTCACGTCTAATCCTTTTCCCTTTTATGGATACTAGTTGATGGCACAGTTTGTTGATTGAAGTTAATAAGCAGTATAGTTGGTTGTTACATTGACAGCAATTACTGTAATAGTGTAGCCGTAATTGCATTTTTTAGATGACCCGCGCCAGTGGGGATTCTCAATTTAATCTCCGAAGATTTTAGAGGCTGCGCTTGCCCTTGCTCCATTTACATTCAGAATTTTCAATAAATCCTAGGTGGCTAGGCCTTGCCTTTGTCTGACCAAAATAAAATCTATGTTTGGTACTAATACTTTAACGAAAGTTACTGTACTATTACCACTACACCAGTCTACAGCTAGCAACAGATTATGGTTTTTTTTATATAGCACAATCGACAAAACTACTCTCTGAATGTCTCATACCATATACGGAGTATGAGTTTGGTTTAAGAAAAGTGAAAATAACTTATGTCAATAATTTATGAGTGCTTTTCATTGTATTTTTTGTTGAAATATGAAAAAAATATATAACATTAAGTAATGTAAAAAAACTAGATCGAGTATATTAGTTGATTTAAATTTAAAATTTGATAAATTTATCAATAATTAAATAAATTTAAGGCAAGACCTTGATGTGTTGATGATACGGATTTCTTAGTATACACAGTTGTATTAAAATAAAATACGACCCAAATTATTAGTAGAATGAATTATTCAAAATACTACAAAATCACACATAAGCGAATGGAATAGAAGAATAACATGTGATCAAGTTATAAGTGGCTTAATAAAATGTCTCTGTTGCTCAAAAAAAAAAAATGTCTCTGATTTTTAGAGCTTTAATATAAATGCAAATATATATATACTTAGTTTCTATTTGGGTGGCAGGGTAACAAGTCTTATTACGGGTGGTTTGCGGCAATTAGCCATTAAACGGGTGATTTACACGCACGAATATGACATATTACAAGGGTGGTTTCCGGTAAAAAAAATATTATACTCCCTATCTCCCAAAAAGATTGTCCATATTTCCTTTTCGGTCATCCCATATAGTTTGTCCAACTCTACTTTCTTTCCATTTATATCACTATGCTTTTACAATCTTACCCTCAACTTTATCACTTTTTCCTATAAAATTACAAAATTATCTTGAGATATTTTTTGGGACGGAGGGAGTAGCTATCTTGAGATATATAGTAGGTTTCACGTGCGGTGATGAATTACTGTATAAATACTTTTACTTAATGATTAGTTAGTACAAATCTCGTATCATATACGAGTAATGTAAATATAAATTCGAATTAACTAATGCGAGATCGAATTTTGATACAAATTTGCTTTAACTTGATAATCTTTTTTAAACCCGATAGATCGAAGTCCGAACTTATTGACCTATATATCTACTTTTATTAGTACAACTGTAATTTTAAAATAATTCTATTCAACTTTCATATTTATATAATTACTCTTTAGCATTGACATATTTAAAAGTTTTCACTATTCTAGATTTAATAATGACAAACTGTATACTAATTAATAAGGAAAAATTATTAAGATATACAAAATCACCTGAACTTTTTCATTCATATAAGGATATAATTAAAAAAATCATGTTAGGAAAAAATCTTGAGAAGGTTGTTGATGTAAGTTAATTGGATATGATAGTAAGTAGATATAACTATAAGAGTTATTTTTAGAAAATATAATACCATTATTTTATTCAAGGTTGTTGATGTGGCACAAATTTTAACAAAGGCATGGGTTCTACTTTATACTGTACTAGCAGATGACCTGCACCTTATACGGGGGTGGTATATATTTATTTGTTACTTTATACATGAATTTACTATAACAATTATAAACATTATCATATGTCTAATTTGTTTTCAAATGACACTTATCTTTTAAATTATCAAATAACATAATCCTCGTATATCATCAAATATTCATATAAAATATATATACTAATCATATATTAACTTTTAATAAATATATAAACATATATTTAAATGATCAAAGATGAATGTCGTAAGATAAGATGCATTAGAAAATTTTATTAAAAATTGATTAAAATATTTTGGCATTAAAATTAAATTTCATAAGCTAAATTTGATAAGTAAATTAATCATTTAGTTTAAATTAAAATTAAAATTAGAATAGTATTATTTTACAAAAAATAGATAATATTTAATAAAGATAAAAAATAAAACCAAATTATCTTCTATATAGTCATTATTATGTTATGAAAAACTAATTAAGTAAGAAGTAAATAAATAATAATGAATCATTAACTTAATTAAGAGATCTATTTTTTAATTATCTAAATTGTAATCAATATGTAATATTACACGTTTGTTTAGGATATATCATCTAATATTTTTATTGGGTATTTATTATGATATGATAGTTAAAAGAATATTCAATATATTATTTTAATAAAAAGGAAGATGACGTAAATATAGTGGTAAAATTTACTAACCTGGATATATTAAAAAAATCTTATAATAACATTATAAAAAATAAGCTATAATTTATATACTATGTAATTAAATGGATAAAGATGATTAAATTTCGATCTGTACATTATGACTTCAATAAATAAAAATATCTTTTCAAAATAAAAAGTTTGAGATATACTTATTTATTAATTATATGGGTATAATTCTAAGATTGAGATTTATATATATGATAGAATTATTTATTAAAATCTAAAATCTAAGATATAAATAATATTTTAATTAAATATGTAAAGGTTAAGAATATATTGATGATAAGATTAGCATTTGAAAAAATAAATTTTTTAATCCGGTTGTGATGTGGTGCAATTGTTTATGTTTTAATATATAGTAAATTAATAGATGGTATTTTTGGTTGAAATATAGTAATTGATTTTTTTTTTTCGGTCAGAAATATAGTAATAGATTATGGTAGATAAGTTACACAATTTTCTATATAGTAATAGATTATACTGTAGTAGATTATAGTAGATAAGTTACACAACTTTCAATCAATCTTCGTTCTACATGTGTTTAATCTATGACATAACAAACCCTTTGATGCAACCGGATTCGATGGATTATGTGAGCATACGGAATAAACAAAATGATATTTTGGTGAAATGAAGCATATGGGTTGAATTCGGTGAAGGTACCTCTGCCCATCACCCTTATCACGCATTCAAAGCTATTCGGCCGCGGCCCGACCGTTCATCCATTTATAAGCTACTAGCTTGTGAATTAAAGTAATAATTTTTGTGCCTTCAAAGTTGAACTGTTGTATTTTCTGCATGGGCATACTGTATTACCTCACATGAGATATTAAGATGAGTAACTCGGCGCCATATTATGCTACAAGTGAAACTTAAATGGGACATGTTTCTGCTAACTGTCTTACCTAACTGCGCATTCAAGTCCTCGGCTTGCATAAATAGGGGTGCAGATCGGCAGATCAAGTACACAACCAAAGCAAAGGGGAACTAAAACAGAGAAATTCATCTCCAGTTTGGTTGGAAAGAGGAATCAAAATTTACTTGCAGCTTCTCTTTGGAGACAACGTACTACTCAGATCAAAATAATGGGTGCACCTTTATCTGAGTGGCCATGGCAGAATATGGGCGCCCTTAAGGTACGTACACAGTCACACCCAGATCAAAATGAGAGTCTTTTTGAGCTTGTAAAATGTAACTGTTTATATCGATCATAAACATATGTACATGCTACATACATAAGGTGGTATTTGATTCTTGTATGGTTTGTTCAGTACTTGGTATACGGGCCCTTGATCGCGCAAGTGGTGCGATTGTGGGCCAAGGAGGAGGACGGCGTGGGAAGCAGCTGGTGCTTCCACATCCTCCTCCTCTGCGCCCTGAGAGGCCTCCTCCACCAGGCCTGGACCAGCTTCACCAACATGTACTTCCTCAGCACCAAACGCCGCATCGTGCAGCAAGGCTTGGACTTCGACCAAGTTGATCGAGAGTGGGACTGGTACGTATGCGCTCCCGCGGCCTTGCCTTTCAGCTTGTTTCTTACCTTAAGTTGTTCATCGATCATCATACATATGCAGGGATAACTTTCTCATCCTGCAAGCTTTTGTGAGTGCCCTGGCCTGTTACACATTCCCATCGCTGAGCAGCCTCCCCGTATTCGACACAAAGGGGATGATCACTGCTTTCCTACTCCATCTTGTGTTCTCAGAGCCTCTCTACTATTGCTTCCACAGACACCTCCTCCATGGAGTCTCATCCCTCTTTTCAAAGTATCACTCTCTTCATCATTCTTCGCCGGTGCCTCAGCCCTATACAGGTAAAGCCATCCTCCACCGTACCACAGTATGTTGTAATTGAAAATGCTTCTAGGATATATTCTGAGAGAGTTTTTGTTTTGGCAGCTGAGCATGCAACATATTTGGAGCACCTGCTGATGATCCCCATTATAGGCGTTCCGGTTTTGGTGACTTGTCTGTTGGGACATGGATCTGTTACTTTGATATATGCTTACCTTCTGGGATTTGATTTCTTGAGATGCTTGGGCCACTCTAATACTGAAATCCTCCCCTACCAGATCTTCCAAGCGTTTCCGCCTCTTAGATACCTTCTTTACACCCCGACGTAAGTCATCTTATATGGATTTTATCGGCTTTCTATGATATTTTGTACTCCTTTATTCACATGGGCTGTTATTGTACCTGCAGCTACCACAGCATACACCACACAGAAAAGGACTCAAACTTTTGCCTCTTCATGCCTCTGTTTGATGCCCTTGGCAACACCCTCAATGACAAATCATGGGATCTCCACAAACAGCTGTGTTTGAAGTCTTCTGGTATTACACCATACATATCTGTTTTTTGTAAGTGTTTCAAATTGGCTTTACATATATGTTAGAACTAATGTAATCCACCATAACCGATGCAGGGAAATACTCAAGGGTGCCGGATTTTGTGTTCCTTGCGCACATAGTAGACATATCTTCAGCACTTCATGTCCAGTTCATGCTGAGATCATTTGCTTCGACGCCGTTTAGTATGAGGCTGTTCCTGTTGCCTCTCTTCCCAATCGCGCTTGTGTCTTTGCTACCTATGTGGGCATGGGCAAAGAGCTTCACAGTGGCTTTCTATAACCTGAGAAACAAGCTGCACGTCACCTGGACCATTCCCAGATTCGGTTTTCAGGCATAATCTTCTTCTGGTTACATTCACACTTTGTTCCTGCAATTGACTCAGTAGCTTCATTGTTTTAGCATGTATCTTGCATGTCCTTGGTTGCATTGCTAATATTGATTTGGTCAGTATTAAAGTATTCTTGGATCTCTCACATTGAACATGGTCTTATTCTTGGATTTTTTATTTGTGTTCGCAGTACTTCTTGCCATTTGCAACCAGGGGTATCAACAAACAAATAGAGCATGCGATTCTCAAAGCCGATAAGTTGGGTGTAAAGGTCATCAGCCTTGCAGCCCTTAACAAGGTACATTAATAAATTTTATACCAATCATTTTGGTCTCTTGTTATTATCTTTGCCTATAACTCAGCTTTCTACTATCCTCTGCAGAATGAAGCATTAAATGGCGGTGGGGTGCTCTTCGTTAACAAGCACCCTAACTTGAGAGTGCGCGTTGCTCATGGAAACACCTTAACGGCAGCTGTGATCCTTAATGAGATCCCTGAAGATGTAAAAGAAGTTTTCCTTACGGGAGCCACCTCTAAGCTAGGAAGAGCCATTGCACTCTACCTTTGTAGGCGACGAGTCAGAGTCTTGGTTAGTAGTGGCCTAACTAGCTAGCTTGATCAATGTATAAAAAGGGTCCCAAAATTGTTCAATAGCTAACCTCTTCCAAATCCTGTGTCTTGTATTTGTAGATGTTGACTGTATCAACCGACAGGTTTCAAAATATCCAAAGAGAAGCTCCCTCGGATTGCCAGAAGTACCTTGTACAAGTCACCAAGTATCAAGCAGCCAAGAATTGCAAGGTGAAAATGAAAGACTAGTTATCCTAAGATTCGTGTTGAGAAAAGAGATTGAAGTGTAAGATACATGGGTCATTTATTCAAAATTTTGAATGCAGACTTGGATAGTTGGAAAATGGATCACAACAAGGGAGCAGAGGCAAGCACCCCCAGGCACCCACTTCCACCAATTCGTGGTTCCGCCAATCTTGCACTTCCGAAAGGACTGCACGTATGGTGATCTCGCAGCCATGAAGCTGCCCGAAGACGTTCAAGGCTTGTCGGTTTGTGAGGTAAACAACAATATCTGAAGATGTATATATCATGATGCAGGGATGTTCAGTTCCCATCTGTTAGTAATTTTGGTTGTGTGATGGTTTGATGAAACAGTACACCATGGAGAGGGGAGTCGTGCACGCGTGCCACGCGGGAGGGGTCGTGCATTTTCTTGAAGGATGGACTCATCACGAGGTAGGCTCAATCGACGTAGACAGGATCGACGTTGTGTGGGAGGCTGCTCTCAAGCACGGGCTCAAACCAGTGTGGAGCTAGCCATGTTTCTTGCAACACACTGCCTTTTGTTGCTTTTGTTAATTTTCAACTTTTGTAGGACAACAAAAGGGGTTTGAATGATGAGCCAAATTAAAATAATGATGGATCCTGTTCCTATTCCTAACTGTATGGAGCATATATTAGAATTCACTCTAATGGGTTATAGATTAGATCTTATGCATTTAAGACATACAGTTGTATGATTGGTATGTATGATATATATTCAATTTGTGATTAAACAAATTGCAACGTCTCAAACGCAAGTTTTTGTTTCAGCCTTGGCACTGTTATGAATTAGTCAATTTCCATACATTGTTCTCTTCTCCATGTGTTGTATGATTGGAATTTGGGAATCCCAAGTTACCTCTTATTTGAAGGCTCGGAACTTGTATCATTCACTGATTGCTCATCAAAATGCCCAAAAGCCACAATTGCATGAAAGCCGAATGTGGAGTATCCAAAGTGCCAGTCGAGTGACTAACTAGTCATGGCCATACTAACCTCATCTCTCATCGAATCGATCCTTGCTCAAGTCATCGATTGCACCACCTCAGCACAGTTTTGGAGCCAATTCATGCTATTTTATCGACAAGATCAAATGAGGTCTTGGTATGTAAGTGTAACACAAGTCAATGAGGTCTTTATGAACTTTGTCATATCTGAAGTAGACATCTATTTTGATGTGTTTTGTTCTTTCATCAAGAACTGGATTCTGTCCACCAAAAAAAAAATCAAGAACTGGATTCTTTGCAATCGAAATGGCAATCTGTTGTCCTAGTGGAGGTGAATGGGCTGATGTAACGAACAAGCCAAACATTATCTGAAGATACTTGAGCAATAGCTCTATATTATGCTTCAACAAATTGGCAATTACGCCAAGTAAAAAATTCCGCTAGTTCTTTTTTTTTTTTTTTGTAAAATTGGCGTCTTCCCCTATTAATGATTCAAGACCTCTTTCCTTATTTAAATCTGAAACTTTAATCTCCTATTGAAGACCGGAAACAACTACAGTTAAACCTCTATAAATTAATAGGGTCGGGATCGGAGTATTTTATTATTTTATAGAGATATTAATTTATCGATAAATTAATATTTATTAATTTATAGAGATTTTAGCTACAGAGATATTCCAATAAAATATTACCTTATGTAACTAAATTAAACTTAGGAAAATTAGCTTAAAATAGTACCAAGTAGGCAAGTATTGTCATTGAACCAAAAATAATATCAACTACAATAGAATCATATTTTACTAAGTTTTGAAAGTTCTCTTAGTTATACATATATGTAATTTTTTATATATTTATTAATTTATGATTTTATTGGGACCTTATATTTCTATAGGGGTTTTCTGAAAATTTATTATCTTATTATCTTATCAAAAATCGTCAAATTTTACACTAGCCGAAGTCGGGACCGGAGAAAAATATTAATTTACCGAGTTTATTAATTTATCGCGTATTATTTTATGGAGGTTGTACTGTACAAGATGATTTGGTTAATGACAACAATTCGGGCACATTCATCTTCAAAACTACTTGTTTGGAATTTTACATGTACTCATTTGGTGTGTTCTTTCTGTGTGATCTATGTTCTTTTCTAATATTTCATGTATTTGTTTTAATATAATTCCACATTTTCGATTTAAGTAAAATCAAGTGTATTGTTACTTGTTTATACTAAATTCAAGCTTTAGACTTTAACTAGTATTACTCCCGTGTAGAGGTGTCCAACAGGTCGGGTCCAGTAGATTCGGGTTCGGTCTTTTCGGGTTCGGGTTGAGTGCGGTTTCAGGTCAATCGGGTTACATGTCAAGCCGGGTCGGTTCTTGACAGGTTATCGTGCAGGTTCGGGTCGACCTAACAGGTCAAGAATTTGAATTTATAATGATTATTAAAATAATATTATGATAATAATAATAATTTTATGTAAAACCTTTTGGGTTTGTATTTTTGATCATACATAATAATAATAATTTATATTATGATTAAATAATAATGTTTAATAATAGAAAAGTATTTTTAATAGATTTTTATAATAATATTTTATTTATAATAGGTTTTATTATAAAATATATACAATATAATATATTTATTCTACATATATATATATATATCATATATCAGGTCGGTCGGGTCGGTCTCAGGTTTCAACCCAATCGGGTTCGAGTTAATCGGGTTCGATTTTTTTCTTTGCTCGCTACTATTCGGGTCGGGTTTCAAGCCAAAAATTTTCAGTCGGTTTGGGTTGATTTTTCAGGTCGGGTCAAGTTTTGACACCTCTACTCCCGTGCCTTGAAGGCATGAAATTGATTTAAATAAAACTTCTTTAAATTTGTTATTTAAAAGAATAGTTTGATATAAAATCTTGTATCATTATATTTAACTTATTTTTTATGAGATTTATTTTAATGTACAATATTTCTACTATCATATATATTCTTTTAATCGAACAAAGATTTGTAGGATTATAATTTTTTATAAAAATTGAATACTCGTAAGATTTGTAGGATTTATTTTAATGTTTATGGATTCTTATTTTAATTATATATTTAATTAGAGTTGACATATATTGTTCTATATTATTATTTTAATCTCCAATCTAGTATATAGTAAGATTAATTAATTATATATTTAAGGAAAACTTATCAATACAATTTTAATGATATATATATTCTTTTATATTTTATATACATGTGGGGTCTACAATCAAAATTAACCACTTAAATTATTTTAATAAAGATGAGTGATGTGGTCTAATATGAAGTTGACACGTGTCATGATAATTATTATTTTTAATCTCCACTTTATTATAGTTACGATGATATGATATGATGATATATTCTATGTTATTTACAATTATATAATGAAAGGATAAAATACATAACATATTAGATAGATTCTATGTTAAATATATAACTAAATAAAAATATGTCTATTGAAAACTATAATAAGTGGATTTTCATGATCGATATGTACAATTTTGGATAGAAGTTATTTTTAGATTTGACTAGATTTGTAATAAGAATGTTGATTATATTATAAAATTATTTTATGCATAGATTTGGATAAATATCATCTTCAACCTCATGTTTTCCACATTAGTACGCACCATAAATCACGCAAGGAAAAAAAATCTCTTAAAACATAAACTAAGAAGATTTTCGTGTATTTCTCGTTTATCTTCAACCTCATGTCATTCTATCATCTTTAAATAAGAAATTCTTAATTAACTATCATTCTATAAAAATTGTTTATAAATTTAAAGTTTATTTTTTTTAAGAAAATATTTAAAATGGAAATCAATAGATAAGAGAAAATCTAATGTGGAGTGTATAATGAAATTTCAACTAATTAAACAAATTGAATTGTTTTATTAAAAATGGATGATACTGTCCAATAAGAAAATGACACGCGTCAGGCTAAATATTATTTTTAACCTCCGTTGTAGTATATATTTATGATGATTACTTAATCGATATAAATTATAACCGAATCAATTTAATGATATATATATATATATAGATTGAATATTAAATTAAATATTAACAAATAACATTCGAGATCATCCCAAAATAAAAACCTTAAGATATATGAATATATTGTTATTATGTTATATAATTTAATTGGGTAAATAGAAAAGGAAAATTTTAAAAATGTGAATTTTAAAGAATGGTTTGAAATGTGGTTTTGGTTATAAAGTAGAAGTGAGTTTTAAACTGATGTAAAGAAGTGGGAAAATTGATTGGAGCAGCTAAAAACAGAAAATTGAGATGACCATTGTGAATGGTAATGCCCAAATCCAAAGATGAGCTCGATAGGCTACCTCAAGGGCAAAACCCCCTACGTCATTGTAGGGGAAGCTGCCATACTCCATTAATTGTAAGGTATATATTCAACGATATCAAAATTCAAATACTACTTGGTCATATTGTATCATATTTGGGTGTACATATACAAAAGCAACGAGCAAGCACAACTTGGGAGGAGGGGATTATATGTAACTACTTGACTCGTTATGGGCATTTCGATATACAATAGCAACTCCATGTGAACATATTAATGCATCTTGAATACAAGTACAAAAACACGCATTCCTTCACTAAGTAAAAAATGGGTGCATACCTAGAGAATGAAGTTATCAATCATATGAGAGATCACGCCAACACCATCAGAATTTAACCAGTAACGGTTGACCTGGATTCAACAGGAAAAAGATTCTCAGCAATTATCTTTTCAAACGGTATATTACTTGGATCAATGGCAACAATTACAAAATATTAACAAGCTTGCTTTTCCCCCGTATTATGGCTTTAATATCCCAGATCAATGAACAGAACATAAAATGCAGCATATAGAACAGTATTGCTTCATTGGTCATCAGACATATAATCTTGACTATTAAACCTCTAATTCTGAAGCACTTTGGAATTCACAGAATAGAACTTTCTCCTAGGGTTCAACCCGTTGGAGAACTGTCTAGTTTGTGTTAGTTGGGGAAAAGGGTCAAACATCACTGCATGAAGTATTGAAGTGAGAAATAATCTCCTAATAAAGATTGTCAATTCTATTATCATCAGAGCCTTGTTGCAAAGAGTTTTATACATATTTTTTTGTAATAGATTCGTTTAAAATTGAAACGGCTCAGAAGTAGGAAGAAATTCTTCAAGCAGAATTTGGAATGCACCCTTCATGTCAACCTAAATGATCTGACTATTTGATAAGCCGGGAAAATAAATTTTCCATCCAGACAATCTCACACTACAGTACATGCTTCAGGACTTTTCCCTTTCATATTTCTAAATATATCTTCTGGTATATCAAGAAGCAAGCGAAAGAAACAGGGAAGTCTTCAAAAAGTACAAGAAAAAGCATTCGCAATACGTTAAGCCTCTTGCTAGAAGTATAAGACTAGGTGAAGGATTAGATTATACTCCTAGAAGCTACTAGTTCAGTATCTTACCTGAATGGTATTGTGAGCAAGGAATCTTTGACTACTTTTATGGAAACTTACATCAACACGTACCCAAGGTACTTGTCTAAGCCCTTTAATCATCTCCTCTACAAGGTGAATAAGACGTTTGTAAGATAATACATAAATTGCATGAATATTAAAAAAAAAAAAAGGCCATCATATCTAGGGTCTATCGTATAAAAGGAAACATCCAAATACTTGCTAAACAAACATTTTTGAGTCAGTAAAAACACAAACCTTCAAAATCAATCTTTTGATCTCGAGTATATGAGGACACTTGAAATTGACTAGCTTCTGAACTTTCAGGTTCAATGTAAACTATATGTGGATATTGATCATTCTTTATAAAAAGATTGACCTGAAAGTTGAAGAAGATGTTAATTGAGTATTTCATATATCATAAAAAATGAATTACATATGTTATGAATTAAATACTTACCTTAGGAAGCTCATGTGGGCGTCGGATAGACGATGTTCTCCAGCCAACCACATCTTAATAACAAGTCAAGATAACTTAAATTTAGACTGAAGATTCAGTTTTTAAAAATTCAAGAAACAGTGCTGTACTAAAGCAGAAACGGATGACCTAAAGCATAGGAAGAAGCAATAAAAGGTTTTTTGTGGCAATCCGTTAAACAATTCAAGTACTTCTATGAAGGATACAGTCATAACTTGTATTTGCATAAGCAACACGTTGCTTAAAAGTGCGTAAAGCTGATCTGCAAATAAATAAAAGGACATGATTAGCAGATGATCCAGTGACAGAGTGCAGAATTTCCGTGTAGAATAATTCAGAGCTTTACTAACATGAACTTATAGTCATAAGAGTCGGTGACCATTCTAAGAAGAAGTGGCGGTTTGCCATCATCATTGTCGGTAAGGAAAAGATGCTTTCCTGACCTCCCGGCAATCAAGTGTGCTGTTAGAGAGGCTTGTCTCTCCAGGAAAAGAAATCCACAAAGGGCGGGCAACTGTGTCAAAAACAAAAAGGAAATTGTAAAGATAATACAAGTAACTGAATTTCTTCTTATCAGACAATGCTCAAATAAGCATCATACCACAAAGACACCATTAAGCAATTAAACCCACCATAGCTAGTACATCTTCCTCAATGAGATAAAACAAGCTTGACAAACATACTAAAAGAACTCCTTTCCTTATAAAACAAATACACAAACCTAGTAGAACTCAATGAATGCAGAGCTGCAGGCTAGACATAAGCCAACTGATTTACGGGGATTTAGGTTTGTAATGTCGTTTTCCATAATTCTATTCTAGAACATTCAGGGAAGACAACCAGTTTCTACCATGCTCAACAATTGTGTGTTTAAAGATGTTACAGTAATCAACATCACTTACCATTACTGCTCTCCCATATACTTGAGACCTTTGAAGGTAAATCTCATATAAAACACTTCGCTATTAGAAACCATGGATAGAAGAATCTATATATTCACAGATGTACCAGTAATAGCATTGAATGTTTAAAAAAATCCTCAATTTCCAAGTCTTCAACCAAATTATGTCAAATTTATCTATTTTCCTACAGCAATCTTGTGACAAAAATAAGCTAAAAATATAGCAGGAACTGAATACATATCATACCTGTTTGTTCCCACTTGAACCAAGATGGGGAGTTGCAACAGTGATGAAGTTCATGGGTTCTAACCCAGCGATTTTGGCCATGCGCATCTCAGTATTATTTTCATCGGGATTGGACTTTGATTGTTCAGGGGGTTGATAAAGCTTTCCGATAGCATATCTCGCAACAAGGCCACCTAACGAGTGAGCAACAAAGGATATCTTTTGCAGTCCTGGCATACGCTGAACAACGCTCAACACCTGCACTACATTTATGTTGAAAAAATGTCAAAGTTTAATATTTGTTTTCCTTTACTACGGAAAAGCAAGACCTGATTAGCAACTACCTCATCAGCTAGTCTCTCACCCATCATATCAACACCATCCATAGTCAATTTTGCACAGTTGCATGCACTGCCTGTGCCAGAAGACAGAGAATTTGAAACATGTAAGTTTCACAGGGCAACTCTCCTCTTTTCACTTTTCTTCATAGAAAAGAGTTTCCTTCTATTATGTACAGATTTTATGTCCTTTTGGATACAGTGAAAGGTGATTATATAGGAAAAGAAATTATTACATCTCAAAAGGTAAACAGAAGAAAAGACAAAGACTAAAGCAGTAATTCATATCTGGCCAAACAAAATTAATACAACCAACTCCTAGGTACTTTTATTCTTTGCTCTGTCTTCACGTTTTAAACAAAAACAACAGTCAATAATCACATTCACATATTGCAAAATTTTCAGATTTGTCACAAATCAAATGTAGCAGCTAGCAAGTAATAGGAGTATGATATTATGAATAGCAAGTACATAGAGAGCCAATTAGCTAGCTTTTCGGCAGCATTTACATTTCTGCTGTGCATCTTTCAGAGTAAGAAAGAATTCAAAGTCATACTTTAGTATCCTGCACTCATCAGTCTTGAATGAGTGGGCAATCTTAGCTTAAATTCAACCAACTGGTAAAAGAATGATGGTGATGCATGCAACCCCCCACCCAATTCAGCTTCCTTCTGGTGCACATAACTCTCAGCTTGTCAGACGTACAAATGATCATTCACTATTCCTTTTCAATATAGCTACTGACTACTCATTTACCAGACTGCCCGTTCACTTAAGCTAGGGGATTCCCCATTTGAATAAACTAGTAGGAAGAAAGAGCATAATAAGAATTAGAATAAGAATACAAGTCCACTGTAAAAAAAAAACTTACAGTGAACAACAAATTTATCAGGAATCCTCTTCACGAACTGTTGAGCAGCAAATCTCCAGTCCGCGGAACTATATGCCATCAAAAGCATAGAAACCGGCAAGGATCAGACAAATGAAATTGATCATCATCAGAAGAAGCCCAACAGCAAAAACTACCAGCGTAAGGAAGAGTCAGTACCTTCCCATGAGACCGTTAATCATAATGACAAGATGCTCGGGAGCAGGAACCCTAGCTTTGGCCAATCGCGAATCAAGCACATCCAGGCCATGGCCAACCGACGCCTCGTCCATCCCGATCTCGATTGCCTTCTTCGTGGCCGCTCTCTTAAGCTTCTCGGGATTCCTCCGACGGTCGCTGAAAAAGCAAATCCACCTACTAGTATCAAGGGAATACAGCTTCATCACCAAGTCAAGGGAATGAGGCGAAATCGGCTCCCTGAATCTTCCCTCGAATCCCTTGCTATTGAAGGGGAGAACGATTCCTCGAAGCGCTGATTGGAAGAACCGACAGTGATTGCTAGTGAAGGAAGGGAGAAGAGGAAGGGAGTAGAAGCTCTTGGAAGACGGAACGCAGTGCGGTCTAATCATATGGGTGGGGGAAATGTCACTTCTTCTAGAACTGTTCAAATGTTGTACGTTTTCAATTGACACCTCCTCCATTTTTCATATTTAGCATACCTCCACCCCAGGTGCACCATGAATCATAATCCAAATCGTTGGATTTAATGAAGGATCAAGATTAAGAAAAGATAAAAAAAATTATTCAATGTCTTTTAGATATTTATTCATTGTTATTTAGGGTTTAGGGCTTTAGGGTTATAGGGTTTTAGGTTTAGGGTTTTTGGTTTAGGATTTGGGTTTTTTGGTTTAGGGTTCAAGAGTTTTCTAGAACCTCGACGAGTTGTAAAGTTCTCATTTGAATATGAATAACTAAGCAAAAAAGGTTTGAATACCTCTATACAATCGTGTGAAAAACGTCTAATTGAACAAGTGTGTGTCGTTCCTTCAATAAGTACCGCATACGGCCTGAACAAGAGCCGGCCATCGATATGTATAAGTATGTATCCGCCCCCAATTTAAGAGAGAAAAGGCCATAAGGCCGGTTCTAAAAATGGTTATGGTTCCAGTTTCCGAAACTGACAGTTTCATCCAGTTTTGAACTGTTAGTTCAAAACCGTCGGTTTTAAGCCGGTTTAAGCCATCATTTTTTCCCTCTTTTTTTTATAAAAAATATACATAAATTATACCAAATTTGTAAGAAAAAAATATAAATCAAGTTCTAAATGATTATATATAATAAGCGAAACCAAATTTTTACATCAGAAGATGTCAAATATACTTGAATTAAACAAAAAATATTTTTTTAAAAATAAGATAACAGACATTTTTTTTTTCAAATCCTGAACCGGGTGGAACTAGGTGGAGCCGACCTCGAAACCGGAACAGGCCCGGAACTCGGAATCGGGAAATCGGCCAAGGATCGGTTCCAGTACTGGAGTCATGTCTATGTACTTCTGTAGAGAAAAAAAGGTTAAAAAAAAGTGATAAAGTTGATGGGAAAGATGGATAATATGGGATAATATGTGATATTAGAATAGGATAATCTTATAATTTTATAGAGAAAAGTGATAAAGTTGATAAGAAACTTAGATAATTAGGATAATATTTGAAATTGTAAGAAAAATTGGATGTAAATAGATAGATCGAGAGATGGACAATCTTATTGAACGTCGAAAAAGAAAAAAGGGACAATCTTTTAGAGATGGAGGGAGTAGTACTTAACCCTTCCTTAAAAATGCATTGATTAGTTAGTATATAAGTCTCTCTCTCTCTCTCTCTCTCTCTCTCTCTCTCTCTCTCTCTCCCCTCTCTACCTCGCTTTATTCCCTTTCCTTCTCTCCCCTCTAGAGCTCGTTAATGGTGACGAAGTCTGAGCGACCGGCTCTTCAAGGGTGCCACCGAAGATGAAGTCGGAGAAAGGGGTGGAAGACTCGAGTGCGGTGGCGAGCGAGGTGTTGGCCGAGTGGATATCTCAGTCACAAGTGGTGTAAGGTAGGCGGCATCGGTGGGGATCATTTATCTAGATGTAGGCTTAACCCCCTTCCACCGTCTTTCCAACGTCAACCACCGTCCTTCCACCAAGATGAAGAAGACACACCTGGGTTCTTGACTGATTTGATGGCACTGGTCAAGTCCTCGTTGCTAGTAGATTCCTCTAGTTTAGAGAGGATCTTGACGAAAGGTCATTTTTCATTTGAGAGCGATAGCAAGTGGGCACAGATTCAGGAGTTGATAAGCTTTGCGTTCAACTCCTTCGCAACTGCAAAGGAAAACAACGTAAGGAGGAGTTAAGAAAAGTTAAGTATAAATAATTGATTTTAAGTTAGATCTTATGCGTGGTAGTCCAAGAGTCAAGGAGAACAAATTTGAAATGTTCTTTTATTTCTCCTAGTGACGCGTGGTTAACAATGAAAAAGCACGTTTGCTAGTTTGGCAAGTAAGCTTTCACCTTCAAAATAAGGGGTTTGCTGTCATCTCAAGAGTGAAGGGTAATTCTACGAAACCGTTGGGGGACTACCATGTAAGCACAAAGTAATTCCCTACGGTCATTTCCAACCCATGGCCTTGGTTTGTAGCTAATACCTCAACTCAATGGAGAATGTTTCATGTCGTGGGGAGCAATTGAGATGGGGAGACTTTGAGGATTTTTAGGTAACTATGAATAAAGATAAAGAGGCGAAATGTATTCCGGGAAGAAAGGCAAACTAAGTGAAACAAACCCAACCCGGAAGAGTCCAATCGAGAAACTCCGTGGTCAGCCATATCGCCCTAGTCCCTTCTGGAAACCCGTTGGAAGTTACGATCTCATTGACCTCGTTTGTCATCAATGAACACTAGAATTGGTCTTGAGATCTCATAGATATAAAGGGAATGAAACCATATGAACTCACCATGTTAGAGTAACCCTAAATTGAAGGAGCAAAGAAAGTAGGACTGAGCACGGAACCAACAAAACCGAAAATTTTAACCGAACCGAACCGAAACCGAAACCGAAATCAAAAACCGAAGATATTCGGTTCGATTATCGGTTCAAGTAATTTGAAAATTTTGGTTTCGGTTCGGTTCGGTTTTTTTCGATTCTATTCAGTTAAACTGAATTTAAAAAAAAATCTATGCGGGAATTACTGAATTAGGGTTTATGGGTATCAATGTTTTACTTTCAATGTTGAGTCTCTGCCTCCCAAGTCTCCTCCCTCAGTCTGAATCACCGCCTTGAAGTTGCCCTCACGACGTCCTCTCTCGGCACTCGCCATCTCGCCGTTGAAGACTCCCTTCACCTTGGTGTCCTCGAACAGCCCTGAGGTCGGCATCCTTGAACGGCACTCGCAAGGTGCTCCTTTGAAGCCGCAGTCTCCCGTGGCCCTGAAGTCGCTCCTCTACAGGCTGCTTGCGTTGAAGTCCGACAACACTTGCCCTACTCCGGCTACTCGAAGTCTCTGCTTCTTACTAACCCCCAAAGCAAGTTTCAAATTTAAAATTAAGAAGAAGCCCATAGATGAGTAGATTAGCGAATTGAATGAACAACTAGGGCTAAGCACGGAACCGACAAAACCGAAAATTTTAACTGAACCGAACCAAAGAGAAACTGAGGATAGTTGGTTCGGTTATCGGTTCAAGTAATTTAGAAATTTCGGTTTCAATTCGATTCGGTTTTTTTCGGTTCGGTTCGGTTAAACCAAATTAAAAAAAAACAATTATGAGCTTTTTCGCTATTGTAGTTTGGGCCGTGTCATGTGGCCTGCAGGAACGGGGAATTAGGGTTATGACTTATGTGTTTTTCGGTTCTCCGCCTCCCTCCTTTAGTCCTCCAACAACCCCGAGTCCCGAGTCTCCAGAGTCTCCGCCTCCTTCTGCCTCTCTCAGAACTCATCGATGTTGTCGACGTCCCCGTCTCGCAAGTCGCTCCTCGCGCCTTAGCATCCTCGACCTCGAATGGCAAGTCCTCGAACAGCCATTGTTGAAGTCGAAGTCGACAAGTTCACATTCGCGTTTGCTTCTGTTTTATGCATCTGGTTGCACACCTACACATCCTCGACCTCGAACTCGCCGTCTCGAACGGCCATTGTTGAAGTCGAAGTGAAAGTCAGCCATTGTTGAAAGTTTGCATAACTTGCGTTTTATGCGTTTGTTTCTCACATCCTCTTTTAATTCTCACATGCTTTTGTTACACGTTCCGTTCATATGTTTTTTTTTCCTCACATTCTCTTTGTTTCTGTCTTTATTCATGGGCTTTCATTTTTTTTCGGTTTTAACCTAAACCGAACCGATTTTAACCGAAGCCGAACTAAACCAATGTGTTTCGGTTCGGTTTTCGGTTGAACAAAATTCCCAAAACCGGTTTTTGGTTTGGTTTGATTTTTGTTGGTTCGGTTCTGTTTTAAACAGATGCTCAACCCTATGAACGACTCATTTGGAGGGAAAGGAAGAAACATGAATAATAAACTAGAAGAAACAAAGATTTCCCGACAACGGCTCTAAAATTTGACCGGGCTAAAATTGTTATGCTAAATCAATATTAAACCTAAATTACTAACTAAGTATATCAAGTAATTGAGGGTCGAACCCAAAGAAATCTAAGCTTCTAGAACTAATACTTTCATCAACTACAAGGTAACCAATGGGTTTTTTTAAGGTTTCAACTTAAATTAAGGACAAAAGACGAACAAAGGAAAGATAACAATTCAAGGTTTAATTCAATACTTGGGAAGCAAGTTCATCCACACAAATCCACTTTGATAGGTTTGTCTGATCGATCATTGGTATTTGTTAGGACGCTGCTAAGGACGCCAGTACTTAGCATTGTGTTGGGCCGCTAGAAACCTAAGCCCATGAAATGCAAGGTTGAAGAGGCCCATCAGAAATTCTTCATCAATTCCAAGAGGGAGTGATGGGGTATAATCCGGATCGGATGATATCAAAATTTAAATTTATAAGCCGAACCCCAATTGTAGTATAAGGGTAGGGTGTCGAGCACACGGGAGTTCGTGCGTTGAGTGTACCAAGAAGTCTAAAAAGAGGTAAAAGAAAGGCAAAAAAAGGAAAATCAAAGGGAACAACCCGGACCGACTTTGGTCACTTTGGTCCGAGGTTGGATCGATGCGAGTTTGGCCGGGACCGACACAAAGGAAGTCGGGCCCGAGGTACTGGGGAACTCGGTCTTGCACAAATAGTAGATCGGTCTTGGGTTTTTCAGTTCCTTCCCTAATTAGACATGGGTGATTCCACCCCAATTCAGCCAATAAGTGTTGATCCTTATGAGATCAAGGTTGTTTGCCTTCGATCCCTCCACTCTACACTTCGACCTTAGGGGGTTTTCACTCTGCTTCGATGCTAGGTCTAATGATGGGCTCGAGATTGCTTTCGCTTACTCTTACCAACCACAAGCCCTAGATCCCTTGTTCTCACAAGAGAATTGAAGCTCAATGTAGAGAGGATTCATAGATCAAGCACTCAAGGCTATGGAATTGGGGGTTCACACCCAATCCTAGCTAGGGGATTCCCCCATAGCCCAAGACTATGAAATCTACTCCATCAAGTAAGAGTAAAAAGCAATCAAATAGCAAAGCAAGCAAATCTCAATCATCAAACTCAATTCAAAGCCAAATTGCATTCAAATCAAAGGGGTTCACAATATCCAAGTCTTAAATCCACTAAACAAAAGCAAAACAAGTTCTAACTCACTAATCTCCTCCTAGGCTCCACCGATTTCCTCCTCTTCTCCTCTTCCTTTCTCCTCCTTGCTCTCCAAGTCTTCCTTTGAGCCCTTTGAGAGTGATTAGATGTGGATGTGTTGTTAAGCTCATCTAAGCTCCCTCTAATTATCCTCTTCTCTTGATTAGGGACCAAGGAATTCCAAATTAGAAGAAGGGCAAAAGTGGAAGATCACCATAATGTGCCTTGGAGCCCAATCCTCACTTAAGCCGACTCGGACCGACACGCTTAGACCTCGGGCCCGATGTTGCCAACGTCGGTCCTAGCCTCAAATGCTCGAACTCGGGCCCGACGTGCTGGGGACCTCGATCCAGGGCCTCGATCCTCTTCTTTCCTTGGTTTTCCTTAAGCTCCTCCTCGTTCTTTGCATAGCTCTTCCGCTCCTTTGCTCCTTAGCTTGGCTCCTCCTTAGAAACTCTTTCAAAACGTCCTCAAATGCGCCATTTTACCTACAAAACACAACAAACTCGCATAGTCTCCGAGGGAAATTAACCACTAAAACACCACCAAAATAAGAGACATCAGAATACCCCATACTTAAACTTGCTTGTCCTCAAGCAATAACAATGCAAGTAAGACCGAAGCACAATCTTCAAGTAAAGCCTCATATGAAAACACAAGTAAGAACAAGTGATAGATATGCTAGCAAGATTACATCATCACGCATGATCAAGTGTTCAAGGAATAAGGTCTAATGCAACAAAGCCTCACTTTAGGAATGTGAAAATGTGTATCACTCATCATGTGTTTAGGTATAGCAATGAACACTCAAACTCATAAAACATGTAAGTAAAGGCTTTACTATTGAAGCTAATATCACCAATTCCTCCACCTAGAGATGCCTATTACAATGCACAAAAAGAATATGAACTTGGCTCAATGGAGGTCCTCAAAGAGGTTCCATTCGACCGGGTTGTAATGGGGCTTTTGGTGTTTCTCAAGGTGGGAATCATTTTTGGTCTTGTGGTGGTTACAATGGGGATTGAACTTTCTAATCTCTCACCAACTTCACCAAATTCTTCCACTTTCAACTTCTCTCACCCAAAAGACTTTGAACTTTTCTCTTCTTTTCTTTTCTCAACCCACTTTTTCACTTAACACTCCACTTCATCTTTGCACTACACTTTTTGTTGGATTTTTCACATTTTTTTTTCACTAGGATCGACTTGCATACTAACTCGGGCCCGATGTGCACTTTAACTCGGTCGGTACCCATTTTCTCTACACTTAAGCACTTTGCTTTCAATCCACTGTTTTTTTCCAACTTTTCTTTCTTTCTTACACAAAGATGCACTACCCACTTAGTTTATAACTCCATTTCTTGCCCTTCACTAAAGAGAATCTCAACTCTCCAAATATTCTTCCAAAACCTCTCACTAAAGTCCAATCCCATAAGGGTCAAGTCATATAGGCTAGGAATCATATTTTTGAGGAGTTTCAAACAAAGGTCTAAGGCTAAAACGGGGCTACAAACAACGGTTTATCTTCAAGGTAGGATATGGAACATTTTGTGACTAAATGAAACAAAGTTCAAATCAATGTGACAAAGCATAGAACAAATCTCATATTGGTCTTGGAAAATAGATAAACACCGCAATAGCAAGTTTTACTAAGCATGCATGAGCTAATCACACAAGAATGAGGGATATGCAATCATGAACAAGTATCCCCAAATGGCCAAGAAAATCATCTCACAAGGTTCACTCTAGCTTAGTTGCATCAAAACTCATCAAAGAACTCATGTGCTCAATAAAAACATGCAAGACCTCATATCACATCAAAAGCAACATCCATTTAAAGGTAAACTATCCAAAAATATGCAAAGGAATTTACATGCTTACATCATCATTAGCCTTCATATGAACATCTAAGATGAGAATTCCTAGTCCAAAACAAAAATCTTTTTGTTGTTTTCTAACACAATTTTCGAATTTTTTAGGGATTTTTGCAAAAACATTTCTCTCAAAAACAAAACAAACTCATCCATACAAACCATCAAAATCAATCATCATCCATGCAACATACATGCCACAAATCCAAGGAAAACATCCCATAACACAAGAAACCTAAACATGGAACTATGAGCTACTAACCCACCCCATACTTAAGATTTTGATGTCCTCATCAAAACAAAGAAATCAACACTCAAAAGTAAAAAAGACAAGAGTTAAGAAAGCTCACAATTCCTTATTCTTGAATGGCATGTTGAGGCTTAGTTTGCGAGAAGGAGAGCCCATGAGGCTCTTACTTCTTCACTTGGGTCAATCTTGTCATAAAACTTCTTTACTCGATGACCATTTACTCGAAAGGTCCGCCCATCCTCACTAATCAAATCTACCGCTCCTTGAGAATGGATTTGATGTACCACGAACGGTCCACTCCACCTTGTACGAAGCTTTCCGGGGAAGAATCTAAGCCGTGCATTGAAAAGGAGGACTTTGTCACCAACTTGATAGGTTTTTGGGATCAATTTCCTATCATGCCACCTCTTGGTCTTCTCCTTATACAACTTGGCATTGTCATAAGCTTTTAACCCAACTCCCCTAAATCGTGGAGATCCAAGAACCTCTTTTCTCCGGCCAAGTTTACATCCCAATTCATTTCTTTGAGAGCCCACTTGGATTTGTGCTCCAACTCTACCGGAAGATGACACGCCTTGCCATACACTAGGTTGAAAGGTGTAGTCCCCAAAGGCGTCTTGTAAGCGGTTCTATAAGCCCAAAGTGCGTCATCAAGCTTGGATGCCCAATCTTTCCTTGACTTAGACACTGTCTTCTCCAAAATGGCCTTGATTTGACGATTCGAAACCTCAACTAGCCCACTTGTTTGAGGGTGATAAGGAGTAGCAACTCGGTGGGACACCCCATATTTAATCAACACATTCTCAAAGCATTTTTTAATGAAATGAGGGCCACCATCACTAATGAGAACTCTAGGCACGCCAAATCTAGCAAAGATGTTGCTTTTCAAGAACTTCATCATAATCCTTGCATCATTGGTCCTTGTTGGAATGGCATCTACCCACTTGGAGACATAATCCACGGCCACCAAAATGTATTTGTAAGGGCCCGACGTGGGGAATGGTCCCATGAAGTCGATCCCCCATACATCGAAGAGCTCTACCTCTAGCATTCCGGTTTGCGGAGTCTCATTTCTCCTTGACAAGTTCCCCTCTCTTTGGCACTCTTGACATCTCTTCACGTACTCATGTACATCCTTAAACATGGTTGGCCAATAGAAACCACAATGTAGAATCTTTGCCGTAGTTTTCGAACTCTTGGCATGACCTCCGGTTGGCGAAGAATGGCAATGGCGGATGAGACTCTCAATCTCCTCACTTGGAATGCACCGTCTAAAGATTCTATCACTCCCTTCCTTGTATAGGTATGGATCATCCCAATAATATTGCTTAGCATCATGTAAGAATTTCTTCCTAGCCGAATAAGACAAATTTGGTGGGATCACTCCCCATACAACAAAGTTAGCAAAATCCGCAAACCAAGGGGTAACCCCTCGTTTCACGGTCTCAATAGATAGAAGACAAGTGGGAGGTGAAGATTTAATCAATTGAGAACGGGATGGAATAGAGACCGAGTGGAGTATCTTACTTGATTTCGTGGACCGACATTGCAAGGTATTAAGCCCGACGTGTGTGGACGTCGATCGGGTCGCACAAGTGCACAAATCCCTCTGGACCGACATTGCAGACCTCGGTCCCGAGTTACTGGGTACCTCGGTCCGACGTTCTATGCTTCGGGCCCGATGCACTGCCTTGGTCGATCCCTCCTTCCTTTCCTTTTTGCCACTCATTAGCCCTTCATCCGCCCTCACGTCATCTATTTCCACACCATCTTCCATCTCAATCATGTACTCCATGGGCAATCGAGATAGATGATCGGCCACCACATTCTCCGCACCAACTTTATCTTTGATCTCATGGTCAAATTCTTGAAGGAGAAGCATCCATCTTAAGAGCCTCGGCTTAGCATCCTTCTTTTTCATGAGGTACTTAATTGCCACATGATCCGTATAGACCACCACCTTAGATCCCACAAGATATGACCGGAATTTCTCAAATGCAAACACCACCGCAAGGAATTCCTTTTCCGTCGTTGTATATTTGCATTGAGTATCATCCAAGGTTTTACTTGCATAATAGATGGCGTGCAACTTTCCCTCCTTTCTTTGCCCAAGAACGGCTCCCACAGCAAAGTCACTTGCATCACACATCACTTTGAATGGAAGATTCCAATCGGGTGACGCCATGATAGGAGCCGAAACCAAAGCATCTCTCAACCTACAAAAAACACTCATGCAATCCTCGGAAAATTCGAAGGGAACATCCTTCATCAAGAGGTTAGACAAGGGTTTTGAAATTTTAGAGAAGTCTTTGATGAAGCGTCTATAAAAGCCCGCATGACCTAAGAAACTCCTAACATCACGCACACAAGTAGGTGGGGGAAGTTTTTCAATAATTTCAATCTTGGCCTTATCAACTTCTATTCCTCTACTAGAGATGAGATGCCCTAGGACTATTCCCTCTTTAACCATGAAATGACATTTCTCCCAATTAAGCACAAGGTTAGTCTCTTCACATCTAGCTAAGACCCTATCCAAATTAGCCAAACAAGCATCAAAAGAGGAACCATAGACCGAAAAATCATCCATGAATACTTCCACTATTTCTTCCACCATATCGGAGAAGATAAACATCATGCACCTTTGAAACGTTGCCGGAGCATTACACAAACCAAAAGGCATGCGTCTATAGGCAAATGTTCCATAGGGACATGTAAAAGTTGTCTTCTCTTGATCATCGGGGTGAATAGGGATTTGCCAAAATCCGCTATACCCATCAAGGTAGCAAAAGTATTCATGTTGTTCCAATCTTTCAAGAACTTGGTCAATAAACGGAAGGGGGAAATGATCCTTACGAGTACCACTATTCAACTTTCGGTAATCAATGCACATGCGCCACTTTGTAGTGGTTCTCGTAGGAATCATTTCTCCTTTCTCATTTTGCACTACGGTCAATCCACCCTTCTTAGGAACTACATGCACGGGACTAACATATTTGCTATCCGAAATTGGGAAGATGATTCCCGCATCCAACAACCTAAGTATCTCACTTTTAACCACTTCTTTCATATTAGGATTTAATCTTCTTTGTGGTTCAATAGTGGGTTTATGGTTGTCCTCCATGTAGATCCTATGCATGCAAATTGACGGTGAAATTCCCTTTAGTTCCTCTAATTAATACCCTAAGGCTCCTCTATGCTTCCTTAGGACCTCTAACAACTTAGACTCTTCCTCATCATTCAAATTAGCATTCACAATTACGGGTAATGAAGAGTAGGACCAAGGAAGGCATACCTCAAGTCCTTTGGAAGTTCCTTGAATTCATGAGATGGCTTCGGTGGTGCTTGGGCTTCCTCCGTTTCGGCCTTGAACACCTCCAAGTAAGACATTCCATTCTCCACTTTCTCATTCTCCTCTAGATCGGTAACTAAGCCTTCATTTGTCACTTCAACTCCATAGGGTGGTGAAATGGCTTTCAACTCTAGCTCCCTTGAACATGGCTTGTTGGATATAGCTTCCCATTGCACTCCTCTTGGAAGGGATTGGATCATCTTGGCTTCTCTATACAAAGCTTCCTTCGAAGTTGGTTTGAAGGAGAAATCGAGCTCTACTCCTCCAAATTCAAGGGACAAATGACCTCTCTTAATATCTATAATGGCTCCAACCGTAACAAGGAATGGCCTTCCCAAGATGATAGGCTCGCCCGACACTTCTAACATGTCAACCACAATAAAATCCGTTGGAACATAATGCCCCTCTACACACAATGGATAATCCTCTACCACTCCAATTGGCTCAATTGATGTTCCGCCGGCTATGGTCAACCTCATGTTAACCGGAGCGATGAGTCCCATGGCGGTGGATTTCCATATCGTGTACGGTATGACACTAGTGCTTGCTCCAAGATCACACAAAGCTTGAAACTTCCGAGATCCAATACCAATAGTAATTGCGAATCTTCCGGGATCACCTAACTTTTGAGGTAGCTCCAAGACCTTCACCTCATCTTGCATCTCCACAATCGACCTCTTCTTGCTCAAAATCTCCTTTAAGAACTTTGCATAGGATGGCATCTCACTTAGAGCGTCGGTGAATGAGATGGTGATGTTTAAGCCTTGCAAGAGCTTTAAGAACCTATTAAACTTGCCCTCCACAACTTCCTTGGGCTTCCTCAAAGGATAAGGAAGAGTTGTCCCACCTTGTTTCTTGGTTGAATCCACTTCCTTGGACCGGCCGAGATCTCTCTCAACGTTTTCAGCCTGGATCGACTTGGGACCGACGTCTGGAACCTCGGTCCTAGGGCAGGGCACATCTGGGAACATCGGTCCGACTACAGGGCATGTCGGGCCCGAATTCAACTCAACCTCAGTCTGGTTCAGGGGACTTCCTCCGTCTCTTGGATCGACATCATGGCACGTCGGGCCCGAGAAACTGGGCAACCCGGTCCGACTCTCTTCTCTTATTCTTGGCACGTGTGGCTCGGGCAAACTCCTTCCACTCCTTAATCCTATGGCTCGAACTTCATATTGTTGTTGTGGGGCACGGGAATTCTCCTCGGGTCGGCCCGGGAGTCTCCCTTCCTCTCTTGGAAGTTGATTCGCCATGTGAACAAATTGGTTGTCCACTTGCCTTCTCCAAACACCAAACTCCTTGAATTGGGTGCTCATATCATCAAATCTTCTCTCCATGTTGGTGAATTGATTCTTCAAGTCTTGAGCCCATGGTGGTGTTTGCTCATAGAATCCCGGTGGTCGGTATGGTGGTGGTTGGGCCCTTGGCTCATTTTGGTTGTAGTTGTTGTTGTAGCCATTGGCTTGGCCTTGGTTCCACCTTCCATTCCCTCCATTGTTGAAGTTGGCTCTTCCTCCATAGTTTCTTTGAACATATTGTGCCTCCTCGATTTGCTCGGCCAAGCGAACTTGACGTTCATTGGGACACTCTTGAGCTCCATGCTTCAAAGAACCACATTCCTCACATCCTCTTGTGGTTTGCTTGTAGTGACTCATTTGCCTCCTCATCTTGTTCAACTCATCCTCAAGGAATTGGATCTTCACATCCTTATCCACCTCTTCATTCTTTGGATCGTAGAGCCTCTTTGCACCTTCTCCTTGGACTCTTGCCTCCTTGTTGACTTGACTCACTCCGTACATGGCTTCGTAATCGGAGAGTTTGTCAAGCAACTCCCATGCTTGCTCCGGTGATAAATCAATGAACCCACAATCGGTGTGAAGGTTCAACTTGTCCTTGGTGGCGGGGTTGATTCATTGGAAGAATATGTCTTGAAGGACATAAGGTTGTTTCCCATGCGTTGGACATTGCCTCAACATTTCCTTGAACCGATCCCAAGCCTCAAAGAGTGGCTCGTGGACTCCTTGTTGAAAGCTTGCTATCTTCCTTCTAAGCTCCGTTGTCTTGGTTGGCGGAAAGAACTTCATCAAGAATGCTTCGTTGAGAGCCCTCCATGATGTGATGGATCGAGGTGCTTGACTCTCCAACCAATGCAATGCCTTGCCTCCCAACGACCACTTGAAGGCTTTGAGTAGCACGTACTCAAGTGTCTCATCATCCGTCGAGATGGTCTCACATAGATCCTTGAATTGCTTCACATGCTCGATCGGGCACTCATTCGGTCTCCCTTGAAATTGGTCCCTCTTGATAAGTGAGATGAATTGAGTTTTGATCTCAAAGTTCTTAGACACCTCCGGCAAGACAATGGCCGGTTCCGGCACCTTCAACTCCGGATGCATGTATTGTCTTGCATTCCGGGGTTGGGTGTTGATTTGAGCCTCCAATCTCATCCTTTGCTCACGCTCTCTCCTAGCTTCGGCATCTCGGTTAGCCATCTCAAGTTGCATTCGAGCCATGTCGGCCCTCATCCTTTCAACCTCCTCATCACGTTGTGCTTGGTTCTCCATCCTCTTCTTCTTTCGAGCTTGTTTGATGATGCTCTCCGGATCACACACAAAATCGAACTCAAGTGTTCCTCGGACGGAACGAGCTCTCATACACCTACAGCCAAAGACACAAACAAAAACCGAATCAAAACAAACAAGGGGTTTGGGCTAGTCCCTCACCCAAATCACTACCAAATTCAAAGACTCAACAAAAGATGGTACCTCAAACAAGTAGAACTCCCCGGCAACGGCGCCAAAATTCTGATGGGGTATAATCCGGATCGGATAATATCAAAATTTAAATTTATAAACCGAACCCCAATTGTAGTATAAGGGTAGGGTGTCGAACACACGGGAGTTCGTGCGTTGAGTGTACCAAGAAGACTAAAAAGAGGTAAAAGAAAGGCAAAAACAAGGAAAATCAAAGGGAACAACCTGGACCGACTTTGGTCACTTCGGTCCGAGGTTGGATCGATGCGAGTTTGGCCGGGACCGACACAAAGGAATTCGGGCCCGAGGTACTGGGGAACTCGGTCTTGCACAAATAGTAGATCGATCTTGGGTTTTTGGGTTCCTTCCCTAACTAGACTTGGGTGATTCCACCCCAATTCAGCCAATAAGTGTTGATCCTTATGAGATCGAGGTTGTTTGCCTTCGATCCCTCCACTCTACACTTCGACCTTAGGGGGTTTTCACTCTCCTTCGATGCTAGGTCTAATGATGGGCTCAAGATTGCTTTCGCTTACTCTTACCAACCACAAGCCCTAGATCTCTTATTCTCACAAGAGAATTAAAGCTCAATGTAGAGAGGATTCATAGATCAAGCACTCAAGGCTATGGAATTTGTGGTTCACACCCAATCCTAGCTAGGGGATTCCCCCATAGCCCAAGACTATGGAATCTACTCCATCAAGTAAGAGTAAAAAGCAATCAAATAACAAAGCAAGCAAATCTCAATCATCAAACTCAATTCAAAGCCAAATTGCATTCAAATCAAAGGGGTTCACAATATCCAAGTCTTAAATCCACTAAACAAAAGCAAAACAAGTTCTAACTCACTAATCTCCTCCTAGGCTCCACCGATTTCCTCCTCTTCTCCTCTTCCTTTCTCCTCCTTGCTCTCCAAGTCTTCCTTTGAGCCCTTTGAGAGTGATTAGATGTGGATGTGTTGTTAAGCTCCTCTAAGCTCCCTCTAAATATCCTCTTCTCTCGATTGGGGACCAAGGAATTCCAAATTAGAAGAAGGGAAAAAGTGGAAGATCACCATAATGTGCCTTGGAGCCCAATCCTCACTTAAGCCGACTCGGACCGACACGCTTAGACCTCGGGCCCGATGTTGCCAACGTCGGTCCTAGCCTCAAATGCTCGAACTCGGGCCCGACGTGCTGGGGACCTCGATCTAGGGCCTCGATCCTCTTCTTTCCTTGGTTTTCCTTAAGCTCCTCCTCGTTCTTTGCATGGCTCTTCCGCTCCTTTGCTCCTTAGCTTGGCTCCTCCTTAGAAACTCCTTCAAAACGTCCTCAAATGCGCCATTTTACCTACATAACACAACAAACTCGCATAGTCTCCGAATCTCATAGAAAATCGGGAACTAAGCTAAAATGGGACAAAACTAACAAAGAAAGGAACAAAAGACACTTATTTACAAGGGAAATTAACCACTAAAACACCACCAAAATAAGAGACATCAGGGAGCTCCGTCAATTTCGCCCATCGTTGAAAGACGCAGTCAAACTGTAGCAACGGGATAATCCATAACGCCCAAAATCATAACTACGAGCGAAATCTCCGGTTAGCAAAAATGGCCAACAACTCAAATTGGATAGAAGCTTCACTATTTAAAGAAGGAACGGCACATAGAAGAGACACGATATTCTGCGCTCTCAAGCACTCGAATGAAACTTACCAAAATCATTGTTCTTGCCTTCTATTCGATTATTCTCTCTTTGTTCTTAGAAATCTTGTGTGTTTGAGTCGAAGTGTTTGTACCCGAAGCAGCAATCAACCGATCAATACAATTCCACTCGCAATTTACATCATTTTCATTATTCTCGTACTTGTTAAATTTACTAATTATTCTTTGTTCATAGCTTCTAACGCGTTGTGACGACTTTGTGACTAGGACTCCCTCATTGTAGCGAAGTAACGCGTTTACGCGGTTAATTCGCCCAAAATAGTTGGCGCCCACCGTGGGGCCCTAGCCAAAAAAGAAGTCACGCCTTAGAAAGCTACCAAATCTTCATCAGCATGGACGCAACTCATAGCCATGTAGGAGATCTAGAGCCTATCAACAACCAAGTCAATGATAACGGCGACAATCAAAGCCTTGACGGCAACAACAATGACCACAACCCTAACAACACCGTCAACGGCAATGATAGTGATAACAATCGCGAATTGCCCGTCAATGAGGAGGCAATCGCCAACGGCAACTCCGAGCGGCAAGGAGCTGAGTCGAGTGCTATCGCGGAGATCCGCGCAACCATGCTTGCACTCCAAAAAGAGTTGGACAACCAAAAGGAGGCTAACGCTAAGTTTACTGAAATTTATGGAAAACAAATCGGATCCTTAACTAATGAACGTGATATGCTTCGATCTCAGGTACAGTCGGCTCCGGCGCACCATCGCAGGAATGACGTAATAAATGATGTCGCTCCGCGTTTGGATATGGAGGACCCTAGCCTTGTTACTCCTAATGACGCCGGCCCGTCAACAAGTAACCAGGTAATTGGTAACGCGTCATGAACAACACCGGAGAGTATTGAGGTTGTTCAACTGAGAGAACGCCTCAGAGCTCTGGAGGACCGAATCACTCAGGTTCCGAGAGCTCATCAACCGATAGCGGTAGAAAGGCGAGATGGTTACACCGACTCCCCCTTTCTACCTGCTATCACGAGGGTTAGCATATCCCGGAAGTATCACATCCTTGAAATTCCAAAATACGAAGGGATCACCGATCCCGACCAACATATTGCGGCTTTTAAACAAGCCATGAACATTAGCACTGTGCCCTTCGATATGAAGGCAATTATTATGTGTCGATGGTTCGGGAACACGTTATCTGGTCCCGCACTAAACTGGCATTCTCATTTACCACTTGGAAGTATCTCATCTTTTGCTGAGTTGGTTGATAAGTTCAGGATCAGGTTTGCAGGCAGCCGGCACGCCAAGAAACGATCCAACGACTTATATCGTCTAGTCCAAAAGCCGCGAGAGTCTTTAAAGGCGTTCCTCAGTCGTTACAATGAGGAACTCGTAACCATTGAAGGATGTGATGCAGCGACGGCCGTAGAAGCATTTCGGCGAGGGATATCATCCTGAAATCCTGAATTATATCGAGAACTGACGAAATATCCTTGCTCTAACTTTGATGAAGTGTAGGTTAAGGCGTTAGCCCATGTTCGTTTAGAGGATGATGACCCCTTCGCAGAGAAAGGAGCAAGTCCTCAACGGAATGACCGACGGTAGGGTAAGCGGGAAGCTCGATACGTTCCGTACCCCCCAGCCGTTCATCATTCACCGCATGCTAAGCCGACCGTTAACACGTCGTACGCAAAGAAAAGCGAGAATGTCCCATTGCCTCCTGAGTTGTCTCATCACAACTTCCGAGTCAGCACAACAGAGATTGTCAGATACCTTAGCACGATGGGAAACGCTGTCATGTGGCCACGGAAGAAAGACATACCACACCACCTTAAAGATGAGTCAAGGTGGTGTGACTTTCATTTTGACCACGGCCACACAACAGAAGAATGCATCGCGCTAAGGAAAGAAGTAGTCGAGTTGTTGAGGAAGGGTTATCTCAGAGAGTTGATCTCCAAGCGAGACAGGGAGCACTTAGCCAAAAACGCAGAAAGAGCCCAGAAACCCGTTTCCCCCAAGCATGCAGGAGTGATTAACGTCATCACTGGGGGTTCTCGGATGTCTGTGGCGTGACCTACTCCGCAGCTAAGAGGGTCGCGAGAGAAGCAAGGCGAGAAAGCCCCAAAGCTCCTGCATGTGCTAGTCACGCCATCATGCCCATTACCTTCGACGACGTCGAAGAAGAGGAAGTCCATCATGATTGTTTAATAATATCTTTAACAATTGCGAATTTAATTTCCTTGTAAAACGCATTTTGGTTGATAATCGAAGCTCTACTAATTTGCTTATGTTGGATGCGTTGTACAACTTAGGTCTTGGACTCGACGACTTTAGTAGGATTCAGCGGAGAATCGCGCAATACGCACGGAGAAATTTCCCTGCTAACCGTTGCTAAGGGAGTAAATTATCAAGTAAAATTTCAAGTGCTAGAGTGTCCCTCACCCTTTAACGTTATTCTGGGCAGCCTTGGATTCACGGGATGAAAGCAATCCCATCAACTTATCATCAATGCCTGAAGTTTCCCTCTCCCTGGGGGATACAAGAAATTCAAGGGGAGCAGAAACTCGCAAGAGAATGTTACTCAGTAACAATGAAGACGACGACTTCCAAGACTTTAAAGCCGGAAACCAGCAAGCAAATTTCAGATTAGCAATTAAGGGACTGTAAAACACCATGCTTCTACGTAAAGCCGGAGGCGCCAGAGCTTGAAGAAGTAGCCCTTGATCCTTCCGAACCTTCAAAGAAGGTCAGAATCAGAGCTGATCTAGAGCCAACTTTACGAGAAGGGATGGTAGAGTTTTTACGGTCCTACAAAGATTGTTTCGCTTGGGGAAATGAAGACATGATCGGAATAGACCCAAGCGTGATCACTCATGCCTTGAACGTCAATCCAAAGATGCCGCCCGTAAAGCAGATAGGCGTAAGTTCGCTCCTGAGCGGAATCAAGTAATCAATGACGAGGTAAAATCCTTACTTGAGTCTGGTAAAATTCGAGAAGTCAAGTACCCCGAATGGCTAGCAAATGTGGTAGTAGTAAAAAAAGAAAAATGGAAAATGGCGCGTTTGTGTTGATTTTAATGATTTAAACAAAGCATGTCCTAAAGACTTGTTCCCATCTCCTCATATCGACGCAATGGTGGACGCGACGGCAGGACACGAGTTGTTAACATTCATGGACGCGTTTAGTGGTTATCATCAAATAATGATGCATCTTGAGGATCAAGAGAAAATGGCATTTGTAACTAATCAAGAACTTATTGTTATAAAGTTATGCCCTTCGGATTAAAAAACGCAGGTGCTACTTACCAGAGATTGGTTAATAAGATGTTTCAGGAAAAGCTGGGGGATACCATGGAGGTTTAAATCGACAACATGCTCGTCAAGTCCTTAAAGGCGGATGATCACATCGCCCACTTACGAGACACCTTCCAAATCTTGCGAGAATATAAGTGCTCTTTCGGCGTCATCTCAGGAAAATTCCTCAGGTACATAGTCACTCAAAGGGGGGTAGAGGTAAGCCCGGAGCATGTCAAAGCCATAATGGAGTTATAATCGCCAAGATGTGTAAAAGACGTTCAGAAGCTTACAGGAAGAATAGTAGCTTTGAACAGATTTATACCCCGTTCATCAGATAGAAACAAGCTATTCTACGACATACTAAAGAAGAATAAGTCGTTCGAGTGGAGTGAAGAGCATGAAAAGGCGTTCGAAGAATTGAAACAGTATTTGTCTAACCAGCAGGTGCTATCAAAGCCACAACAAGAGGAAAAGCTATACATCTACTTAGCGGTTACAGAAGTTGCGGTCAGTGCTGTTCTGATCCGAGAAGAAGATGGTAACCAGTTACCAATATATTATGTAAGTAAAACCCTACTTGACGCGGAAACCCGAGTATCATGTCGAAGCCAGAATTGTCAGGTCGCTTAACGCGTTGGCTGATACACTTGAACGACTACGACATTTCATATGAGCCACGCACTACAATAAAGTCGCAAGCATTAACTGATTTTGTGGTCGACTTCACCCCTACCCCTTCAGAGCAAGAAGAACAGGAAATGCTAAATGTGACGAGTAGTAGCAAGTGGTTAATGCATACAGACGGTGCATCAAATCAAGTTGGCGTGGGGTTGGGGGTAGTCCTGAAGTCACCACAGGGGGATAGGATAGCCCAGGCTGTGCGATGTACTTTCAAAGCTACTAATAACGAGGCAGAGTACGAAGCGCTCATTGCAGGCTTACTCGTTGCCAAAGATCTGTGCAAGAGATTGAGGTAATCTGTGATTCATTACTTATCGTGAACCAAGTAACAGATTCATATGTTGCCAGGGATTCAAAGATGAAAGCCTACCTTGAGAAGGTGCGGGAGATTGTTAAAAATTTCAAGCATTTCGAGATAAAGCAGGTTCCTCGAGACGCTAACACACAAGCTGACGCCTTAGCTAATCTTGGATCTGCCATAGACCCACGGGAATACACCAAGATCCCTTTCGTGTACCTCAATGCACCATCTATAGTCAAAGAGGCTGACGTGTTAGCAATAAGCAGTCTTGACAGTAACTCGTCTTGGGTAACACCTTACCTAGAGTGGTTACAGCTAGGCATCCTCCCGGAGGACAAAGAGGAGGCTCGACGACTTAAGGTAAAAGCTTCTACATTCATGATTAAAGATAACATTTTGTTCAAGTGGATGTCGTCAGGAATATACGCACGATGCGTAAAGGAAGACGAAGTACAGGTGGTGTTACGAGACATACATGACGGTGAATGCGGCAACCACACCGGGGGTAGAAACTTGGCAAATAAAGCAAGCAGGATGGGATACTACTGGCCCACCATGAACAAAGACGCAGCAGAATTCTCCCGCAAGTGTGACGCGTGCAGCGTCACGGACCAATTCCACATCTACCTTCAGAGTTACTCCATCCCCTAACTTCACCATGGCCATTCATGAAGTGGGGGATGGACATCGTTGGGAAACTCCCCCCAGCATCAGGGCAACGCGTTTATCTCTTAGCCATGACAGACTACTTTTCTAAGTGAATTTAGGCCGAAGCTTTCAAAGAAGTCAAAGATACTCAGGTTATTTCTTTCATCCGGAGAAATATCTTAAGCAGGTTCGGGATACCATCCACTATAGTATGTGACAACGGCTCCCAATTCATCAGCGACAAAACAAGAGCATTCTGCCAGCAGTACAATATGCAACTGGTTATGTCAACACCTCGCTACCCAAAGGAGAATGGTCACGCAGAGGCAAGCAACAAGGTGATTCTTAACAACCTCAAGAAGCGGCTCAAAGACGCCAAGGGAAAGTGGGCAGACGAGTTGCCATTTATCCTATGGTCAGACCGAATGACACCCAAGACAGCTACCGGGCATACACCTTTCTCTCTGGTTTATGGGTGCGAAGCCGTATTACCAGTTGAGGTGTCCTTGCCCACTGCTCGTTATGGTCTCACCACTGAAGAGTCAAATCTCTCTAACGTGTTACACCACCTCGACACGGTAGACGAGTTACGAGATGAGGCCACAATACGATTGGCGGCATACAAACAGGGGGTAGCATGCAACTACAACAAACGCGTTAACACCAGAGCATTTCAAGATGGAGATTGGGTGTTGAGAAAGGTATTTCAAAATACTCAAGAGCTGAACGCAGGCAAACTCGGAGCAAATTGGGAGGGCCCATACCAAATTGTGAAAGTTGTAGGTCAAGGCGCCTACGAGTTAGTATCCCATGATGGCAAGACAATGCCCAGAAGCTGGAACGCAATAAACCTAAACCTTTACCATTTTTAAATAAGGTACATATCGAAAATTTATCTTTACATTCATACAACTTATGCATTCCAATTACACTAGGGATTTACATAAGCCTTGACATACATTGTTATAAATAAATAACAAGGGACGCCTTGTGACGTTACAGGCCGAGACAAAGGGCCCAAGCCTTACAATCAGGCAACAAAGTGCACGCATTTGACTAGTCAAGAAAAGCAAGATGAAAGAGGCGAACGAAACAAACAAGAGTTTAGTAAATAAAGAAACTTTTTATTCATGTAATTGTACATTTGATCATTTTAATACAAGTTACAACTACTTTTTATATCTTCACCCTCTTACAAGCATCTTACATATATAGCGCTATACAAATTACATGTACATAAACGTTTAAACACGATTGGTCTTCAAAGGGCTCTCGTGCTCCAAGCTTGGCTCAAAACCTACAAAACAAACATAGACAAAACAAAAACAGATATGCACAAAAGTAGTAATTAAAAGCCCCAAGAAACAAAGGGCAAGCATTCACGAAGTTAGGCCCTACCACTAGCGGCCAAAAAACCAAAGTCTAACGAAACCCCAAAAACACTGGGGGTGGGACAAGTTTGAAACCCCAACATACTGGGGGTAGGATAAGAAGTTTCAAAAGACAAAGAAAGAAATTTCATCATCAGCAGCCTTCGCGGTTGGATCCATCTCGGACGCCTCCACTTGCGCCACCTCTTGCGCCACCTTGACAATGTCGTCCATTGGAGAAGGGTTCTTCATCGCGTTGGCTGCGTCAGGAAACATGGCTATGAAGTCTGCCCTCTCCTTCGCGACATCCCAGCCTGCAGACTTCCCAGCCACATGCTCCTCCATCGTCTCTAACCGCGCCTTGATGTAGTAGTAGTCAACAGACTCCTCTATTTCTTGGGCCAGGGAAGCAGATTTCTTCTATTCCGCCTCGAGTTCCTCTTGATATCCTTGGGATTCGTGGTGGCCTTCTTCAACGCCTCTTGCAGCTCGCCAACCCTTAGCTCCAAAGACGCCTTCTCACGGCCCAGGAGGACGGACTTGTTCATCTCATTCTGAAGACTCGCCTTGCACTGAGATAGTTGGTCCGGAACATCTTTGCACATGTCGAAAGCCGCAAGCGTGATTTGAAGACCCTACGTGTAGAAAGGAAGAGTCTGAGTACAACTTAGAAACTGTAAACAAGTAACCCGAGAGAAACAAAGGTAACCTGCCACTGAGATACTAAGATTTCGCCGAAGAGTTCGTTGCATGAAGGCGAGTTAGGACGACCCTTGAGACAATCCACCTTGAGAGAGGCCAGAGAGTTCAGACATTTCATGAGATCCATGCTTAGCGACATCATGTCCTTGGGGAGATCGGAAAGCTTGGTACTCGACTCCTTCTTCAGGGTTTTTGGGGAGAGATACGAGCGCTTCGGTCTCGACACTAGAAGCCGTCTCCGCTTTCCTCTTCTTTCGAGCTTTAAGGCGCTCAGCTGTTGTGAGGGAAGCAGCGGAACGGGTGGCCCTTGAACCTGGCAAACAAAATATTAACGCGTTATACAAACACGCAAGAACATAGAAAACAACATAAATCACCACTTACTTGACATCTCAATATCGTCGGACTCTGTTGATGAGGAGGGACCAAGATCTGGATAAGACCTCTCCGCGGCAGGAAGCGCTTCGATTTGGGAGATAATCACGACAGATCCTTTGCACGGTGTGAGAGAAGAGATTTCTTCTGCAAGAAGAACCAATAAACAGGTTGTGTTTTGCACAAACATAAACTGGAAAAGGGAAAACACTACCTATGGGCCTCCAACGGCTTTGCAAGAAAGATGTGTCGCCCTCCAGAGAAGAAAGCCTCACAAAAAAGAATTTATCCACCCAGCCTCGGTCGGATTTCGATATGTTAAACACAAGATCAGATTTGGTTCGGAGGGTTTTCAGCGTAATCCGCCCCGGAACGCCTTTAGAAACGCGATAGTTCAAGAAAAAATCTTCAATTTGAAAAGTAATGCCTTGTGCGGAACACAACCGCTCAACGGAGAGTAAGAGTCTCCAGACTTGAGGGAGAAGTTGCCCTGGCGAAACACCCATTTTGGCCAAAACATTAGCAACAAGAGGGGAAAAGGGGTAACGGTGACCAATATGAAAGGGGTACTCGTATAAGCAAACCCAATCGTTTGCATAAAAATCGGCGTAAATCCCGGCACGGGGAAGAAAGATTTCAGTGCTCGGAGGAAAGCCCACGGAAGCGGCAAATTCCCATGGGAGCACTAGTGAGAATTTTTGAAGACGAAAAAGAAGGAGACGAAGCAGTTTTCGGCAAGAAGAAGCCATGGAAAGCGTTTGAAAACAAAAGAGAAGAAAGAAGAAGAAAAGGGCGTACCTTGGGAAGGATAGAGCAGTTGGTGTTGCAGGCCATCATCACGCCTCTTAAATAGAGGATTGATGGGACGCGACGTCATCCTGCTACAACTTCCCAAAAGCGTTTGAAATTCAAAAACCCTAGGAAACCGCCAGCGGGAATTTTCCTGGGCTTTTTGAGGGGGTATTGTTGGGCCGCTAGAAACCTAAGCCCATGAAATGCAAGGTTGAAGAGGCCCATCGGAAATTCTTCATCAATGCCAAGAGGGAGCTCCATCAATTTCGCCCATCGTGGAAAGACGCAGTCAGACTGTAGCAACGGGATAATTCATAACGCCCAAAATCATAACTACGAGCACAATCTCTGGGATCATTAGCAATAATGGCCAACGGCTCAAATTGGATAGAAGCTCCACTATTTAAGGAAGGAACGGCACATAGAAGAGACACGATATTCTGCGCTCTCAATCACTCGAACCAAACTTACCAAAATCATTGTTCTTGCCTTCTATTCGATTATTCTCTCTTTGTTCTTAGAAATCTTGTGTGTTTGAGTCGAAGTGTTTGTACCCGAAGCAGCAATCAACCGATCAATACAATTCCACTCGCAATTTACATTATTTTCATTATTCTCATACTTGTTAAATTTACTAATTATTCTTTGTTCATAGCTTCTAACGCGTTGTGACGACTTTGTGACTAGGACTCCCTCATTGTAGCGAAGTAACGCGTTACTCGGTTAATTCGCCCAAAACACATCGTATCAATAATAATCGTCCCTAAAGTTTTGATAATGACAAACTCAAATTTGATCTAATGTGTTTGTCCAATTTATATTCTAGAAACTTAGAGGGACGCTCATCATGCAAAAAGGAAAACAAGTGAACCGCAGTCCCTAAGGAGTAGGGACGCAGAGACTTAGAAGAAAGAGTAAGAATAAGTTGCTGTGAAGATGAGGATGCAGTCCCTATCAAGCAGGAACGCATGCCAAAGTCCAAATGCTCAAAGACAGGCTGACGACAAAGATGACATCACTAGACAAGCCTAGCAGCTTCGTATGTAGGGGACCAAGACACATGTAAGCTTCCCAAGAAACCTTAGGGAAGAATGAAATAGTGTACGGACTCCCGATCTGATCGTGCGGCTGAGGACTATTGAAGGGCAAAAGAGTCAGACGAAAGGTGTCCTTCCCAACCACTATAATTACATTCAATTGTATTCACAGTGACGTGACTTTTTACACACACACGAGAGCGAATCTCAAGAACACCAAGATTAGCTCAAGAACAGAGTGAACGTTGTGTGTGAATCGAGAAGAAGTCCGGGAACAAAAAGAAAACTGTTTGTGACTAAGAATTGTGTCTTCGAAGGACTATGAGATACGTGTGTCTAGCGTCCTTATAATTTGAGTGTTGATGTCATGCTTTTTACTTAGATTTCAAAGGTCATTTTGGATATTTTCCTATGTGTTTGTGTGTTTTGCATGAGATTTCAACTCTCTTTCGAGGGTTGGAGTCGTTTGTGTTTCCTTTTGTGTTTTGTAGGTGTTTGGAGCATTTAGGAGAAGTTTTCGAGCTATTTGGAGCATTTTAGGAAGTGGTGTCTTGTAGCGGTTTTCAAGTGTCAAGTCATGAGGAGTTTTTCAAGGATTTAAAGGGACGGATTTGCAAATAAGAGGTGCCTTAGAAGGAGTTACAAGAAGCCTAAAGGAATCAAGGAACACAAAGGAAGAAACACCGAGAAAAGATCAATCTTTAGAGCAAGTTCGAGGCAAAGGCATGAAGAAAACACAAGAAGAGGTTGTAGGTCGGGCATGACCTATATTGGGTCGGCCTCGACCTGCTCTGAGCCTTAGATAGAGGAGGTCGGCCACGAGTCACTTAGGTCGGCCACGACCTTCCTGAAAGCCTAGCGCGGACGAAACTTGCCGCCCAAGTAATTTTCCTTTTGGGTGTTATAATTATGGATAGAGGTTGTTTCCTTTTTAGAACACTTGTACCTCTATATAAGGAGCCTTAGGGGTCCCTTTTTTTGAATATATGCCTTATTCTCCAAGCTCTTGGAGAATTTAGGAGAGACTTGGAAGGTTTGCTAGGAAGAGTTTGTGGATTTGCAGGATTGTAAGGTTGGATTTCATTTCTAATTCAAGTTGTTTGCTTTTGATCATGTCTTCTTCTTCTTTTATGTTCAATGCTTGCATGATGATGAGTGAGTAGTAACCTTTTCTAGGGTTGGGGTGAAACCCAACATAAGAATGCATAATAAAACTTGAATCTTTGGTTGATACTTGACCTTGTAATCTCTATCTTTTAATCCAACTTGTTGTGCTTAATTCCTTAATGAAAGTTGAGGCATGTTCTTGTTTACAATTGGATTGAAAGATAAAATTGTGAATTTGAATAACAATTTGGGTTTGAAGCGAGATTTAAAACCTTTAGATAACAAGTAGGATTGCATGTTGATATCTTTATGAAGGTTATTCTGATGTGTTTATTTGCGGCGAAAGTCATTCATGAGATTATATGTTAAGTTGATCATTGATTGTTGTTTTCGTGCATGATTATGTTGTGGTGAATCCTTGGTCCTAGATATTTTTCCCATTGTTTACAAAAGTTTTTCTCGTGCCCAGTTTAGGTCGTGCACGACCTCCCTCAGGTCGCACCCGAACATTGTCTAAACGTGTCGGTTTTGCTTGTTTTGCTTTGTTTTCGTAGTTTGATTGCTATATTATCGATTCTTCTAACTCCCGTGGATGATCCTAACTTCGCTATATTCAGTGGGGTCTTGACAAATTTATTTGTTCAAGAATAATCCTTCAACAAATTGGCGCCGTTGCCGGGGAGTTAGTTTAGTTTCTTTGTATAGCCTTCTTTTGGGTGAAGGACTAGCCCAAACCCCTTATGTGTTACTAATTCGTTTTCCCGTGATTGTGTGTGCAGGTGTATGCCCTCTAGCTCACGAAGGGTATTCGACGATTTTCCCTTTGATCCTGAGATAGAGAGAACCCTTCACTGCAAGCTAAGAGATCGAAGAGCAATGGCCGATGCTGAGGCTCTTGCTCGTCAGATGAAACAACTCTGCGCTCAAATGGAGCGCATGCAAATGGAGCGAGATGCTCGTGCTGTTGAAGCAACTCGTCTCCAACAACAACTCGATGCTATTCCGAGGAACGCCAAGCAATACATGCATCCGAAGCTTAGGGTTCCCGAATCCGCTATTGTGCTCCCGGTAATTGAGCGCGCCTTTGAGATCAAGTCCCACTTCATCACTTTAATCAAGAGGTCTTAATATGAAGGCAAGCCCACCGAGTGTCCCATGGAGCACATCAAAAACTTCACCGATCTTTGTGACACCATCGCCGCCGATGGCATGTCACTTGAATATGTGCTCCTAAAGGCATTCAAGTGGTCTCTATGCGGGAAGGCACTTCATTGGCTCAAGAGCTTACCAACAAAGTCGATCACTACATGGAAGGCTTTGCACGACTTGTTCATGACGAAGTTCTTTCCACCGGCCAAAACTACCGAGCTAAGGAAGCGCATCACTTCCTACCATCAACTTTCCAACGAGACGTTTGTTGAGACTTGGGAAAGATTCAAGGAGCTTCTTCGGCAATGTCCAACTCATGGACAACGTCCTTATCTGCTTCAAGAAATATTCTTTCAAGGAATCAATGCCGCAACAAAAGACTTCATCAACCTTCACACCGATTGCGGTTTCATTGAGATGGATCCTGACGAGGCATGGGCTCTAATGGACAAACTCACCAACTATGATGCCATGTATGGGACCCATAAAGCCGCCAAGATTCAAACAAGAAAGATCTATGATCCTAACGCCGAGCCAATTATTCGAGATGTGAAGTTCCAATTCATGCAAGATGAGATCAACCGGCTCAAAAAGCAAGTGAGCTACTTTACATCAACCGGTCAATCATGTCAAGAATGTGGTTCTCAATCTCATACCACCGCTTCTTGTACAAATGTGGAGCATGTCCGAGCCGTCGAGGCGTATGCGGAGGCAAGCTATATGCGAGGAGCCTACCAAGGCCATAACAACGCTTACTTGGGGAGGAACAACAACAACTACTCTCAATGGACCAACAATGGCCAAGGCCAAGGTTATCCACTTCCCCCACAAGAGCAAAGGGCCCCTCCTTATAGACCTCCCGGTTATCAAGAGCAACCACCGGCTTGGACACAAAGTTTCTTTGAAGGAGTCAGCAACAAGATTGATGGAGTCCGCACAGACCTTCACGGAGTCCGTACTGACCTTAGAGGAGTTCAAAACCAATTGGGCAATTTCAAAACATGGAGGAAGGAAGTCAACTCCCAACTTGATAATCTAGCGGCTCAAATCCCACGACCTCAAGGGCGATTACCGGGCCAACCCGATGAAAACCCAAGAGGCCATATTGTTGTCGTTCACCTAAGGAGCGGAAAGAAGTTATCGGAGCAAAATACGAGCAAGAAGACGATGGACGAAGAAGATCAACCCACTCAGAGAATGGTCGAGGCCGACCCTCCCATGGTCGACATCGACCCTCCCCCCACTACAGAGGAGGTTGCCCCCGATCATCCTCGGGTCGTGGCCGACCCTCTTTTGGGAATCCCGACATCCATTCCTTCTTCTTCTTCAACAACGAAGGTACTTTCTTTCCCATCCAAGAAGACTAAGGATTCCACGGAGGGCAAGTTCAAGCGTTTTGTGAAGGTTCTTCAAGGCCTCAACATCACCATTCCCTTTGCCGAAGCTTTGAATAAGATGCCCGCCTACACCAAATTTCTCAAGGAGATCTAGTCAAAGAAGCGTTCAATGTCTGAATTGACCAATGATGTGCGGTCTATAGAGCTCTTGGAAAAGCTTGGCGATCCGGGTAAGTTTGTTATTACCATTGGCATCGGTGCCCATCTATTCAAGGCTCTATGTGATCTTGGTGTAAGTGCAAGTCTTCTCCCTCTTTCTATATGGTCCAAGACCAACATGGGTCCTTTGGTCCCGGTGAACATGAGGCTCTACATGGCGGATGACTCTTGTGTGCAACCTACCGGTATGTCGACGACTTTCCTATCCAAGTCGGCAAGTTCTTTGTGCCCAACGACTTCATTGTAATGGAGATGCCAGAGGATCCCATCGTCCCGATCATTGTTGGACGACCATTCCTTGCCACCGCCGGTGCGGTCATTGAGGTGAAGAAAGGTCTCCTCACTTTTGAGATTGGAGATGAAATGGTCGAGTTCCGATTCAACCCTACCATGAAAGAGACCGGTGAAGCTATGGAGGTTAAGATGTTGCTTGGAGAATACACAAGTGAAGACGACGAGGAGGAGAACATCACTCTCAGAGAAAGGTCGGTGGCGACCCCCGCATGGTCGGCCAAGACCTCCAACTTGCCCACCGCTACTCTCAGTGAAGGGTCAGGGTCGACCCCTCCATGGTCGGCCACGGCATTTCTGGGAACCGAAGATGAAGATGTCGAGGAGTTTCTCAAGGCGGAGAAGGACGATGAGTTTGTTACACCACCACCACCTACTCCGGAGCTTAAGACTCTCCCCAAGTCTTTGAGGTATGAGTTTTTTGGCCCAAATTCCACTTTTCCCGTTATTATCAATGCTAATCTAAATGCGGAAGAAGTTGGAAAGTTGCTTGATGTACTTAAGGCTCATAGGAAAGCCATTGGGTACTCGCTTCAGGACTTGAGTGGACTTTCACCCTCTTTGTGCATGCACCGGATTTTTCTTGAGGATGGGCATAGACCAACCATTGAGCATCAACGACGGCTTAACCAAAACATGAAAGAAGTAGTGAAAAAGGAAATTTTACGAATGCTTGATGCGGGAATCATATTCCCAATTTCGGATAGCAAATGGGCGAGCCCGGTTCATGTGGTGCCAAAGAAGAGTGGTCTCACCGTTGTGGAGAATGAGCAGGTGAATTGATTCCTACTAGGACTACTACTAGTTTGGCGAATGTGCATTGAGTATAGGAAACTCAATAGTGCCACTAGGAAAGATCATTTTCCTTTTCCCTTTATTGACCAAGTGCTAGAGAGATTAACTCTACATGATTACTTTTGTAATCTCGATGGCTATAGTGGTTTTTGGTAGGTTCCGATACATCCCGATGATCAAGAGAAGACAACATTCACATGTCTTTATGGGACGTTTGCTTATAGGAGGATGCCATTCGGGCTTTGCAACGCCCCCGCCACCTTCCAAAGGTGTATGATGGCCATCTTCTCCGACATGATCGAGAACATTGTGGAGGTGTTCATGGACAATTTCTCGGTGTACAGTATCACTTTTGACTCTTGCCTTGCTAATCTTGCTAGAGTCCTTAAAAGATGTGAAGAAACCAACCTTATGCTACATTTGGAAAAGTGTCACTTTATGGTTCAAGAAGGGATTGTCCTAGGTCACATAGTGTCTAAAAAGGGAATTGAAGTGGATAAAGCTAAAATTGAATTAATTGAAAAATTTCCACCCCCTTCCTCCGTAAAAGATGTTAGGAGTTTTCTAGGACATGCAGGGTTTTATAGGAGGTTCATTCAAGATTTCTCAAAGATCACCAAACCATTGACTAACCTATTAATGAAAGATGTGGTGTTTGAGTTTTCTTCCGAGTGTCTTTAAGCTTTTCATAGGATCCGGGATGCACTTGTGTCGGCTCCTATCATGCAACCACCGGATTGGACACTTCCCTTCGAGATCTTGTGTGATGCAAGTGACTATGCCGTAGGCGCGGTTCTTAGGCAAAGGAAGGAAAAGAAGCTTCATGTTATCTACTATGCAAGCAAGATGCTTGATGAGGCCCAAAGCAAGTACACAACTACGGAGAAGGAGTTTCTAGCCGTGGTGTTTGCATTTGAAAAGTTCCGCTCCTACTTGGTGGGCTCTAAGGTGATTGTCTACACTGACCACGATGTTGTCCATTACCTTATGGACAAGAAGGATGCTAAGCCAAGGTTGCTCCGATGGATGCTCCTCTTACAAGAATTTGATCTAGAGATAAGAGACAAGAAAGGAGCGGAGAACCTTGTGGTGGATCACCTTTCAAGGCTGCCCATTGAGCACATCACGGAGTCCGGAGACACGGTACCAATCAACGACTCTCGCCCGAACGAGACTCTTCTACGCAATGAAGTCTCGCAAGATGGAAGTTTCAAAGAAGGGTCGGTGGCGACCTCCCCTTGGTCGGCCGCGACCTCCAAGACGTCTACCACCACTCTTAGAGAAGGGTCGGCCACGACCACCCTTCCCCTATCTCCGACGGTTGGCGATGACCACAACAGCTTGCATCCGACCCCGACTGGGGTCGTCCGAGGTCACGTCTCTTCCCTTTCTTGTGTTTTCAAATCCTCTTCCCTCTTCTGCCCCTTCTCCATCTTCTTCACATTCCATACATGCTATTAGAGGGGTGAAAACCCCATGGTTTGCGGATTATGCCAACTATGTTGTAGGAGGCATTATTCCGGATGGATTGACTTCCCAAGCTAAAAAGAAGTTCCTCGACGACGTCAAGCGCTACTATTGGGACGACCCTTACTTGTTCAAGCAAGGGAGTGATCACATCTTTCGACGTTGTGTACCGGACGATGAGATAGAGGGAGTCATCCGACATTGCCACACTCTACCAACGGGCAGTCACACTAAGGGATTCAAAACCACCGCGAAGATTCTTCAAAGTGGATTCTATTGGCCATCTATCTTCAAGGACGTGCAAGCTTATATGACGACATGTGACGAGTGTCAACGTTCGGGGAACATCACATGGAGGAACACGAATCCGATCACAGGTATCTTGGAGGTCAAGCTCTTTGATGTTTGGGATATTGACTTTATGGGACCCTTCCCCTCTTCGGGTCCCTACAAGTACATACTCATGGCGGTTGACTACGTTTCCAAGTGGGTCGAGGTCATAGCCACAAGGACAAATGATGCACAAATGATGCACGAGTGGTGGCCAAATTCATGAAGACCAACATCTTTCCCCGCTTTGGTGTACCCCGAGTACTTATTAGTGATGATGGATCTCACTTCATTGAGCGGAGCTTTGAGGCGCTTTTGACCAAGTATGGGGTGTCTCACAAGGTGGCCACACCTTATCATCCCCAAACTAGTGGTCAAGTGGATGTGTCTAACCGGCAAATCAAGAGTATTCTAGAGAAGACGGTGTCCTGCTTAAGAAAAGATTGGTCCTCCAAGCTTGATGATGCTTTGTGGGCATACCGCACCGCCTACAAGACGCCACTCCACACCACTCGTTTCAATCTAGTATATGGCAAGTCGTGTCACTTGCCCGTCGAGCTCGAACACAAAGCTCTATGGGATCTTACAGAGCTCAACATGGACCTCGACGCGGCCGGAACAAAGCATTTCATAAACTTGCAAGAGCTAGAGGAATTGAGGCTTAAGGCCTATGAGAAATCCAAGATCTATAAGGAGAGAACTAAGAAGTGGCATGATAGGAAGCTTGTGCCCAAAACCATCAAAGTCGGTGACCAAGTACTCCTCTTCAACTCTAGGCTCCGACTCTTTCCCGGAAAGTTGCGGACCCGATGGAGTGGACCATTCATGGTTCATCACATATACTTGCACGGGGCGTCCGATCTCATAGATGACAATGGTGGACTTTTCAAAGTCAACGGCCATCGCTTGAAGAAGTATTATGCAAAGGTGAAACCCGATAAGGAGATCCGAGCCACATGGGCTCTCACAACCTCCAACTAGTGAAGTACTTCTCGTCTAGCTAAAGACGTTAAAGAAAGCGCTTACGGGAGGCAACCTGCTCTTTCCTTTTTTATTCTCTTTTCATTTTGGACTTTTTGGCTTAGCTTAATTTGATTTTTTTTTTGTTTAGACTAGGTAGGTAGCTTGTCTTGCATATCCACTAACCTTTTGTAGAGACCTGAGGCAACGGAAGAACATAAGAGGACTGGGACGAACGACAAAGCAAAGGAGGCTCTCTCTCGAAGGGTCGGCTCCTACCTCCATATGGTCGTGCCCTACCTCTCCATGGTCGTGCCCTACCCTCGACAGGACGACCATGACCCCCTGTAGTCCAAAACACGAGCATTGATGACAACAACACTTCTCCACCACACCTATGATGATTCTTCTCCTTTTGTAGAGACTCGAGCATTTATGCTCGGGATCTTGTTGTTAACCGCGGAGCTGAGTTTCCTAGTGTCGAGCATGCACTTCGTTCTTGGTGCATTGGTGACCGGTTTAGTGTGGCTAAGGCGTATGATGCTATTCGTAGAAGAGTTGGTGTTGTTCGGTGGTCCAAAGAGGTGTGGAAACCGTATTCTCTAGCTCGCCAAGTTCGGCAAGCTTTCCACATATGATCGTTTGCTCTTCCTCGATGTGGACGCCGGTTGTCGTCTTTGTGGTCATGTACTCGAGACTCACCAACATCTATTTTTCGAGTGCTCCTACTCTAGAGATATTTGGCCTGAGGTTCAGGTTCGTTTTTCCATTCATCCTAGTGTGCTTTCGGTTCCGGCAGCTCTTAGGTGGTTAAGACGGTCGCGGCGCTCTCGGCGTGGCCTAAGACGTATAGCTCGGGATATTCTTGATAGTGCTCGCTGTTTTGCTCTATCCACGGCTGTGTATTTCATTTGGCAAGCTAGGAACACCAAGGTTTTCGACAACAATTTCATGCCGGTTCAATTTGTCGCCCGACTCATCATTTCTCATGTTACTCGGCTTCTTCATGCTAGGCTCCCTCTCATGGATGTTTGTAACTTATGATGATTTGTTGTTTTGTACCTTGTTGTGTGGTTTGCCTTGTTGGCTGTTTTTGGTGGTCTTTTGGCTTGGCCTTCGTGCCTTTTGTATGGTTTGTACATGTTATAAGTCGCCTGCGTGCTTCTTATTTGTGTACTTGTTGTGTGGACTTGCGTTTTGTGGTCTTTGGTCCATTCGTTTGGGCTTTATCTTGAACAACCATTTTGTTTTTCTTTGTAGATTTTTTATTTTTTTAGGTTGTAACTGCCGATTATTTTCCTCCTCTTAGAAAAAATAGCGGGGGAGGTTTTTCAGAATCGAATTAAAAGCTTTTAAGCAAAAAACATTTTCTCCAATTCAATGCTCCAAAGTCCAAGTATGTTTCTCTTTTCTCTCTCTTTACTTTTTAATCAACGGGGACATTAATGTTTTAAGTATGGGGTGGTTAGGGGAAAAATACTTGATTGTGTTTGTTTGCATGTTTGTTTGAGTCATGTGTTCATTTGCATGTTTGTGTGTGTTTTTGAGTCATTTTTTTGATTTCTATGATAGAAAAATGTCTTTGCTAAGATGTCCTAGGATAGCAATTATTTGCTTCATCATGTAATTCCTTATAACATGCTTTTTAAGATTGCCTAACCATGACTTTGCTTTTTGAATTTTGAGCATATAATGGACATTGAGCATGCATAATTCTAAGTAAAAGCAATCCAACAAAATTTGAACTTAAGTGAGAAATCTTTTGGCCACAAGGAATGTATGTTTTATTCCTTGATCTTTCATGTGTGATTTTTGCTCTTCCCTATGCATTCACCACTTGTCAATGTCATGGTTACTTTAAATTTGAAACAAATGGAGATATATTCATTACTTGTAAGATCAAATGATATTGAATTTATTTCATTAGCCTATTTCTTTTCCTTTTTATCCTACCTATACATGATCCCTTGTTTGTAGCCCAATGTTTGAGCTTTAAGCCTTATTTCTAGCCCCACAAAAGTATCCTAACCATGATAAGCTTGACCCCATTAAATCCGGGAATTAGGACTTAGATTGGATTGTGATGTTATTATGGATGATTGAGTGAGGATGAAGTGATTGTGAAGGTGGAGATGTAGGAATTGTCTTGAGAAAAATATGGAGAAAAAAAAAGTAGTTTTGGCTCGATAGCACAAGTGTAGTTGTGAGGAAGTTCTCAAAGATAGGTCGGGCTCTACCACCAAGGGGTCGTAGCCGACCTTAGTAGAAAAGAAAAGTCTCAGTTAAAGGTCGGGTACGACCAACATATGGTCGGCCATGACCATATAGAGAGAGAAAAAAAATGTCGTGGAAAAAAAAGGATAAAAAGAAGTGAAGACAAAAAAAGAGTTGTGTGAATAAGTGCAAGGGTCAAAATCTTCTACATAAGAAGAAAGACAAAGATTAGGTGAAGTAAAGATTGTGCTTTGAAAGTTCAAGTGTTTGGTGTTTGGAGGAAGAAAGAATGTTGGTTGAGTTGTTGTGAAGTCTAGGAGTCCAGGTTCCCGGATTTGTTACCACCACAAGGCCAAATTATTCCACACCCTTTGAAATACCAAGCCCCATTACAACCCGGCTGAATGAAACTTCTTTCAAGTCTTCATTGAGCCACATAAGTTCTTTTGATGATTTAACTTGTTTTGATTTCTTCGGTGGAGAATTTTGAATATAAGTGCCATCGACTATGAAGTTTTGCATTTTGGATTGAGATTGAGTGCTCATTGATATACCTTAAACAATTGAGAGTGAGTGAGACACATTGCCCTTGTGAGGTTGGATTGTGATTACTTAGAGTATATACATGTGTGCTATGATATTGAAATTGTTTGCTCATCATTCTATCTTGTGCTTACCTTTTCTTAGATGCATTCTTGGGCTTGTTATTTGGTGTTGATGCATGTGAGTTATTGCTTGAGGACAAGCAAGTCTAAGTATGGGGTGTTTTGATGTCATGCTTTTTAGCTAGATTTCATAGGTCATTTTTCTAGGTTATTTTGTATAATTTCCTATGTGGTTGTGTGTTTTACATGAGATTTCAACTCTCTTTCAAGGGTTGGAGTCGTTTGTGTTTCCTTTTGTGTTTTGTAGGTGTTAGGAGCATTTAGGAGAAGTTTTTGAGCTATTTGGAGCATTTTAGGAAGTGGTGTCTTGTAGCGGTTTTCAAGTGTCTAGTCATGAGGAGTTTCTCAAGGATTTCAAGGGACGGATAAACAAATAAGAGGTGCCTTAGAAGGAGTTACAAGAAGCCTAAAGGAATCAAGGAACACAAAGGAAGAAACACCGAGAAAAGATCAATCTTTTGAGCAAGTTCGAGGCAAAGGCATGAAGAAAACACAAGAAGAGACTGTAGGTTGGGCACGACCTACATTGGGTCGGCCTCGACCTGCCCTGAGCCTTAGATAGAGGAGGTCAGCCACGAGTCACTTTGGTCGGCCACGACCTTCCCGAAAGCCTAGCGCGGACGAAACTTGCCGCCCAAGTAATTGTCCTTTTGGGTGTTTTAATTATGGATAGAGGTTGTTTCCTTTTTAAAACTCTTGTACCTCTATATAAGGAGCCTTAGGGGTCTCTTTTATGAATATATGCCTTATTCTCCAAGCTCTTGGACAATTTAGGAGAGACTTGGAAGGTTTGCTAGGAAGAGTTTGCGGATTTGCAAGATTGTAAGGTTGGATTTCTTTTCTAATTCAAATTGTTTGCTTTTGATCATGTCTTCTTCTTCTTTTATGTTGAATGTTTGCATGATGATGAGTGAGTAGTAACCTTTTCTAGGGTTGGGGTGAAACCCAACATAAGAATGCATGATAAAACTTGAATCTTTGATTTATAATTGACCTTGTAATCTCTATCCTTTAATCCAACTTGTTGTGCTTAGTTCCTTAATGAAAGTTGAGGCATGTTCTTGTTTGCAATTGAATTGAAAGATAAAATTGTGAATTTGAATAATAATTTGGGTTTGAAGCGAAAGTTAAAACCTTTAGATAACAAGTAGGATTAGCAAACAAGATGATGAAGATCCACGAGATGTTGAAGAGATGATGACGGCTCCAATTCAAGATCCAATGACGAGAAGCCGAACTAAGAAGATCATCCAAGGAACCTCCATTGCACTCAAGTGTCTCTATTCAAGAATGGAGGAGCCTAAGAAGACGAAGTGGGTCACTTACTTGCAAGGAACCCAAGAAGACGAAGCAGATGGTCGGGCACGACCATAATGGGTCGGCCACGACCCACAAGCCAAAGGAACCTCTCAGGACCAACCCTCAGGGGGCATGCACGACCCATCTAGGGTCGATCCTGAGGCATGTTCCTCTTCCACCGGGTTTCCTTGGTGGTGTCTTGCGGCCCAAGTTGTTTCCTTTCTTGTTGAAACAAACTATTTCCATCTTTGTTTTATTTTAGGTTGTATTTATTATTATGAGATATTCTTTATATCTTATGATAATAAACTAGGATTTCTTTTTCTAGGGTTAGAATAAATACTTGGTTTTTTCTCTTTATTTCTTTTCAGCGTTTTTTGAAGAGAGCATGTGCTTCTCTTCTTGCGCCATTTCAGACCTGTGATATTTTTGACTTGAGTTTTGGTTTATGCAAGCTATGGTTTGATTCATTCGTGAGTTGTGATTGATTGTGTGACTTCGTTTGTTTGTTTGCAATTCAAGACGAGACTTTGTTCGATTTACACTCGGTGCAAGATCTAGATCCCGCATTCCATTTGCAATTGTGTGACGTCGAAGGAGCCATCCTAGCTTTGTCATACATCAATATCTTTATGAAATTTGAGATTTTGATGTGTTTATTTGTGGCGAAAGTCATTCATGAGATTATAGGTTAAGTTGATCATTGATTGTTGTTTTCATGCATGATTATGTTGTGGTGAATCCTTGGTCCTAGATAACTTTCCCATTGTTTGCAAAAGTTTTTCTCATGCCCAGTTCAGGTCGTGCACGACCTCCCTCTAGTCGCACCTGACCATTGTCTGAACGTGTCGGTCTTGCTTGTTTTGCTTTATTTTCGTAGTTTGATTGCTAGATTATCGATTCTTCTAACTCCCGTGGACGATCCGGACTTCGCTATATTCAAAGGGGTCTTGACAAATTTATTTGTTCAAGAATAACCCTTCAACAAGTGTTAGGTTATTAGTTTAGGCTAAAAGAAGACATACTAGTAAACTTAGGGACGGACTGCTTAGTTTAGAGAAGAGTGGAACTCGCCTTGTAAACTGTAAGGACTCACTCATAAATAAGATAAGGAAGCTATTCGAAAATCCTCCTCGGAGGTAGAGGTTTACCCATAAGGATTAGTTGGTCTTAGTGGGGTTCCTCTATAAATCAATTGTCAGAGTCCTTATCTTATTCCTGTTTTAATTCCTGCTAAGTTTTATTTCTGATGCATAAAGACGCCTCCCTAAGGACGTCCTTATACTTTTAACTACTAACAACGATCCAAAAGTATTTCAATAAATTTCTTTTCTTCCTATGGTTAACTCCAATGTTTTTCATAAACAATCACAAGTCTACGAGCCAAGCAATACTTAATACTGAATGAAAAGATCAAATCAATATTAGCATAAAGAACAAGGACATTTAGGACATATGCAAGTATAATCACAACGAACTAATTATAAAAGCATGCAAATATATCTCTTTCTTAATGATTCTAGTCCTACCAGTCCTTGAACATCAAGTTGCTACAAAGATCAAGTTTTACAACGAGAAAACCTAGATTTAGCAATGGAACACAACTAATTCCAATTAGGTGATCAACCTAGCTAAGAGAAGTCAATCAACATCATATGCAATTAAGCACAAGAGAAAGAATATCAACCAAAGGACAGGAAATTAAATCAAAACCTCACAAATTTACAAATAAAAGTTTCAATATATGGATAGACTTTAGGGAAATTAGTTCTCCATAAATCTCAAAAACTCTCTAGGTTAAAAGTCTGAAAAAAGTTCAAAAGGTATGAAACTAAAAGAATTATAAGCTTAAATAGTTTCTAAAATAAACTATCAGATAATAAGAAATAAAAAATATGAGCAAAACCGAAACAGTGGAAAATCCCGCTGACTAGCCCTACGATCGCGAGTTGCCTACCCGCGGTCACGGATCAACGAACAATTGATATCGTCTTTGCAACTTCTAATGCGATCGCGGAATTGGTCCCCACGGTTGCGGCCTTCCCAAATAACATCGTGTTGGTCTATATAGCTCTTCCGCGGTCATGGTTCTTCACCTACGGGTGGAGTTCTTCTAGAAAACGTACTTTTCTTTAAATCTGCACTTCTGTAGACTCTCAAATGTCTTCATGCAAACTCTCTAATCTATTCCAAAACTCATACAATAAAGTGCTAAAAAGTCATAATTACGATGTAGGATATACAACATATCAGACAGACTCCTTGTCATTTCTCATTGCATGATTTCGGATAACAAAATAACATGCGTTTGATGGAATCCTTCCTTCGGTCTTTAGGTCCCTCACTCTCCTTAAGGAGCGAGCTTACGTGTTTTCTATTCCGAAGGACCCGCCTATAGAGAGTAGAGATATTCAAGAGCTCCCACGTACAACTGATAGACACATATTACTTAGTGTTTTAAGGCATGTTTAATTAGGATTTTCATAGTTTTTGGTTTAGTTTTAGTTAGTTTTACTTAGTTTTGTAGTTTGTTAGAAAGATTTGGCTATCTACACTTTGTTGTGGCTTTTTATTGTAGATGTGAAGACAACAAGTATAGAGGAGGTGCAAGCCTAAGCATTGAGGAGGTGGGAAGAGACATCGAGCCATGACACATGCCCAAGGGATGAACCAAGCAAGACGAAAGGCAAACCACGTTCAAGACGTGAGACGCGGGCAGAGACTAACAGGACGGGCCGCGTCTCATGTGCACAAACCGCGTTTCGTGTGTTTGCTCTCGGCGGTGAAGACGCGGGATGAAGCATCGAAACTCGGTCGAGTTTTGGGTGGTTTAGGCCAAGTTTTTGCCTGTGTCTGCGATATGACGTGATTTATTACGAGATATTTTTGGGCCCTTGTGGGTTGTTTTTAGATATATTTTTGGAAGACATATTATATATAGTTAGCCCTAGTTTTAGGTTTCATGATCTTTGATTGGTTATTGGAGGCTTGAGAAGAACAAGAACCCTATCGGAAACTTTGTAAGTTTTTCAATGTCTTTCAATAGCTAAATTCCTTTTGCTTGACTAGTTAATTGAAGTTGTGAACGGAGTATTATTGTGAGATTTGATTGTTCTTAATTTTCCTTGACTAGATTGTTTTCTATGTGCTTGATTGAATAAGTTTGATTTAGGGTTTTGTTAGACTGACCATCTAATTGAATCTCTAGGTTTAATTACAACTAGATCTTTCTAATTACTGGTAGGTGTTAATTAGATCATAAGTAGAACCTTTAATCAATCTAGGACTGGTAGGACTAGTTGATTAGAGAAGAGAATATTAATTGCATGTTATTTGGATGTCTGGTTGCTCTGAATACATGTTTTATTGATGCTTGGTTCTTAATGCTGTTGTTTAGTTGAATTTAGGAGGTCTCCTAGGTTATTTGATAATTAGGGTTGTTAGTACCGGTCAGGCTAATAACTAGAATTGAAGTAGGATTAATAATTCCATGAAGTTGGGTTATTAGCATTCCGCAATAGATTAATCAAGGTAAAAAGAGAATTTTGATAATCAATGATCAATAATCAAGTTCACAATGGATATTAACTGGTTGAGCATATCTCCCTCATATTCTACAAATCATCCTTAGTTTGCATGTTTAATTAGTTTAGTTATTAGAATAACATTCAAAAAAACCTCCCTTTCTACTTTAAGTAATATAACAATAAACACTGAAACCTGAGTCCCTGTGGGATCGACCCTTACTTCCCTACTAGATTCCTAGTTGGGTTGTTTAGATTATTTTGATCGGTATTAGGACGACTAAAATACCGCTTATCAACAACCAACAAGCGCGATCGATATGGGACTAATAAGTCGAGTGTTAAATACCTACGATACATTAAGAAAAAAGTTTCTTCCTACGAAAAAATCACCTTTTAATCTTTTTTTCAAGAAAACACTTCTTTTCTTTTAAGTAAAACCACCTTTAAAATTTCTTAGAAGTAAAACCATCTTTATAATGCAAACACTCAAGTTTAGCCATCTTAAGCTAAGTTCTTATGAAAATTAACCCTACTTAGACCAAAATAGCCATATAATAATGTTCACTTTTTTTTTAATTATTCCTTTCTAAAAAAGACCTTTTAAAATCAGATAACTTTTGGTGAAAATAGACACATTATTTTTACTATTTAATATAAATGAATAATATACCATATATATAATGGAAATTGCATTAAAGGGGTATTTTGGTCCAAATAGGATACATTTTCATCGGACATTAGGTTAATGTGGTTAAACTTGGGTGCTTATATTATGAAAGTTGATTTTACTTAAAAAAGGTTTTAAATGGTGATTTTTGAAGGAAAAACTTGTTTTAAGAGGTGCATTTTGACAAAAGAAAACTCTAAAAAATGAAATTTCCTTAAAAGACCAAAATCTTAAAATTGCTTATACGTGTTCTTAGAGCAATAACTTGACCCAATAGTAGAAATCTCAATAATAATAACTATATACTTAAAAGGAGGTTTAAATATCAATTAAAATGACACGTGTCAACTTCATGTTGAACCACATCACCCATTATTAATAAACAATTTGGTTAGTTAAAGTTTGATTGTAGACCCCAAATGTATATAGAATATGAAAGAATATATCGGTAAAATTCTACCTATAAGGTTTTCCTAAAGATGTATTTATTTAGTATATACTAAATTGAAAGTTAAAATAATATTATGAACTAACACATGTCAACTCCAAATAAATATATAATTTGTTCAATAGTGTATTATATATTAAAAGATAGAATTAAATCACATAAACATTTTACTAAATCATTTTGATTAGGTCAAATTTAACTAACTTTTTTTTTATTTGTTAAGAGTTTATTGTGGATTCAACATATACAAAAATTATTTATATACTTATGATTTATATATTAATATTTTTACCAAAATAACTATACAAAAAAATATTATAAATAAAATAAACTTATACTTATTGATAAAAACTATTGTTCGATTCTTATACAAAAATTATAAGTGTACAAATCATTATTCGACTAAAAATTATATTATCACAAAAAGAATATATGATTAAAATAAATCTTATAAGAAAAAAATAAAATAAATTAATATAAGATTTTATATCTATTTCTTTTTTAGACAAATTATACAAGATTTAAAATAATTATTTAATTAAATCAATACCTTAGAGGCAGATGACTAATATCTATACTATATATTAAATATGAGACCTTTCAAGCCTCCACGTTAATTTTGGTCCCACCTCATGTTAAAAATTTAATGTAAAAAAATAATATTTGAAGTCTTTCTTATCCTTATTAATTGTCTATTGTCTGAGCTATCTTTTTTTTTTATTTCTATCTTTTTCCACCTAATATCAATCTTTTTCAATTATTTGATTAGACACTCATTTTTGTAGTTCAAAAGTATAATTAATTTTTTAACTTTTTTGTCACTTTGGAAATTTGTTTTTAATATATTTTTATAATCATATAAATTCACCATTTTTTTTTGTCAATTTTGTTTCCCATAAATTTATAATTTGAGTAAAAAATATCAAAAATATATTGGAAAAATATAAAATAAAATTGTGTTATAATATTCATTTATAAAGTGTATTGATCTATAACTATATTTAAATTAAGAGAGAAGGAGGCAACGAGTCTATTTTACCAATATTTAAACACTAACTAACCCCCATTTAAATTAAAATCACTATTTAGTCACTATAAAAAACTCCATCCACTTTTTTTTTCTTTTTCTTTCTCCTTTTTCTTCTCTCTCTTCCTCCATTTCCCTCTCTCCCTCTCTTTCTCTTCCTCCTTTATCTCTCTTCTCTCCCCTCTCCCTCTTTTTTTTCTTTCTCTAGGTCCGGTTGTCGGCAGCGGCAACGGCCAACAACGGTGACGAGCGGTGGCAGAGGCGTAGAAGTCGAAGAAAGAGACGGTAGACTCAAGGACGGCGTCGGTGGGGATAGATCTAGATCTAGAAACCCTAGATCTCCAAAGGTGGGCACCGACACCGCTCTTCTACCGTCTTCCACCGTCCACCACCGCGGGTAAACAAGCGGGAATTGCTTTGGTGACATGTTTGTTGTTTATGGGTTTTGTTGGTGACAAGTTTTTTTATTTATGGTTTTTGTCGGTGACAACTTGGATTTATGGGTTTTGGTGGTGACGGGTTTTTTGTTTATGTGTTTGGGTGGTGACAAACTTTTTGCTTATGGGTTTTGTTGGTGACAAATGGGTTTATGGTGTTTTTATGGGTTTTGTACGTGGTGACATGTTGTTTTGTTGGTGACGGGTTTTTTGTTTATGGGTTTGGGTACGTGGTTACAAGTTTTTTGCTTATGAGTTTCGTTGCCTATTAGCTTAAATGGTAGAGCAATTTGCTTAACGCACAGTAATGTGGGTTCAAATCCCGCATAGGCTTAATAATAATTTTTTATAATAAGTTTTGTACGTGGTGACAAGTTTATTTGCAATTTGGGTGATACTACTTCTGCTGGTGACAAGTTTTTATACGAGATGACAAGTTTTTTGTATGGCGTGACAAGTTTTGGTGCATGGTGACAAGTTGTTTTTGCATGGTGACAAGTTTTTGTGCATAGACAATTGTTCGTATATGGTCATAATTAAATTTTTTACGTAGTGACAAGTCTTATAACAAGGTTTATAATTCGGTTTAGGATGGGCTGTGATAGGATACAGTCGAAAATTTGAGGGCGTTGACAAGATTTCCGGTGACAGGATTTATGGTGGCAGCTGGAATTCTGGTGTTAGGATTTCCAGTTGGACGCGGTGGCACACGCGTAATTTTTTTTGATTAGGGGCATTTTTGGAAAATCGACTATTTAGCTCATTACATTTGTCCATGATGTAAGTACCCCATAAAGAAGTCCAAATGGGCTATTTACCCATTTTCGTCATAGATTAATTATAACTTTATAAGATCTATTAAAATATTCACTTCATTTCTAAAAATATTATGATTGATGCAAATCTATGTTTTTGAAAGATTTGTGCAAAAATAAGTCATAATTAAATTAATTTTTTATTTCTATCATCATTTAAAAATCTAATTAATTACATGTATATATCTATTGATAAAAGAGGCTGACTCAGATACAAATAGTCCTTAAGATACAAACTACAAATAAATACTAACCGTTAGATTCTTCGAATCTACAGTTGAGATTAATTTAGAAAGGTAGATGTGAGATTTGAGTTTTAAAATGGGAAGGTGGCATTTTTGCAATTATAGAGACCTTTAAGGGTAAAATTGACAAAAACGCAAAACAAAGTTTGAGAAAACAATACGAAGGGGAAGGGTGATTCTTCAACATCGGGCTAGGGCGATTCGCGATTTTTCAACACCATTGAAAGCTTCCGCCATTTGCCTCCATCTTCCACACTAGTTTTCGCGCAGGAATCTCCGACTAAGCTAATTCGCCATAGGGAAGAAAATCAATCGGAGGAAGCAATCGGAGGAAGCCATAGAATCGATCGGTGAAGGTAATCGCCGGTTTCTAGGGTTTCGTTTTGCTGTGTTTGTGCCCCGTGTTCTGATCTGTAATGGTGTTTCGTCTATGCTTCCGATTTGTGGTTCTCTATGCTTCCGATTATGTGTTTGATTGCTATTGATTTGAGTACTATTCAAGTGCTCTTTTAAAACTATGGAATACAAGTTCTCAACTCCTGTAGTTTAACAATTGATAACCAACTGAAGTGAAAGGGGTGATAAGCAAGATTAGAGAGAGTTGAATTAGTATGGCTGCATCTAATTTTGGGATTGAGTTTAATCTTTTGCCGGTGATTGCTCAATGTACTTAAGCTAGATTAGAGAGAGTTGAATGAGTTATTTGCAATACATGATACGTCAATTTTATAGAAACAGGTTAGGAAGTGCAATGCTGTGTTCTGAACGGACGATTCTTGGAATGTGTTCTGAACAACTACTAATTAATGTGTAGATCATGGCTCCTAATACAAGAGATTGAATATGGACGATTGCTGTGTTCCGATCATGGCTCCTTCATATCAGATGATTGGATTTTCTATGTACTTATCTTTTTAACAAAATATGATCATTGGCATTGTGTTTTACTGCTGGTAACTCAATATGAATGGGAATGGTAGCTAGCTTGTAGTATTAGTTAGTGGATAGTGGATGTTAAATTATATTATCAATGATGATGGTGGACTTCTTGAGTGCTCCTTCACATAATATAGATTTCTTATGTCTTGTTGTAGTAGTTCATCTTTGGTTTCTATATCTGTTATATTATCAATGATTAAATCATGTGTATACTGATTTTATTAAGACTTTGAGTATGTCCTCCCTAGTAGTTCTGTTTTGTGGTTCTTCTGCTACTAAAGGGCCATAAACTAGTCTCATTTATGCAAAGTATTAAAAGAACATACGGATTATTGGTTATTCAATGCCGACAATTTGTTTTGTTATAGTATGCCGACAACTAGTCTTTGGTTTGTTCTGTTTTGCCAGTTTGGACTCTGAGCATGTGTATACTTGTTTTGAACCATGGATTATTGTTTATCAGGATGAGATTGGAGCAATACAAAAAAAGGAACCAAAATTATGAGGCCGCTCGTCCATGATTCAGTTGATTCTCTGAAGAAACGAACCATAATGCAGTTGATTCTCTGAAGAAATTGAGGGTGAAATACTTGAGCGCTATCCTACACTCTGAGGTGAATGAGTTGAGGAACCGCGTGGTAAAAACCTTGGAGGAATACAAAAAAGGAACCAAAATTATGAGGCTGCTCGTCGGATAGACATTAGCACTATATACTTTGATGATGTATTTTGACTTACGTTTTGGATACTCTTTGTTGACATTAGAATGATATTTCGGACAGGTTCATCAATCTAATGTGTTTTCTGCATGTTCACGTCTTTTCATAGTATGTTCACATATTTTATGCATATGTTCACTTATTTCATGTCGGCGTTCACACCTTAGAAAAAATGTGAGTCCTTGGGGAAAACGGTTCAAATTGAAAATGGTAGATGCTTTAATGAATCTCAATACACAACTCTAGAAGATCATTTCAATTGTAAGTTAACTGAAACTCTACACATGAGAATGTACTAAGTCAACTACGTATCTGCACATATCACACGCCTTCCACCAATTTTCTCTGTATCATGGGTTAGTTTATTCAGATGCTAAGAATGAGTAGCACTCGTGCATCGGTAAGGGTAATGATGTACTATGGTTTAGTTTATTCACATGCTGAGAATGAGTGGCAATCACAGATTCACAAGTACTATCTGATTTGAGATCGAGTTGCAAAATTCCACTTGAATCACAACGTTCAGTTGGATATGCATTGGCCAAGTTGTCACCCACCTTTCACTTTTAATTTGAATACTCCTATATGTATTTCGGACAGGGTCATCGAAATGCACACTCTTTGTTGACATTAGAATGATATGTCGGACAGGTTCATCAATCTAATGTGTTTTTTGCATGTTCACGTCTTTTCATAGTATGCTCACATATGTTATGGATATGTTCACGTATTTCATGTCGGCGTTCACACCTTAGAAAAAATTTGAGTCTTTGGGAAAAATGATTCATATTGAAACGATTTTTTCCGTTCACGCTTTTTCATAGGATGTTCACATATGTGATGTATATGTTCACGTATTTCATGTTGGCGTTCACACCTTAAAAAAAGATGAGTCCCTTGGGAAAAAAGATGAGTGCACAAACGGTTCATATTGAAACGATTTTTTAAGTTCTCAAAACAACACAATATTAACGTACTCAAGCCTAAAAAGAGTTAACCCATAGAGTTGCAAGTATCATAACACAAGAAGATCCAAAAACTTTGGTAGCTCAATCATAAGAAAGAGGGAAAACAAATAGCTATAAAATCAAACTCCTGGGCATGTACGAGAATTGTGGTTGGTGAGTTGCTTGCATTTTCCACAACGCCTTTTCTCCCTTGAACCCATTGAAGATTCCTTTCCCGACTTAATGCGCTTCGGCGGTCTCCCCTTATTCTTAGCATCCTCCGGGGGGGATATGGTGATCTCAGAAGGTAGACCGATACCAGCCAAGGAATGAGACATCTCAGCCCACAAAGTAGTAGAACCTGCAAGGCAAAGAAAAGTGGAATAAAAATCAGGATAAAATAAAGCATATTTTACGTTCACATTAAAACGAGGTATGTTCACATTAAAACATAGAACGTTCATAATGAGCTAAGCATTGAAAAGTGGAATAAAAAGTAGTATAAATAACTTATATTTTTATGTTCACGTGAAATGGAGGTATGTTCACATCTAAATGGGACATGTTCACGTTAAAGCAGACAACGTTCATAATGAGCCAAACTAAAATCATAGATAGAAGCATATTTTTATGTTCACGTGAAATGGAGGTATGATCACATCTAAATGCGGCATGTTCACGTTAAAGCAGACAACGTTCATAATGAGCCAAACTAAAATCATAGATAGACGCAAATTTTTATGTTCACGCGAAATGTAGGTATGTTCACATCTAAATGGGGCATGTTCACGTTAAAACATAGAACATTCACATGTGGTTCACAATTGCGCATAGTGACCATGATTGAAGCACTTTTTTGGCTTAATTTTCTTGTTTTATTTGTTATATGCAATTTGTGACCTTTGTGGTGTATGTAATATAGTGTATTACTACTGCTTTCCAACTATTTCAGCTTGTGAGCAATTTTGTGACCTTTTGCTCAATGATCTGTTGCAACAGCCAGAGAAATGCTCTGTGTTGATGTTATAACTGATCAAAACTCTATCACACTCTTTGAGACTGCACCTCTACATGTGCAAATCACAATGGGATCAGAAATTCTGTTGCATATCAAAATAAATTCACCTAGGGGAAAACGAATCATTATACAATAAGGTGCAGAATTCAAACAAAATTGGTATCTACTTAGACGCCAAAGAGTATATTGCTAAGATCTGACTCCTTCCTATTCAATCTACAACCTCCTCACAAAGTTCAGCTGAGCAACGAAGCCAGCAAAATCCCCATCTCCGAACGATTTCTCTCTTCCCATTATCATCTACCCATCAATCGGATTTCACCCAAATCAATACATCTCAAATTCGATCCAAAATCCCACACAAATCCGATCAGATTAAAGCAAAATCCCATCGAATTCCAGATCTACAGGCAGCCACCACCATTTGGTTATTCAGCATAAGATTCGCAAGGCCATAGTAACGTGGAACTTCCAATCAACGCACGGTGTGAGGCTGCCCGATCTTGTTCCCCCAGTAGCCTCGTCTGACCGGAATGATTGAAGAAGACCGATTGAAGAAGACCGATTGCGTCCAGTGAAGAGAAGAACGAAGAAGACGGCGGATTGAACGAAGAAGGTCCACTGTCAAAAGGGGCAAAATTACCAAACAGCCCCCGTCTCTTAAAATTTAAAGGAAAAGAAGCTTCTAATCAGGACCGTAAATAAGCCTAATCGGACGGTCCAGGTGTATCCGCAGTTTTTAGGATAATTCTCATTTCCATTTGAACCGATTCCTTGATAAAAATATATGTCTAGAGATTTCATATCATATCACATATGACTTTTTAATAATAAAATATATTTTGAAATAAAATGATAGTTTTTTATGTATGGTTTTATAGTTAAGTCAAATTATATAAAATTTTACTTTAAATGTATTTATAACATCAAATCACGATTTTTGATTAACAAAATATTGTAACGATTTAGGATAAAAAAGACGTCATCAATATCTAATTGAATAATATTATTCTGCATTTTTGTATCATTTGAATAATATGTCAAAAAAATATTATCAATCGTAACCTGTATTGGATACAATAATCTAGTATACAATTAAAGATGAAAAAGAAAGGTTACATAATCAAACAAGAAGGGGTTCACGGACGCAACGACTTATCATCAACCGCCTCACGGGCCTTACATTTCACATGCTATGAAATTGCATAATATATACGACGACAAACATATAATCATATCTTCTTCCCGAATCACAGATTTCTGTGGACCTTAAATAGGATTCACATTGTCTAAAATTCGCGCTAACTGTTTTCTATATGATGCATAATGTGTACGTTAACTGTTATTATATATGAACATGCCATGAACATGTGGTTGTCAGTGACCAATTTATTTGGAAAGTGTGGGTAAACCATGATAAATTTCGGTGGATCGATAGTATGGTGGTCGTACCATAAGTGGACTTATCATATAAATTCAATGAGGTTTCAATCCAAAACCATATCACAATGAGTGTGTACTAAGTTTTTGGGTTATATGATAGGAGATTTCTAATCTTATTTCCAACGTGGATTTTCTTCAACAGATCAAACCAACTTACGACATGTGTCCAACCCCAAATCCTCATGTTACTATGTAAGTCGGATATATAGTGTTTATCATGCACACGTTCTCATATATATACACTCCATATACAACATATATTGATACATATATATAGTCATCCTTAAGGCTTGTTGGTTATTTCCTTAATTACACAATGGCAATCAACGATATCGTTATTGTTGTGTGCCTTGTTCTCATATCAACAACAACAACCGCCATCCCGCCTCCACAGGAAAGCCCCCTCGAAAACCGACCACTAAACCCGAGGGAGAACAATGACACGATCTACAAGGTATCGAAGCAGTTGTGTTGGGGATGCATAGGGGAGGCCCTAGAGTTCCTAGTGGCCCACAACATGGTGCGAGCACGGAAGTGGGAGCTTCCGCTCGTGTGGGACCCGCAACTGGAGAGCTACGCGAGGTGGTGGGCAGGGGTAAGGAGGCCAGACTGCGCTCTCGAGCACTCGTTTCCGGACGGCGGGTTCAAGCTAGGGGAGTGCGTATTTTGGGGGAGCGGCGCGTCCTGGACGCCCAAGGACGCGGTGAGCGCATGGGCCCACGAGGAGAAGTACTACCACTACGGCTCCAACACGTGCGACGAGGGGCAAATGTGTGGCCACTACACGCAGATTGTGTGGAGCACCACCAGGAGAGTTGGCTGTGCTAGGGTCGTTTGTGACGATGGGGATTCCTTCATGACTTGCAACTACTATCCTCCGGGGAACTATGTAGGCGAACGCCCTTATTGAACAATACGTACAAATGAAATGATACATAATGTTCACATTACACTGACATACGTGTCTTCATATACGTACATATATACGAAGCAGTATTGGATGTATGAATTACATCAATTATGTACGTATTTTCAGTTGATCATTGTCTTCATATCTACCATTATATCATAAGAATATATTGGAGTTATTAATTATATTCAACCATCTAAGATTTAGCCACATGTCATTTCTATATATATATATATTCATTTATTTATCATCAAGTGATAAATTTTAACAAATTTATTTGAAATTATTTAACATTTTCTAAATTTTATTTCATATTTTAACAAATCTACTTGATGCATGATAAATTAGAACCCAAAAACTCGGTGTAAAACTTTGTATCACATCATCCAAATTGAATTAAACTAATAATTTTATTTTCTAATTATATTCACTAAACGAACCTTATATTCACTTGATATCTTACTTAAATCTGATATCTTAAGAAAATAATTTTATTTAAATAATTGAAATTTTTAACATTAAATCTGTTTTGGTTTTAATTATAATTTCATATTCAAAATTTGAATTCTAAAAAATAGTATTTCTTTAATTTAGGATGATTTGTGATTTGAGTATAATAATGTGATGTGTTGAATAATTATGTGGTTGAATAAGTATTTATTTTATGGTGATCTATGTTTGATTATTGTTTGAATAAGAACAAAATGAGTGTTTATTCAACAAGTCTTGTTGAACAAGTACTCATTTCATCATGAATTACATTTGCTTATTGTTTGAATAAGAATAAATGAGTACTTATTCAACAAAAAAGTTAACTTTATCATGAATAAGGGCTCTCTCAGTACTAATAGTCTTGTCGTTCGACCCTTTGTTGATCATCGTCTCATTGCTTATTGTGATGCTGGTTAGGCTTCTAATGGTGACAACTATCGATCACAACATGGGTTCACTATTTACTATGGCTATAATCTTGTCAATTGGACTTCCAAGAAGCAGCATGTGGTCACTAAGTCTAGTACCGAGGCTGAGTAACGTGTTATTACCTTCACATCCACTAACCTTACTTGGATTCAACAACTAAGCACATGTCACTCGTCTGCCTATTATACTTTGGAATAATTTGAGTGCTACGTACATATCTGCCAATCTAGTTTTTTTTCCAACACTGCAAGCCCATTAAGATTGATTACTATTTTGTTCATGAGCGGATTGAAGATAGTTCTCGTATTGTTCGACATGTGTGATCTCATGAGTCATGATCGATCAAACTATTTTGATTACTATTTTGATATTTTCACCAAAGTTGTTGGCATTTCTCGATTTCTATCACTTCGCTCCAAGCTTTATATTGGTAACTCTCCATGAGCTTGTAGGGGTATTAGGATAGAATAACTATCTTTGCATCTTATATATTAAAAGATATTTCCATATTTCGTTTTTTTATCTTGTTGACCAAAAAATACAAGATCGCTTGACCATCAAAGGATCTTTTGTGTGTATATATACATTTCAAATTCATTCAATAGAAACAAAAGTTGAGTCTTCGGACGTCTAGTAAAACGGTTAAGCAAAATCCAGTCCGGACCGGATTTTTGGACCGGATCGACCCCGACCGGACTAGACCGAGGCACTTCCGGTCCGGTCCTCGGTCCATGGTTTTTACAAATCCGGTCCCCAGTCCGGACCGACTTTTCAAATAACACAATAAAAATATACATTTATATGTAAATTAGTATTAATTAATTTTTATGTTATAAACATTATTTTTAATTTTTAATTTTTACTTTTATATTATATATTTAATAATATTAAACTTTTCTTAATTTGTATATAATTTCTCTAAATAAATTATAATTTTTTCAATAAAAAATTAATTTTACTTTAAATAATATTATTTTTTAAAAAAAATAAAAAATCCGGTCCTCGGTCCATAGATTTAGGGGAATCCGGTCCTGGTCCGGTCCGGTTTTGAACCGGTGCTCAGCCCTATCTAAGGGTAATACCCAGAGATCACCGGTTCGACTCTTGTGGGCAGTGCACTTGTAGGGATTAGTGAGGTAGTAATACGTGGGACTCGAATAAATGCAAGGTTTAATACCCTTACCATACTCAGAATTCTTGATTCTTTTTTTTTTTTAAAGAAAAAGTGAAAAAGAAGAAATTGTGGGCAAGAGGAGTCAACTATATGTGCCAATGGACCGCCCAAGGACAATTAAGGGAAGTATGGCATAATTTGGCCTCAGAAATTTTGAAGAATCTTGCTTTTTTTCCAACTTTGGATTTGAAGAACTAGATTCTAGATAGGGAAATTGTACAACGAGATGAAAATTGTGGAGATTGGGTGCTTGGAAAAAGATTGAGCAACAACATGAATATTGTGCAAGACGTTATTCATGAGCTATGGTGTTTACTCATGTTTAAGCATATTCTCATAGTACACATTATTAGGTGAATGATTCGAGATTGATATCGAATCTCAGGCATATATACAGTGAGGGAAAAAAAGAAGCTAGATCACTTAAGGGCAGCCTATAGAGGCATCATGGAAGTATCTTTGTTGCAATACAAAAATCAAATGGATTCAGGCCAGCTCATGCAGGGCTTTTCTGATCACAGGCAACTCATTGACGTGATTTTCTGTACTCAGACTCTTCTTCTCTTCAAGAGCTGATTGATTCTGATTCAGAAGAGCCATCGGCTTGGGTGACAAGCACGTTTCTTGCTTCGCCATGATCGCATGGAAGCATGGCTGGTTCGTTGAGGACAGAAGACGGGCCCACATTCGATCCGTTATCACCACATGGTTACGCTTTTCAATGATATGCTGCAAAACATCACAAGAAACATAAATGATAGGAACAGTAGTTTAATATTTGTGTCATGAGCCATTCACTTGTGAATAGATTGATATATGCTTACATGGAAAGGTATGTAGCATTGTCTTCCGTTAACTTGGCCGACAGTAAAGCCGGTGTAACCGGCCATAGCTCCATGAACCGCGCTCTGAGCAAGAAGAGTGCAGTACACATTGTCTGATGCGTTACTTGGAATAGCTCTTATCATGTAAGTAGGATCTGTTCATTAGAACAAAGACCCATGAAATAAAGATTCAGATACACTACACAGCATTGAACTAGGTAACTATTTATGTTGGCGGCCTACCGATATACTTGAGAACTATTTCCATCTTCTTTGTCTTTTGAAAATGAGACTGCAAGAAGAGATACAAAGAGCATTAGATCAACTCATGTCTTATCTGAAAAGTCATGTTTCAGGGAGAAGTGATTGAAGATATATGCAATACTAACCTTGATCATCTCAGACATCCATTGGCCAACATCTTTATGAAGGACATTTCCAGACTCGTCAACGTGGCCACTCTGTTCTCCAGCGCCCTCAGCAACTACAATGACCATGTGACCATTTTCCTTGAGCCGTTTCTCAATGAACTCAAAAAGCCCGCCTGGCCCTTCAAGGTAGAAGGGCGACTCAGGAATCAAGCAACAGTCTACATCTCGGTTCGCAAGGGTTGCATACATAGCAATGAACCCTACAATAAAAAGTCAAAACCAGCATCATATCAAAGTTATTTTTATTTTACTTTATGCAGAAGAAAGAAAACTACAATGTGGCTGAAGCTCCAAGGTTTGTCTTATTTGGGTAGTAGTTGGAAAGTGAGCTTACCACTGTGACGTCCCATGAGCTTCACAAGACCAATACCATTCTCTGCACTCTCGGCCTCTACATGAGCAGCGTTTATAGCGCGTTGTGCCTCTTCCACTGCAGTATCAAATCCAAAGGATTTGTCGATAACCTGCACCCGCAAGTGTACAATCAGTAAGGACGTAGTACTACTATAAGAGTGAAGCAGAAGCAACAAGCGTGTACTCTTACAGGAATGTCATTGTCTATGGTCTTCGGAATGGCTGCAACAGAAACCTGAAGACCTCGCCTTTTTATCTCCTGCAAGATGTTTCAAATCAATTTGTAAGATCTTAGGAAGGAATGATTTCCGAGAGTTGCAGATACGAGCATAGAGCCAGATCAAACAGCCTTACCTCATATATGACTGATGCCCCCTTTTGAGTACCATCTCCTCCTATGATATAAACCTGTTCAGTATTACATGAATCTAAGCTTAAGTTACATATAGACAGTTTGCACAGAACATAAAAGTAAGCCAACTTACTTATAAGCATGTACAGGTTAAGTTACATATCATAATAAGCCTACATGAATGAAGGCTAAAGTACAATGTAGTTTGATGTATATTGAGATACTTAAATTGTAAAAGATAGGATAGAGCTTGATCTCAAAAACATTCCATTAAGAAAATCCATCTCAATCACTTCATATTCTGAATACACCTTCAGCACCTCATAGCTTCCAATAATCTGAAAATTCTTTATGGTATCAAATTAAAGCCTTGTGCTCCTCTACAAACTTGTCTCCCCAAATTTTGCTTTTATTTCATTCATTCCTGTACTTTTAGTTGGCCTTAAATAGGTTATTCTTGACATAGTATCACAATGGCTCCTCTGTTACCTGATTGATTTCGCGGTCTTGAATGCTGTCAACAATCTTGGAGGTGACGTGGCCACCTCTTGAGGATCCTAGCACAGTCCCACCCCTCTTGTGAATGTTGTTCACAAACTTAGGAGTCAATGGAATCGTGTCTCTCGCATAAAAGCCTCTGTATCCTCCCTATAAAAATCAACAACAGATTGCTCAAAACACAACATAGTAACCAGCTGAGCATATGCCATGACATCAAAATTCAGAATTAGTAACCATTAGACATGAATTTAGTCAGCAGTATATGTATAAACACTAAAGAGTAACCTGAATCCCCATGATTGCTTTGACTCCATACATATAATCCAAGCTGCAAACGATTTCCCTTATCACAGTGTTGAGCCCGGGACAGAGGCCTCCACACGTAACGATACATGCTCGTACATCATCCGATTTGAAATACACCTGAAGCCAAGAAGGGGATCAATCTCACTCTCGAGAGAAGGCCATTCTATCATGGTAGCAGACTGCAACAGGATTGGATTTTACCTTGGGACGGGGCCCTGCACGTCGAAAATGCATCCCTCTTTCACCATTTTTGTGTTGAATCGCCTGAAACTCTTACCTTCTTTAGAATAACAGAATAAAAATGTAACAGCGGATGGTGAAGAGGAAACAACAAAATATTACCCTTTGAACTACTGTGTCTTCATTGTCAACAAAATATTGCCTGGAAATATCATCAGGAAGAAAGGAACAACAAGGGTCAATAACAGAACATAAATTGAACTGGTCTGTCAAAATAGAAAGAGATGGATGGATGATGGATGAACTTACTTGACACCCGCATATGCTGGATTTTTCTCCAACGGATTGGGATAGAACTGTTACAATCAAATAGCCCAAGTTAGTCATACAAAGGAACCCTGATGGGCCAAATTCAAATTGACAATCAATCAAAGTCCAATAACACGCTCAAATTCGATTCATGGTGATGCCCAAATCCGATCAGAAGATGGGAATCAGTGAGATGAGAGAGGGGAGATTGAGTACGGGAAGATGAGAGAGGTAATCTGTAAGGTGAGGAACATCATCAAGCAAATATCCGGCGGTTCCGAGTAGAAGCTTCTCCCCTGCAAATCCCATCCCAAACCGTTTTTTTTTCTTTTATTTTCTCAAGATCACCAACTGTATCGGAACACAAAAGCTTGTCCTTGTGTAGAACAAAGGGAAGTTGAGAGGAAGCTCCCAAAAGTTTTGACTCTAGTTACAATAGAGTAGTCCGGTTTGGAGCAAGCAGCGGGTTCGCTCACATGCATACACCTACTTGGAAAGTTTTCTGCAAAAAGACGAAGGGAAGAGCAAACGAGTGGTTGTGGTGTTTTGAATTCAACGAGTCGTGGTTCATTTCTTGGAGAGAAGTGCTACCGTGGATATTACGCACCAAACTTTATAAGGGAGGTGAAAATATAAGGCCATGAATACCAATGAACCTCACGAACCTCATGAACCCTTACCTTTTACCATTTCTCTCTCATCCACATCATTCTCTCATTCCCCAATTTTATTTCACCTATTCATCTAAATATCAATGAACTCCATGAACTCTATGAAACTCACTTTTTACTTTTCTCAATTCTCAACAACTACTTATTTTTATGCAAATTAACGGAAAAAAATTAACGACCAAATCAAACAAATAAATGAAATATATGCAAAATTTATGCAAATTAAGTAATATAAAAATTACTAATTTTGTGTACTTTTGTAAAGTTAAGAGAACGAATTGATTTAAAAAGCGGTTAAATGTGTTTTTGCTCTAATATAGTCCAAATATTAACTTAATTTTAAAACAATCCAAAGATATATAAATTTAGTGTCTATAGATAGATAAAAAAAAATTATGAATTGTGATATCATTTATCTTTGGTTTTATTAAATTAAACTTTACAAAAAAAATTAATTACAAATTAAGGCAACTAAATAATGTACTTGTGTGTGAGTGGGTGAGGAGGTGGGGCCTAATAACTTGCCAAACCATACCCATGATACGGGTTCATGATCTGGAACTCAATTCAAGAGTTCACCAACTTATTTTTATTTTCTTTTTTCTTTTGCCCTTGAATTTGTGCTTGAACTCTCTCTGAACCGGCCAATATTCATGCTCTAAGGCCATAAATATAAATGATCCCCTAACATTCAAAAACCTATCACTTTTACCATTTTTTTCTCCTCCACATCATCTCATATTCTTCCCTTTTTATTTCGCGATACCCACTTGAATAACAATGAACTCTAAAACCCACTTTTTCACTTTACAACACCCATTTATTTACTTATTCATAATTACAACTATACCCTTTATTAACTAGTACAAAATATTTCCTTATGCAAATAAACATCATTAATTAAATCTAAATATTTATTCAACTAAAAAAACCTCAATAATTAATTTTAATACATTTCAATAACGATTTTTTTTAAAGAATGCAAAAATATACAAAATTAAATTCTACTGATAGATAAAATGAAATTATGAATTGTGGTATATTTAAAATGTATTTATTTTAATTATAATTATAGCTAGCTACTTGTATTTTAGTTAATGTCTAAATAAATATCAATAATTAATTTCAAATTAATGTCCAAGTGTAAGTCCTTCCTCCCCTCTTTTCTCACCTTTTGTTCACTTCAATCCCACTTGTCTTCCCATGCTCCCGTATCACTGGCCGATACTAGTTTCACAGGAATTTCCTTTTTTCTTTTTTTGTGATACCCCTTGATACCCTAGCTAAACCTGCCGATATTCATGGCCTAAGAAGACCAAGCTAGTCCACAAATCATTTCTCTGCTTTTTCATTTTTTTTTACATGTTTTGCCTTTTCCTCACCGAATTGTACATTTCCAAAACAAAGCCCTATTTTTAATACAATCCCCAAAATGGAAAAAATAGTTAATTCAATTCACGTTTTACTTGTTTTAGGTTATATCTTAAATACTTTCTAATTAAGTCCCCTTTTTTTAATGAGGTAAGGATCAGGGTCGCCATAGGTACTAAAGTTCGTTAGAGTATCCACCAAGGATGAGAGGAAAGGACAAACCGCCGTCCGTTAAATTCAAAATGATGACTTCAACGTACTACCCTAAGGTCTTAACCGCTGAACTAGATGCCCGAAGACACTAGGTGATGATACCCAAAAATACACCTTTGTCCGAACACCAATGTAGAGGCAAGTCGGTGCGGGTACGAGCGATTTTGATGGAGGACGGAATATCATGATGGGTTGGATGGGTACGCCAATGTGTGTTCTGGACAAGTGTATTCAGTTATCGGTCACGACCTTCCTACTCCTCGACTTCCACTCACTGACGTGTACGCCGAGAGTTCGGAGGGTCTTCAAAGCCCAAAAAGGAAGCCCCTATCAATGAGCATCCTCCCTTCTTATATAGAAGAGCTGAGGGACATTGTAGCTAGTGGGACACCCCCCTCCGGTTTGCATGTGGGACGTCTGTCCACAGGGATCATGTAAAGCCGCCACGTCACCCGAGATGTGGCAGCACGACACAAAGGGGTACGGCCACTCGACCTCGACAAGGGGAAACCGGGTCATCCGTCGTGGCGTCGACGGGGTGAACGACATGAAGGGGGTCGAGCCGAGTGCCAGGGAAGGGGAGGAGACGGGGACCCATGCCAAGGGTGGGTGTCGACCGCAGCTCTAAGGCAGGCTGGTGTCGCGGCATGCCACACCGTGTGGCCCCGAGGCGGGCCGGTGTCGTGGCTCGCACCGTGGACCGCGGGAGGCCCACGCCGGTCCTCTGACGCCCCCTCGTCCTTGTCCAGAACCTCCCCGCTAGTGTATGTTGACGCTAGCAAAGTCGGGAGTCGTCATAGCCCCACAAGTCCTATGCGAGTCTTTGGTTGACTAGGACTTGCAAGAAGAGGAGCGCACATTGCGAGCAATTTCAAGAGAAAGTAAGACGACCCCAAACTAAAGCAGATATGACCTCACTGAACAAGAGAGTGAGAAGTATGAGCGAACCACGTTCCCAACAGATATGGCAGGGTTCCCGAACACTAGGCTTGTAGAGAAGCGCCAACTCTCTGAATATTGAGGTAATATCATCGAGCCCCAAGCTTTCAGGGGAGCAACATTTCTTTGGACGATGAGGCGACGTCTCCAAGCCACGCTCGAGGGGGGAGGCAGATCCCTCGGATGATAAGTCAGCGTCTCCGAGCCCCAAGCTCGAAAGGATAGGTCGATTCCTTGGGTGATACGAGGACGTCTCCAAGCCCTAAACTCGAAGGGAAAGGCCAATTCCCCGAATAATGCGGCAACGTCTCCGAGCCCCAAATTCGAAGGGAAAGGCCGGTTCTTCGAATGACAAGGCGATGTCTCCGAACCATGTTTGGCGGGAAAGACCGAGTCTTTAAAGATCAATCCGATGTCTCCCCACCGTACTAGAAGGGAAAGGTCGAGTCTTTGAAGATCGAGGCGACGTCTCCCAACCGTGCTGGGAGGGAAAGGCCGAGTATTTGAAGATCGAGGTGACGTCTCCCAACAGTGTTGTGGGGGAAAGGTTGAATCTTTGAAGATCGAGGTGACATCTCCCAACCGTGCTAGGAGAGAAAGGCCGAGTCTTTGAAGATCGAGGTGACGTCTCCCAACTTTGTTGTTGGGGAAAGGTTGAATCTTTAAAGATCGAGTTGATGTCTCCCAACCATTCTAGGAGGGAAAGGCTGAAACATAGCACGTACGACCCATGATGAGGGAAAGGCTGAAACATAGCACATAGCGAAAGATGAAGCTTAAATGTCATAAGGCGATTCATGTGTGAAAAAGTGTTTTCTCGTGTCTTTCGACAGAGTTTGGTGTTCAAACAAAGTTGAGAGTGCATCGGCAGCGTCTTAAAAGGTTTTAGAGATCGTTAAATGTGAAGGTGGCGGCGGTTATCGACAATCAACAAAAGAAAAGAAGCGAGCTCACACAATCACACGAGGGAAAGTTGGGATTTTACCCGGGCCATCTCGCCCAAACCCCCAACAAGACACTTCTTTTTATTAAGGACTAGGCGACCGCCCAAAGGGCACAATTTACATGATGTATAAAATCGTTAGACTAGAGGAATATTCTTGTTTCTTGAAGTTTTCTCTTCACTTTATATTCCCCATTGGACGACCCCTATCGTGGCAGATGCTGCTCCTCGCCCCTATGCCCTATTGTTCCCGACAGGTGTCCTCTGACGTGGTCGACATTGCTCCCTACTCCCTACTGTTTGTTCTCCACTATGCGTCATATGGTGCGACCGATGCCGCTCCACACTCCTCTTTCTCCACTAGACATCTACTACTTGACATCTGACTCTTGAGGTGCCTTATTTTGGTGGGTGCCGCTCCTCGTCCTTCACTAGACGTCCTCTCCAGCTTCAATGTTGTTCCTTGTCCTTCATTGGATGTCTACCACAAGATGCCCGATACTGGAGGTCTTCCAATGAACACCCTCCACTGGATGTCCTCAATTGAACGTCCTCCACTAGACATCCTTTGTCGTGGCAAGTGCTCCTATTTGTTTATCGTCCACCATTGGACTTCCACTAGGTGCCCTGCTTTGTATGTCCTACACTGGACGTCCTGCACTCCACGTCCAGCGCTGCATGTCCTGCACTACACATCCGTCCTACACTGCGCGTTCATCTTGCACGTCCGTCTTGCACTGCACGCCCGTCCTGCACTACACGTCCGTCCTACACTACACGTCGCGGAAAGTGCTACTCTTTCCCTAGCTTGATAGTGTCCCCACTCCCTAGACGTAGTCCTTTTGACGAATTGGGTGAACAAATCCGTAGTCTTTACCTTGGTTACTTTCTTTCCATCTACTGCAAGAACAATCCTTCAAATTTTCCCACATAGGGCAATAACTGTACCACTTCAACTCTTCGGTAAAGAAGAAAGTAAAAGTAGAGCTTGTACCTCGTCATCAAAGTCGATCTTCACCGAACAAAACTGAGCCCTCGTCATATTGAGTTTGCTGATGTGATGGGCCAGTAGAGTGCGAATTCGCTGTCGCCCGCTTATGCCAAACTATGGGCACCTAGCCTAGGGCGCGCCGCATCTCATGCCCCCTGCCCGCGTTCTCATGCCAATGACCCGATTCGCCCTTCCTTCGACTTCTCTTCCCGTTTTCGCTCTCAGCTCGTGACATCTTCTCCCTGCTTAATCGAATCAAGTTTCAACTCAAGTAAAACTGCGAGTTTTAGAAAACGGATCTTGGCCTAGATATGTAAGGTTCATTTTGAGATTGGGAGCTCCAAAGTTCACTTCTACATCGTTCTAGAAAGTGAGACAAAGGAGGAGAGACGAGAGATTCTGGCCGCGGTGGTAGAGCGTTCAACGATGACCTTATTTGTTGACTCAAGCTCATCGAGATCTGCTGTGAAAAAGACGAATAAGCTTCATCTCAAGCTTCTAAGAGCCTATCTTCCTTGTTTTTCTGCTGTTACTTTGTATTCTTGATTCTATAGCGTGTTGGCTTCTTGATTGTACTATTTTCTAGTTATGAGTTCTTTCGTTTAGCCAATCTTGAAATTTACTTGAGACTTTAATTAGTAGATTCCGACGAATCTTCGGTAACGAGACTCCCCAGACATAGCTGGGAATATGCAAAACTGTGTCAGAAAACCTTGTATTCGATCTTGTTCTTGTTTTTGCTTGTTTTTGATTGAGTTTAATCGATTATGAAGTGAACATGACTATATTCGAATATTAGGGCTCTAAAGTTATAACCTCCTATTGCAGTTAGGGCTTGTTTGGTATTCATATCCTGATATCAGGTATGGGTATCAATATGAGTTATATCCATACCTTGTGTTTGGTTAAATTAGATATAGATATCACTGATATCTTTTCCATATCATGGATATCAAATACTATATGCCCAATCTCATATACCAAAATACATGCCGGTAAATTCATATTTTTTCTTTCCTCTAACTTCATCAATTTAACCCATCTTCCTTCCTCTGTCTTTCAATCTCTGTCATCCTCACCCCATCACCCAAATCGTTGCCTCTCCGACCTCAGTTCAACCTCCATCAAGAATCCGGCGTTTTGCAACACCACCTACATCCGACACAACCCTAGCTCTGCTCAATCCGACACCCCAGATCTACTTTTCCTTTGCCTAGATCCACTTCTCCCTCGCCTACATCTGACGCTAACATATGGCTTTTCCGTTCGTTCTTCACGACGCCGTTCGTTCCTCCGCCATCTAGGACAGTGTCGTTACCATGGGCGGAATTTTGGAGTCCATAAGAATTGATTTTCAATGCTAGAATTTTGATTGCCATTGTTGTTATTGTTAGGTTTGAATTTTGATTGTCATTCACCTTTTTTCTTCTTTAAATTGTATAAATTGTCCATAAAAAAAACAAGCTAACTGCATAAAATCAAACAGGTTTGATTTTTTTGGTTGAAATTAAACATATTTGATTCATAGATGTCGTGATTCATAGATGTCGTGAAATTAAATCTATTTTATTTACTAAAATATATCGTGATATCTACCTATACCAAACAGAGGATATAGATATCAACCTCTATACCCATACCCGACATCGATACCGATACCGATATCAACCTCTATACCCATACCCGATATCAATAGCGATACCGATACCGATATCCGATATCTGATATCTAAGATATCGATCACAAACGAGCACGCACCCTTAGTTTCTTTCTTTGAAATTCTTTTATAAGCCAAAACAGCGCAACGCACGACCTACATGTTGTGGATAAAACAATTGATGTGGTTAGTAAGTAACGTAATGTTTAGTGATCGATCCACTCAGCTCCGTCGATGAAGGTAAGGGAGATAAAAGGGCGAGCTTCGTCATCGGTGAGCTCCTTGGACCATGCCACTCTCCCAGCTAAGCTTGCTCCCGGTCCACTGCACTTGTATTGCCCATAATACACGGTCCTGCATTAATGGTTAATATATGAATTAAATTCTTTCAACAAATAATTAATATGAGGCAATATATTATCCATATACTGTAAGAAATATATATAGCTCCCATTGATCGGGTGTCCAATAGTCTCTAGGAGGTGGCAACAGACGAGGCACGTTGTCATTAGGACGCATCAAGGTTAGGAAAGAATTAATGTTGCTACATTTTTGGATAGGCTTCTTATTAAGTAGTTTGAGCTTTTATCAGTCAATGACAAGCACCGGAAAAAGAATGCTAGTGGGTGTGCGCATGCGTTCAAAGAATCCACTTCGGCGCCAGTTAAATATTCCAATTGCCAATTCATAGTATCTTTTTTCTCCCCTATTTAAAAGAAATAACTATGTGTTTCTTTTGCTCTCAACAATATATATATAGAGTCAAGTTCTATAGTGGACAGCTTCCTATAGAGAGCCAGTGTAGTAATGGATGGCTGGATTTGTGTCTTCAATAAGAAAATAGAAATATAAAACAAATATTGGAGAGATTCTCTCCCATATTTGTAACCACCCAAATCACAAATTGCCAAATCAAAACACGCATCTGCAGACGCTATTGAATCTCATCGCCATTGCTCCTCCATCGCTACAGAATACCGGCGAGCCCCCACGATTAATACCGGCGAACGATCCCGCAAGCCACCGACGACCACCACCACGATAGATCGCGCAAGCCGCCGGCGAGCCGCCCAGCGTTCATCGCGGCTATGGCGAATAGCGGGCGGCCAGGGCGACCGACGATAGATCCTCTGCTTACCGGCGACCACCAGCGTGTTCTCACCAGACACCAGTGTTCCGGCGACTGGCGATAGATCCCCTGCTCACCGGCCACCACCATTGCGCCAACCACATCGAGCCACCATTGCGCCGGCCGTCGCAACACCGATTCGTCGGAGCCCCCGTCCAAACCACGGCAACGAACCACCCCCCGTCAGAACCACCACATCGAACCACCAAGTCGCCAAATCCACCACGAACCACAACGTTTCCAATTATTAATCGTATAATGGCATCAGGTAAATTTGTATATAATTTTTTTATTATGTATATGATTGATTGGATTTAGTATATGTCGTGAATTTATGTATAAATTGTTTATGTGACCTATTTCTACAGATCAAGATGTATATATATAAAGTAATATTGTATATGATAACCTGAGGAATGTATATACGAAATTTGTTGTTGCTTGGTTGTTTCTGTGACCTATTTCTACGGATCAAGATGTATATAGGTCCAATAATATTGTATATGACAACTTGAGGGATGTATATACTAAATTTGTTGTTGCTGGATTGTTTTGTGACCTATTTATACAGAAATTTGACGTGGCTGGATTGTTTAGGTGACCCATTTTGCCGGCCGTCGGAACCACCAATTCACTGGAAGGCCCCGTCGGAACCACCACATTGAACCACCACGTCGCCAAAGCCACCACTAACACCACGTTGTCAATTATTGTATATATGTATAGTAATATTGTATATGACAACCTGAGGAATGTATATACGAAATTTGTTGTGACTGGATTGTTTATGTGACCTATTTCTAGAGATCAAGATGTATATGTGTATAGTACTATTGTATATGACAACCTAAGGAATGTATATACAAAATTTCTTGTGGTTGTATTGTTTATGTGACCTAATCTACTTATCAAGATGTATACATGTAAAATAATATTGTATATCACAACCGAAGGAATGTATATACGAAATTTGTTGTGGTTGGATTGTTTGTGACCTATTCCTACAGAATAAGATGTATATATGTATAACATATTGTATATGACAACCTAAGAAATGTATATACGAAACTTGTTGAGATTTCGAACACGGGAACGGCGCCGCCGGAACACTCAGACAACAACATCACTTGATGGCGGCGATGACACGAGCAAAGCCGACTATGGGGCCGGCGATAGCAGCAGCAAGGTGGAGGTGTGACGGTGTGCGAGGGGCGGCGGCGAGATCCCACACTTAGCCCAAATCCGGATCTGGGTAACCGTTTAGCGAAGAGACGAACGAGATATGGGGAGCCGACGGCGCAAAAGAAGAGAGAAACCGACGGCGGCGGAAGCTGTGGAGAGGCGGCCGGCGACATGGAGGCGAGAAAAGGTAGGGCCGGTGGTTTTGTGTGGGCGAGAGGATGAAGATGACGATTGAAGAACGGGATCCACGAAAATCCAAACAATTCTTCTGATTTTTCCAAATTTTCAAAATTAATCACCACTTCCTATAATTAAGGGATTGGTTTAATTTTGAAATTGTGTCAAATTTGTAGGGGTAATCTGAGCCCTCCATTAGCTTAACATCCAATGGCCTATAATTGTCCACTAGTTCACCAATATTTAGGTGTCCACTGATCTTTATTCTATATATATATATAAACCGGTGGTTAGGTACTTGGCTATGTTTGTCTGTTCGAAGAATCCACGGAAATCCACAACGACACAACATGCTTAATTGCTTTTCGCTATGAGATGACAATAGCAAATAACTTGGACCGTGCCAATTCGCATTTGTTTTATATGATCACTATCTTCTGCCGGTGGCCTGGGTGGATTATTACTTGTGTGCAAGTGCAATCACATACTGCTTATATAACGCATAACAGCAAATTGGTAATGGTGGATACTATTACAGTATTACCTGTGTCATGTAAGAATGACATATAAGATGCATTATGAAGTTCATTAAAATTTGTTAAATATTTTGTGGTATTTAAATAAATCAATAAATTTAAAGAAAAACTTGGATTAATATTAATTGTATTATATGAAAAATATAGATCACATTTATTAAGGATAAAAAAGAAAACCAAATTATCTTATATATATGTTATTATGTTTTGCAAATTTAGTTAAATAAGAAGTATATATATATCAAATAAAAATATTAGCAAATCATTATCTTAATTAAGAAATATATCTTGCATCTAAAACGTAATCAATATATAATATTATAGATATAGTTATAGTAAATTTATCATCTAATCTGTTTATTAATATTGTCATTGCAAATTGAACGATACCCAATATAATCAAGTGATATAATTATATATGATAACGAAATTATATAAGCAGTATGTCGACAAGTAATTAAGAACGTACGATTCACGAAGAGGGTCACCCCAGTTGTACCAGCCCTTTGGAAGGATAACGTCGTCCATGAAGGTGTAAGCGAAGACGACCCTAGAGAAGGGGCCCCATGCCCTCCC
>OZ002728.1:17850121-17876578 GCA_963924305.1 Polygonum maritimum
CCTGAATTGTGGTGAAATCCCCAGCCGATTCGTCTTTACTGACGGTGAGAGTGGAGCAAGGGAAGACCTTGTTCTTGGCTGCCCTGAACACGGTGTGATTAAGGCTCCCCACAAAATTGACCCACTTCACGAATTGCTCTTCCGAGTGCTGGGTTTGAGCTAAATTCCCCACAAATTGCCTCATTTCGGTGTTCCTCCCTAGTACGGGTCGGCTTGCAATGCTTTGCAGGAACCGGGATGAGCTGAGGAGCAAGAGGGTCAGCAGAAGAAGCAATTCATTTGGTTTGTTAGGCATCCTGGTGGTGGTAGTGATGAAATTGAAAGGTTCAGCTTGTGATTAGCTCACTTTTTATAGTCCAATATATACAACTTTGATGGCTGGACTTGGGTGGAAACTAAAAAGGGGTCACGGGTGCCTCAAATTAATGTTTTTAACTCGTATCAAAGTGCACAGTCCAACTACAATAGAGGAATTCACATGCACATACCACACCCCACAAAGCCACTCTCTCAAGGAAAATTATCTATACATCCTTTAAATTAAACCAAAGGTGGTTATGTACCCCTTAAAACTTCATACTACGACGCTGATTACCATTAAAATGATCCATGTCAAAGTATAAAGGAATATGGTCAATTAGATCGGTAAGATCAATATCCAAAAAGAGTATAAGTTCCGTCTAAAAAAAGGGTAAGACTTTAGTGTGATAACCTCTCTGTAAAATTACACAAGTATTTTTTTTTATAATTCATGTATATATGTTTTCAATTCAAATAGTTTTGTTTTTATTTCATATATTTAATATTGTAGTTTCACATACATATCGATAATAATATTAATATTAATGAGCTCACATTTTAATAATTAACTAGTTTAGCCCCCGTACCATGTACAGGTAATGCGATAATAAACCAATTTAATTAGATATGTAACGTCAGTGATTACGTTAAAAATATAGGATCATGTATATGTATCTTCGTATTATGATTAGTGTTTTTTTACCAATAGTAAATCAACTCATAATATAATAAGTTGGATTTGTTCAAAAATAACTTTATGATAAATATCACCCTTTATTAAATAATAATATTTATCTAAAGATTACAACTAATTCCTGATAAGGGATAATTCATAATTTTCGGCAATTTTTACGGGATAAGATTATATGAGATTCTAACTACCTAATTTACATAGAGGAGGGTCCAGCTGATTATTTTTATCAAATCATATATATTTATCTTTCTATTATGATTAGTGTTTTTTTATATACGCAGGGGCCCGGTTGATTATTGTATTACAGATATGACACGTGACGCAATTTTCTGTGAAGACTTTGTCTCCGCCTTATACGATAACAAGTGTTGTACTCCTAGATATATTCCTCTCTCTCTCCAATCATGTTCTACTATGGTTTACATATTTTTTTTTATAGTTCATAGATTTTTTTGTTCACGTATTTTCTACTACAGTTCACATACTTCTCGCGTGGGCAAGCACTCGATTTTGTTGTTTCATGATGCATTTTTTTCAACTCGATTTTTGTTTTTTCATGCTTTATTTTTTCAGCTTATCAATGCACCTTTTAAAATTAACAATGCACTTTTTCAACTTCTACTTATTTACCAAATTGTCACTTTTTCAAGTTCCACTTATTTACCAAATTATCACCGCTTCCCTTTAATTCTGAATTTTTAAAACACGGAACAAGGCCGCACATGAATGATACTATTACGATGAACTGTAAAGCATCTGTATTCTTAATTTTAATACACTTTGAATAGTAGATTTAAGGCCTCAAGCAACTAGTGATTCACCTCATATTACATATAGATTGGCACCTGATCCACGCTCTAGAAATTGTCGTCTAGGAATGCAATCAATGCAGTCATCACCGCACATAAAATACATGCAAAACATACACATCATACATACCGTACACACAACCATACACATAATACATACAGCACACGATATACATACTATTAGCACCTGATATATTATACATTACACATACACCTGAAAAAAAGGAGCTACTCCGCCTAAGGTCCAGATCTTTATCGTATGCACATCCTAGTTCGAATGATCGAACGAGATGAGTCTAAGATCAAGATCAGATTTAAGGTCCAGATCTTTATCCTATATATTACACCCTAGTTCGAATAATGGAAAGAGCTGAGACATAAGATCCAGATCAGGGGAGATACATATATTATCAATTCAATGTTAAAGGATCGCACGGAGCACAGATAGTGAGGAATAGATGGGCTTCTCATCCTCCTGCCCCTCCATGAATATCTTGATCAGCGCAGGACCAGCCACTTTCCAAGCGAATCCGCATCTCTTTGCTTCCTCCTTCTGCATCGCGTAGCTATACACCGCGTGATATATGGCCAGAGCATCAAAGCGTATCTCCACCCATGGTCTCGTGCTCTTCTCAAACTCATCAGCTTCGTACAGTATCTAGACCCCCTCATAATATTATTAATAATAAGATATATGTAGTAGTGACAGTACCTCCAAATATAAGGTTAAAATCCACCTTCTACCATGAAGTTTAAAAAAAGCCAATGTGTATGGACTTCATGATGTGATAAACTCTAACCCCAATCACTAAAAATGGAGAAAATAGAACTAAACAACAAGGAATAAAGAAAAGATGGAAAAAATAGAACTAGTCACCTGCATGTATTTCTGAATAACATTGCTTGCAGCTTCGTTTTGATATTCTTTGTCAGTATCTAGTGCTTCCTTCATCTCCTTTCTGTAGCTTCCATAGTGATCCTCCCATGAGATACTACATCGCAGAGGAACTTCAAGATGAAATCTTGGAAGCTTCCAAACTGGGGACATGTAAGAAACAGAACAGCATCACAATATAATAAGTTCAGCCAAATTATGGGCAAAAATAATTCAAGATTGTGCAAATCAAAAGTTCAAAAAAGTCAACAATTAATTCTTGAAACTAGCATGAAAGACTAGTCAATGCATACAGATCAAGTTGGGCCAATGTAAACAAAGAGTGTGAAATTCTCTGTAAATTTCCTATTTGTGAAGGCCCCCTATCAACATGCTCCAACCCAAGCATCTACTTTTTCATACTCCAGCAGCACCAAGTTTGGTGTTTCTTTTGCTTGCAACAAGTGTATAAACCTGAAAAGTGCTTTACAACTATTTGAAAATGGGGATGGCTTCCAAGTTCATTAAATGCTCTCTTATTTTCATTTATCAGTGGTGGATTAGCACCACACTTCTATGCCCTTTATTTTTCACTTATACTGTTTTGTTTTAAAGCAGCTCAAATCACCAATATGGGTTAAAAAAGCTTTTTCGTGATAATATATTGTTTCCAAATCTTGCCCATTGTCCATGTTGGTGTCCATGTATATGAAGTGTAGACAGATTTGAATAGAAAAGTACTCGTACCTCTAATTACAGGTGCCTCCCCTTTCAACTCATCTACTTTGTCATATATTTCTCCCAACAATGACTTGGATTGGTAATCAGGACTTTGTTCCTTCTCCATAAAATGCGGGTAACTTTCTGGAATAAGATCACGAGGAACTTTAACCTGTATGTGGATATAATGTAGGTGGCGTTAGCTGATCGAATCAAGTCTAGAAGAAACAGAGCAAGACCATACTCTGTAAAAGTAGTAGGAGTCCAATCATGATGACCCCCTTCCCCCTCAACATCAAATCACAAGAAATAACAAGTGGAACTTCACACAGGATGTACAGATAACATATATGTTAACAATAATCTAGATATAGAACACTGCCAAGAATATCAAAGAGGCAGCAAACCTGAAAAAATTACCTCCTTTCCCTTTTTTGGTGCATCTAGTGCCTCGTAATATATGTCAACCAATCTACGCAATTTATCCTCCAAGTCACGTTTCTCAACCTTCTGGTCATCCCTTAAAGACAGGAACTCATCCACGTAGGCTAGCCAATTATTAGCTGCCTGACCAGCTGAGACGCTGAAATTGCATTCAACAGTAAGCAACTAGATAGGAAGCTTAATGATTCTGTTTGGGATCTAAGAGAATCATAAAAGGCAAATAACCTATGATGATACAATATTCCTTGTGTCAAATATGTACAGTATTATTATGTACATGTCATTCTGCTTTAGCGAGGTGAATTGGATGATGCACATGTAAGATCTGTTAGAACGGGATTGCTAATTTTCAGGTGAAACTGTACAATATATATTCATACAATACCATCACCTTTGGAAAGTTTGGATCTGATAGATTCAATGGAGTATGCCAAGTTTACATAAGCTATAGTATATAAAGTAAGTAGAGATTGAATACAGCATGCTTAGTTTATACTACCTTATTATGTAGAGACCAAGTCAGCATTATTAGGTTTATTATTCTGATTTTGGCTTATGGGTCTTGCAATCTTTTGCTTTGGGCATAAGATGACAATTGAACTTTGTCTAACTAAACTTCTGTATTTACGCTTTGAATGACAAAAAAAAAAAACCAAGTAATACAAACAAATTATGAAGAGAAGCTCGTTGGATTCAACAAATACGACCAACTTCAAATATTATTATGGAATGAAAAGTGAGACTAAGTCATACCAAGGCTGAAACCTTGTGTTTAAGAACAAGTCGAAAAGCTCATGCTCCAACTGCTCTGCTGTAAACTCACTTGGTTTTTTATTGACTTTAGTTGACTGAGAGGGCATGGGAGTAGGAGTCCATGGTGCACTTTGTTCGAATGCTGTGAGCAGCTGAAAGAAGTAATCTGTTCAGTCTTCATGTACTTAGCTAATTAAGCGATCTGAAATACTGATATGTAAAAGCGGAACTATTTTTAATAATGTGCAAAAAGTAAATTTGCAAAAACCACCTTAAACTAAACTTTTAGGAAATTTAGAGTGACTAGAGGCATACCGCTGGATGCCTGGACACCAAGTACATGTCTCCATCAAAGTCACCACCAGCCATTTTATCAGCCAAGGATCTTGGCCCATTGGTTGGAAAGAATATGCCATACTTGGAGGATCCAACAAAATCCTCCAAGCTCTTTACACGTGTAGCTTTTAAAATGTGGACATCACCAAAATGCACTCCAGGGTGCCTGTAAACTAGTACAGCACCTTCAATCTGCCCAGTCTCACTGTGTACAAACCAATCATTCTTAGAACGAACATCGCTGACGGATTAATGTGTGAATAAATAGAGAGAACCTCATTTCGAAATCCAACCGCAGTCATAAATGATAGAACTTACAGTATAATGCAGACCTCATCCTTCTTCAGACATCCAGTTGGGTCTGCTGTCCCCATAACATTAAAGGTATCTTCAATTGGAAGTTTTCCTTTTTTGAGATAATTAAGCTCTTGGCGTTGAAAAATCGACAATCGGAACTGAATGTACGGCTCATCAAGTGGAATTCCTGCCAGAATCATTCTTGCGACAGTGTAGTTATCATCTATGTCTCCATGAGCAATGGCCACTGCATCCAATAAAACATCTTATATTACTGGAAATTCCAAATTAAATATTGTGACATACAGAGTCAATTATCGTCAACATTTGTCAGATTCTTTCTTTGGCAAGAGGGGGCCACATAACGTATAATCTGAAGTATTAACTATGTTCGTAGATACCTTTCAGGGCTGCACGCATATTGGAGAAGACATCATGTGCAGCCAAAACCTCATTCACTAGAATGTTAATGAAAAATTCTCTTTTAACACCCCCTTTGTGAAGAAGTGCAATAAGAAACTGTGATAGACGAGCTTTACGAGGCCGGTTGCTGGGAAGAAAGACACAAATAAAGTTAGAATGGAGTAACAGACAAGGTGGGTCACAGTCAATGTAAAAGAAGTGGCATATCAACATGCCTCTTATCATTGTCCCTCTAAATACTAAACGTTCTATCATAGTAATCATTCAGTATGTATTTATCACATTTACCATGACCAGATGTGTAAAATGTCTCAACTAAGAGAAAAATACCTCGTTGAAACAATCTCAAAGGAATTTACAGCTGGAGTGCTAACAGGTTCTTCATCTCGCTTAACCTTTATCATAGATGGTCGTATTTGGATTCTTTTACCTTGAAGCTACCATGTAAGGGAAACAAAAGTTGTGAATAGGAAGACAAGCTGCAGTGTGAAACCGACAGAACAAATATAGAAGCCCAAATACAATAAGCTGATAACATTATTGAGTAAATGGAGAGACTTTTCCCACCCTCCAAAACTAATCCATAATAAGTCGCCAATACAATAAAGCTCATTTCAATTACTTCAATTCCTCCTACTGTAGCCATGATGAACAAGGCGTATGTCCTAACTCCAGTTTAGTTCTATGACCAAAAGCTGCTATACAACTTTTAATGCTTAAAACATATGCGGCCCTTAAACTTGCACACATTAGTCATTTTAGCACCTCAAGCCCCATTTGGTAACACTGTCAGAATTGGATTGGAATCAGGAATCGGAATGGAATCAGAAATCGCAATGAACCATTCCAGAGACATGTTGTTTGATATGTTGTCGGAATGAACCACTCATAATAATTATGGTTTAAAATTCTCAAGATTTAGGGTTCATAATTATGATTTTAAGGATTTATGACTTTTAGAAATTATAATTTAAGGTTATGGAGTTTCTGGATTCAAAATGAGCAATTATAATTCTTGGAATGGATAATACTTGCCATTTTCGGCTATAATCAAATTAGCCTGCAGCCTTGGAATGAGCCATTCCTATGAATGAAATCAATTCCAGAATTTTCTATGCCAAACAGCATACTGGAATGATTCATTCCTCATTCTCATTCCTCATTCTCAGGGAATCAAACCAAACGGGGCCTCAATTCATTGGGTATTCACTTTGACACCTGAACTCAACGTTTTGTGACAGATCAGACACTTGGATGCTGACGGGGCAAAAAAAATCTATGTTACCCGGAAACTCCAACCGGGTGGCGTTTCCCGTTTCGGACGGAAACACGGAAACTTAGAAACTCAAACCCCGAAACTCCTTTTTACACTAAAAACATAAAATTCATGTGTTTCCCCGTTTCCGTTTCGTTTCAGAAACCCGTTCCCGTTTCCGTTTCCGTGTAACATAGAAAAAAATTGCCACGCGAGTGCCACATCACATGCCACCTCATTATTTAAATTAATAAAAAACCTCGATAACAATTATAAATCAAAAAAAAGAAAAAGAAAATAAAAGAAATGGGGTGAGAAATTAGGGATTTTATTTTTTTTCTTTTTCCTTTTGATTTGTAATTGTTATTAAAAAAAATTATTTATATAAATAAAGAGGTGGCATGTGATGTGGCAGTCTCATGGCAATTTTTTTTGCCCCGTCAGCATTCAAGTGTCTGACCGGTCACAAAACGTTGAGTTCAAGTGTTAAAATCGGGTGCTAAAATAACTAATGTGTGCAAGTTTAAAGGGCCGCATATGATTTAAGCCCAAGTTTTAATGGAAAAGCAGGCTCTCTTGTTTAACAGCAGGATCCTTCATTTTGTTGTCTTCCAAGTTTCATCTCTTTCTATGAAGCCTACGTGTTCAATTTATAGTATTAGACTGGCCATGAGTGGTTTTCTTAAAAGAGTTAAAGAGCACTTTCCTCAGGGATGGTGGAAACCAGCAAAAGACTTAAACAAACAAAATTTCACTCCCCACTTGCCTATGGTTGCAGAATATATATCATCAGTAACATAAAATCTTGGAGCAAAACATGCACAAAACAAACCTGTCTAGAGTTTGAACTAACAATATTTAAGTTCACTAAGATAAATAGGAAGCAAAACAGATACTTTGGCAATAAGCCAGAAATTTTGTGGAATTTTGGCAACAAACATACCTTTTTATTCAATAAAACAGTTCCTTTAACAGCACGTCCTTTGTGGAACATACGGAATTGGATCAATAACGGCTGGAACAGGGTGCATATCAGGATTTGACACAATCGAATTTCCAAGAAAGTGTGACTAACAAGTAGAGTTGTATGCTGATACCGGTTGAAACATGTCTGGTGAAAACTGGCTGGCTGATGCTTTTTCAAGCTGTACAATCTCAAATCTCTAAAGACAGCTCAAAGAAATGTTAAAGAGAAAATAGGAAAAAAAGATAATAAGGAATAAAAAATAAAAAGGGATCTAAATGTTGGAGCTTTAGTATATAAATATCACATAACTATATCAATGCTGGATATAACTTCCAGAAATTCAGAATCCAAGACAATATAGCAATAAAAATCCACTACAAATCAAATGTTCATCGTAATTTGAATTGTAGATTGCACAATATCGCCTTTTCATTAGGTGAATGTGGATGCAATCACTATAAAATGAAAATTCCAATTATCCAACTGTGCACTGATGCTGTCAGCATATCACCACTCAAATCCTTTTCTATTAAATTATCTTTAATACTCCCTCCGTCCCATAATATAAGGCTCGTTTTCCTTATTTGGCGTCCCAAAATGATCTTCCCATTTCTATTTCTTTCCATTTTTGGTCAAATAAATTTACTATATTACCCTCACCAAAACCTCCAAATTACCTACTTTTTATACCTCTTTCATCTCTTTTTACTATATTACCTTATCAAATCATCTAAATTACCACCTTTTTATCCCCCTCTCTCCTCCTTTTACCATATTACCCTCACTAAAATTTTCAAATTACACCTTTTTTATCCCTCTGTCCTATTCTTTTACCATACTATCCTCACTAAACTATCTAAATTACCCACTTTTCAAACTTTTCTTAAAAATTGTGCAAATGCTCAAATGAGCCTTATATTATGGGACGGAGGGAGTAGCTAATACTGCAAAGCGAGGTTTAGCAAGTGATTGACGAGCAAAACCCATATTAATGGTAAAATGAAGTTCCCATTTTCATGGGCGGATTCGTAAAAGTGTTATGACTGTCTAAATTACCCATATTCTTAATACAATCATATAACTTGTTGATTGGTCAAAGATTGAAAACAGACCTCAAATTCTTTGTCATTTAGAGAAATCCCTTTGAGACAGTTCCGTGGACATCTTAGGGCGAGTTCTTCGCTGATGAAACCTGTTCCATCTGTATGGATCTGAAGTTTTCCATCTTTATCAAATATATTCAAACCATTATCATCCTGGCAAGAAAGACAACAGTCAACGAATTGTCGAGTAAAATAACAGCATGTGTAACATATAAAAGCCTAGACTGAGGCTATCCGTCTTTTTGTGTTTGACACTAATATAGAAATCTAGTCCATTCGTGCTTGACTTCTTTTTTTGTCTTTGCATTTTCATTCCAATTCATCTCTTTAAGAAAATGACCCCATAACTTGCAACGAAGAATGTAAATATGACCAGGGAAGGTAGATATGATGAAGTATTTTCAGTATTTTACCTTGCAAGGCATATCATCAATGTCGTCTACATGAACATCAGCATCGCCCAAATCTACATCTAATGTAATTGTTTTAGACAATATGAGTGAAAACCTGAATCATGTCAACAAGGAAAAAAAGAAAAAGGGGGTCATCAAAATAAAAGGATAACACATGAAAGCCAAAGTAAAGAGTTAACATTTCCACCAACCTGGCCATGTAAGCAGATAAAGTGGAGACATTATGCACATGCATGAAAATACACCTTTGGTCACGCATTGACATCATGTCGAAATCGGAAGCATTGTTCTTATAGAAACGTGCAAAGGAATCCACATTGACAAAGTAAGACTTCACTGCACCAAATGCAAAGTTCCCTTTCTCCTCCTTTCCACCATCTTTAAACACTGGTTGACATGTAAGGCTGATTGTTAAGGCTTCAAAAGATTACACTTAAACCCTTGGATACAAAAATGATAGAACAAACATTATCTCTCACCGAAAAACCTAAACTGCTTCAGACCAACAAAAATTCCTTCATCTGCCACTTTACGGAAAACAGGATATGACTGTGCCCGGACAAATTTCTTCTTGGCGCTGTCCACGTCGCAAAATTTCACAATGAGGACGTTATCATCGCCTAAAACCTTCTGTAGGAGAGTGGCCGGCTTATTTAAAAAAGGACCCTAATCGCAATGAAAAGGGAAATAAGATCCAAATGAGAATTATAAACAAAGTCTCTATCCTTATGCTCCTCGCTCAAAACTTATGCAAACATGTGGTCGATGGGATGATTGTAGAAATCATCCATGACAGTTAGTTTCTACTGGACTTCACAAAAAACTAATTGGAAAAAAAACCTCCATAAAGAGCTCTTACTTGAATTTTGGAAAACATACAGCTATCATGCATAAAATTAAATGATGCCAACATTAACTAACAAATTTAGATGGAATAATCATGAATAATACAAACCTTGAGAGAATAGCTTCCGTCAGAATAAACATAACAATGGTAATAGTATCTTTTTCCAGACTCCCAATCTACTTCCTGCAAAATAAACCCAGTAAGAGAAAATACAACATGCTGATAAAACAAGATGAAACTGGCAAGCAAAAAGACAATATTTCATCTGCCTCTCAAGGCAATGGAGGGGGATTGAGTAAACTACACTAATGGCACAGCAATCAATCATAGCTAGAAAGTTCACAATTTTACACATCATACTACTACTCAAATAATAATCTCCAAAAGAAGACATCAATTGCACATTCATTGCATAACATGGTCGATCAACTTGTTTTTGTCCTTCCTATTCCTTTCAGTTCAAGAAGCCATTATGAAAAGACCAAAATTATTAGCACAATGTGTAACACACTTTTCCCTTTAACAATTGTATAGGAAACATATTTCCTACACAACTATACATATCTTCATAAAGAAAGGTGCAACTTCTGAAAAAAAAAATAAAAAAAATTCTACCTATACATTTTCCTTCTGAATATGATGCCAGTTGGACAAAGAAAAAAACCCTTGACACAAGATACCCAAAATGCAATAATGCCATCAATTTCATTTACGAAATAGAAATGAGACAGCATTTTAAGGGCCTTATAACCTTGCAACGGTCTTTTTTCTCGCAATACAGAGAACCAAATCTATCCCAAATTTTATTCTCAAAGTCTGCCATGGATGTAGGAGCTGCAAGACCTTCTATTTCATTGACGGAGATCACCTCTTCTAGCTTGTTTCTACAAAGGTAAAATGCAAACAGTAAAGGACAATTAGAAAATGCTTACAAAAATGTCAAGCTATCCCGACACAAATAATATTTGAACATTATTAACCTTCCAATATAACTTAAAATCAAGAAAGCCTTCTTAAACTCGAGCTTGTCTAAGGCTTGTAGCACGGGGCTGGATTTCTGCCTACCAGGCCTCCAGACATTTGCAGACGGCACAAGAACCTGTGCACTGTGATTCAAATTTATCGTTCGAGACATAAGACACTGACTGTTACTTGTAGAAGGCAAAAGTGTAGGTCCCCCAGGCTGTCTAGCAGTTGAGATGGGCGAAAGTGTAAGGCCATCTTGCATTGAAGTTGTTACCCTATCTGCCAATATCATTGAGTTTCATATCAGATGAAGGCCAACTAGCGGTGACTGGTGAAAACATGATTGATTATTACTGTTGGCCCTTTCAACTCATGAAACCAGTCAATTAATTAATTAGCAAGAAAGAAAGAAAGTCAAGGCATGTTCTATGCATCTTCATTGAGCATATCCATCAGAAAGTGTGCACATTTCCAGGACACCTAATCGAAACTTCCATTCTAGTCCTTTCCGTTGATCAAGAAAGGGATTAATTGACCCCTGAGACTAGTTTACCCCAAAGCACCACACCAATCAGTTCAAGCAAAACGAGAATTGGAGAGCTCGGAAGCCAAATTTCGGAAGCATGCAGAACTGAAACAAAGGTGAGTACCGGATAACAAACCTAGAGCACAAGAGTCAGGAGAACGGATCCGAGACGGAGAGCTAGGGCCGGCGTTTTTCATCAAGTAAATGGCCAAGGCATCGAAAGACTTGGTGATGGTGGAACAGCGAATTATACGCAGCAATTTCAAGGCTTGGTCCTCACCAAGTCGTGCAAGCCTTGTTCTGGTACTCATTTGCAGCGGTGGCATCGATTGCTCGGAGCATATGACGCCAATAAGTTCCTCGACCGACGAAGGGAGCACAACTCCCACCGGCGCCGGCGAACAGTGATTTCCGCGGGAGCGATACCTGTTGGCCAGATGCAAGATAAAGCCGGTAAAGGACTTGGTGATCTGCGATCTTCTGATTTCGGAGAGTATTCCGAGAGAAGCCTCTTCTCCTAGGGCAGCCAGCTCTCGCCTTGCCTCCGGTGTCGGTAACGGTTGCCCCTGTTCCGATGAAATTTGGAGGAGGAGCGACTCCACTGACTGAGGAAGTGGAATTGGATCGGCCATTGGTGGTCTCTTGACGGAGGAAAAAGTGATCGGAGAGGAGTTCCTGGCGAGTGGGAGAATGAATTTCAAACTCGGAATGCATGTTGAAAAGTTATAGTAGAGGGCGAAACTTGTCGTGGAAGTCGTGGGATCGGAAAAGGGATGTACTGTAGAGAGCTGCAATGGCGTCTTTTCAATTCAGCCTTGTCGCCGCTTGGGGGAGAAATAATTTAGTTTACTGTTTGCATCCTCTTCTCTGAACGGTTCGTGCTCGGTTTGCCTCTCATTTGCAAAATTCAAATTCAGTACATATTACGATCGATCCTATTGAAAAAAAAAATCGACTTTCCTTTTTTACCCCTTAAGTTTGAAATTTTTTCGAAGATAGGCAGGTTTTAAAAAAAATTCCGGATTTAGACTCGGTTAAAAAAATTTTCGAGTGTGGGCACTTTTAGCTAAGGAGACGCGGGTGTGGGCAGCATTTAATGCTTGGGAGTAAAGACGCTGAACCGGACGGCGACTTTACAGTAGAACCGCTGGCTCCCTCAGCGTCTTTCACCCCACCCCCCCCCAATTCCACCCAACAACTACTACAATTACTCAGATCAAAGCTTGAAGTATAGTAGCCTTTTATGCATCGTTTGCAAAAGCCAGTTTAAAATCTCAGCAAGAGAGCGTTGTGCATGGGAGATACTCAGGTCAGCGGTATGCTTGTCTGCTCCGGTGGGGTGCAACCCGGCAAACCATCGGACTCGGTCCCGTCGTTTCGTGATGTGCTTGCCCAGGAGAGTGCTGCGCGCAGGGGGGTAGAGCTGAGTGAGGCTGTTCTGGCGGAGAAAATCCTGATAGAATATCCATATGGTGAGCACGGCACGCCCTCGGTGACCGTTCCCCAAGAGATCATCATGACCTTGGCGCGGGCATGGGGGTTCGCTGTAGTCATCAAGCTGCTAGGGAGCCCAATATCTTTCCAAATCTTGGATCGCCGGCTGCGGGAAATGTGGAGGCCGAGTGGTAAGATGGTGATAATGGATCAGATAAATGGTTATTCGATCGTGAGGTTTGAAGTCGAGCAGGATTATTGGACGGCGCTTGCGGGGGGGCCGTGGAACATCTTCGGCCGGTGTCTCCTTGTCAAGCGGTGGGAACCGTCCTTCAACCCGAAGAGAGACACGATCTCGTCGGCATGTACGTGGGTGCGGCTCTCAAATCTGCCTGCGGTCTTGTATGACGACAAGGTGATAAGCAGGGTTGTGGAGAGCGTGGGACGACCAATCCGGGTTGACAAACACACTTTTCTGGCCACTAGGGGGAAGTTTGCTCGGGTATGCATGGAACTTGATCTGACTAAGCCATTGAAGGGGGCGATTCTGGTAAACGGGGAGACGGTGCTTGTGGAGTACGAAGGGCTGCCGGAGATATGTATTGGGTGTGGCCGATATGGCCATCTGATCGGAGGGTGTAAGACGAGCGAGAGCAGAGCACCTGTGCCGACGGCCACGGAAGGGGCGACGCAGATCGGCGACAAAGGGAAAGCCCCGGTGCAAGCGGATGGGGGCGGCCAGCAGGCCGGGGCTGGGTCGGGTGGTGCGACGAAGGTGCAAGGAGGGGCGGCGGAAGTTGATGCCGGAAACCACTTGGGCCCTTGGATGGTGGTTGCGTGAAACCCAAGGAAACCTAGGGCAAAGAAAGGGGGTTCAGAAGAGGCCAAAACCCAAGACCAGATTGCTCAGGCTGCCAATCGCTTTGCCACCTTGCTGTCAGAGGTGATGGGGACTTCAGAGAACAGCCAGAACGGGACAAACAAGGAGGGGCAGAGTGTAGCTGTTTTTAAGGTTGGAGAAAGTGGCAGGGCTCGGGAACGCTCACGCAGAAGAATGCTGAACAAGGAAGCTTCGGGGGCAGGGTGTCAGGCGGCACCTGGACCTGTTGTGGTGGGGAAGACAAAGGACGATGGAGCAGGGAAAGCGGTCAACTCTGCTAGGGCTCAGAGAGAGGGGTTGTCGGTTTCTAACGGGAAGGAGGTGACCCAAATGGATTGTGGGGAGGGGTCTCTTAAAAGGCCCAGGCAAGATGAGGCCCAAGTTGATTTTCCAGCCCGCGAAATAAATTTGGGCCAGCCCGTAGAGAGGGAGTTCAAGGAGACTAATGAGAACAAACAGGCCCATATGGATGAGGAGGCTCAGGAAGCAACGATTGAGCCTGCTCCGAATTTGGGTGTTGAGGAGATGGGGATGCCGAATGGAGAAGGACAGAGGACGGCCCCGATCGGCGACGCCGGAGGCAGCCCTGGCGGAGCCATAGGTGGCGCGGACGAGATTATGGTGGACGGAGATGGAGGTGAGGCCTTGGCCTCGTCGAGCTAGTTGGGTTGGACTCCCTCCCCCTTCGTTTTTTTCATGATGAATTGTCTAATGTGGAATGTGCAAGGTGCTGGCAAGAAGTAGATTCGAAGAGCGATTCGATACCTTCTGAGCCATAATAGGATTGACGTTTTAGCGGTTTTTGAGCCAAAGATCTCTGGTGAAGTGGCTGGTGAAGTTTGTAGGAAGTTGAGATTTGATAAATACGAGAGGGTGGATGCCAGAGGCTTTGAAGGAGGCGTGTGGTTGTTATGGAAGACATGTAGGGTCGATGTTCGGAGTGTGCGGAAAGACCGACATTTCATCCATGCGACTATGGCAGTGGAGGGAAGAGTGCTCCATCTCGTCGTTGTGTACGCTCCTCCGTCGGCTACGAGGAGACGTGCGCAGTTCTGGCCGTCGGTTAAGGACGAGTTGCGGGGCATTACGGATCCTATTTTTGTTGGAGGGGATTGGAATTGCATCATGACCTTGGGAGAGCGACAAGGAGGAGCAAACTGTATTACAGAAGATGCTGAAGAGTTTGTGGAGCTAATCAATGATCTGGAATTGATTGACTTGGGGTTTTCGGGCTCTTGCTTTACTTGGTCGAGGGGTACGTCGGTGGGTACTAGAGTGGCCAAGCGTCTTGACCGAGTGCTCACCAACGCTGCTGGGAGGTTCGCCTGGGGAGAAGCGACGGTGAGGCATCTTCCGTCCTTGTCGTCGGATCACAACCCTCTCCTCCTTCAATTGAGTCGGGCGGATGGTGGAGATAGAAGTAGGCGTCCCTTTCGATTCGAGGCAGCCTGGATTGAGCACCCGGAGTTCATGGATTTTGTGAGGCAAAGCTGGGATGACAACCTTGAAGCAACCGAGGCCCTTGACCACCTCAGGAATTCCTTATTGAAGTGGAACAAAGACGTTTTTGGGAATATTCATCAACGGAAGGCGAAGTTGATGGCCAATCTCACAAGTATTCAGAGGGCAATGGAGAGGGGCGTTACGGATGAGTTGATCAGGCGCGAAAGCGAGGTGAAGATGCAGCTTGATCAGACTCTTGCCCAGGAGGAGGCTCTTTGGTTCCAAAAGTCGAGGCAGCTTTGGATCAAGCTGGGTGACAGGAACACAAAGTTCTTCCATTTGAGCACCTTGATTTGGAGAAGCCGGAGTAACATCAAGGCCCTTCGTAATGAGCATGGCGTTTGGATTATGGATCAGGGGGAGCTTGAACGGATGGCAGTGAATTTTTTCCGGGGTTTGTACACTTTGCCAAAGCCAAGCAGCCCTGTTCCGCACCTTCCCAGGGGAGGCTTTCCGGCGATCAGTCGTGATGGGCTCTTTCAACTGAGCGCTCCTTTGAGGGATGAGGAGATTTGCTTAGCTCTGAGTCAGATGGCCTCGTTTAAGGCGCCAGGGAGCGACGGGTTCCAGCCTGTGTTTTACAAAACGTGCTGGGATACGGCTGGGGGTACCATTCAATCCTTGGATAGAGACTTCTTCACGGTGGGTCGTTTTCCTCAGGGAGTGAACGACACTTTGATTTCTCTTATTGCGAAAGTGGAGGCCCCAGAATCTTTGAGCCAATTCCGCCCTATTAGTTTGTGCAATGTGACGTACAAACTCGTCACCAAGATTCTTGCCAACCGCCTCCAGCCCTTCATGTCCTCTCTAATCAGCCCTACCCAGAACAGTTTCATCCCCGGCAGGACCATTACAGACAATGTGGTGTTGTTTCAGGAGGTGATTCACTCTATGAAAAACAAGCGTTCCGGGAAACGGTGGATGCTTCTTAAGGTGGATTTGGAGAAGGCATATGATCGCCTTCGATGGGATTTTGTTGTCGACACTCTCGAGGATGCGGGGCTGCCGGGATGTTGGATTGACTGGATTCGGGAGTGTATTAGCTCGTCCACCATGAGGGTGCTATGGAATGGAGAACTCACTGAACAATTCCGACCCTCGCGAGGCATCAGGCAGGGGGATCCCATTTCCCCATACTTGTTTACCTTGGCTGTTGAGAGGCTGAGTCACCTCATTAATGGTGCGGTCTCGGAGGGGAGGTGGAAGCCGGTTCGGATTTGCAGAGGTGCTCCAGCCCTGTCACACCTCTTTTTTGCGGATGATATTGTGGTGATGGCTGAGGCGTCCGTCCAACAGATGCGTGAGGTCATGTCCTGCCTTGATCAGTTTTGTGAGGCGTCCGGACAAAAGATTAGTATGGCGAAGTCCAAAATTTTCTTGTCCAGCAATGTGAATCGGGAGCTTGCAAGCCAGCTTGAGAATGTTGCGGGGATAGATGTGACGAGGGATATTGGAAAATATCTTGGGATCCCCACCCTTCAATCGGGGTTGAAGAAGGAAGCCCTCGCTGATATGTTGAATAGAGCGAAGAGCCGCCTTTCGGGTTGGAAGTGCCGGTCGCTTAGCCTTGCCGGCCGGATTACGCTTACGAGGTCGGTTCTTTCGTCTATGCCTTACTATGCTATGAATACAGTCAAGCTGCTACGATCGACGTGGGAGAGTCTGGATCGAATGCGTTGGAGTTTTATTTGGGGAGAGTCGGGAACTGGCAGGAAAGTTCACCTCGTTGCTTGGGAGGATGTTTGCTTGCCTAAAGAGATGGGTGGTCTGGGCATCCGACGAGCGCGAGATATGAACCTAGCGATCTTGGGGAAGTTGGGCTGGAAGCTTTTGATGGGTGAAGGGGGGTTGTGGGGTGAAGTTCTGATGGTGAAATATGGGTTACGAAGGGTTGGTTCGACCTTGTGCCAATCGTCTAAGTCTCGGGCCTCCGTTATTTGGAAAGGGATCAGGTGGGGACTTGAGAAGATGGTTGCCAAAGGCATCGCTTGGAATGTGGGCGATGGCTGTGATGTTCGTTTTTGGCAGGATAGATGGGTTGGTGAGAAGCCCCTTCTGGAGTACGCCCTGAATCCGGTTCCAGAGAGGGAGTTGGAGCGAAGAATTAGGGACTACTGGGATGTGGACAGTGGATGGGCTTGGTCGGAGTTTGATGGGATCTTACCGGCAACAACTCTCCTGGCAATTGTGGGAGTGGAGGTGAGTGGAGATGGAGCGGTGAAGGAATCCCTGACATGGGCAGCTTCTCCGGCAGGGGATTATACTGTGGCCTCGGCCTACCGTGTGCTTAGAGAGACGACAGGGCAGCCCATTGACGAGAGCCTACGGATCCTGTTCAAGATTATCTGGCGTCTCGGGGTGCCGGAACGGATTCGATGCTTTCTTTGGTTGGTTTTGAGAGGCAAGGTCCTCACGAACGGGGAGCGATTTCGCCGTCGTCTCGCCGGTAGCGCTAGATGTGAGGTGTGTGGGAGAGAAGATGAAACGCTCATCCACCTCTTCCGGGACTGCCAGGGAGTTCGGGAGATGTGGCGAGCGCTGGTGTCTCCGGAACAGGAAGCTGATTTCTTTGGGGCGAGCCCATTCGACTGGGTGTCTAGATGCCTCCAGGGCGGTTTTCGTATGAGCCAAGGAATGGATGGGCGGATTGTTTTCGGCACAGCAGCGTGGTGGTCCTGGCGATGGAGGAACGCGGTGATCTTCTGCAGCGAGCGGCCGCCGGAGCACTGTCATGTGGTAATATCAGGGCTAGATAGGGAGTTTCAGGAGGCGAATCGTGTCCGGAATGGGAGCCTCCGACAGGTGGTTAGGAGCGAGAGATTGATTAGCTGGGAGAGACCGACCTCGGGGTGGTTCAAACTCAACACCGACGGCTCGGTCCGGGGTCCCACAGGAAGCGCTACGGCGGGTGGAACCATCAGGGATGAGCAGGGGAGATGGGAAGTGGGGTTCATGTGTAACCTCGGCCGCTGCTCTGTCCCCAGGGCTGAATGTTGGGGGGTTCTTCAAGGGCTGCGGCTGGCTTGGCAACGAGGCATTAGGCGTCTACAAGTGGAGGTCGACTCAAAGCTGGTTTTGGGATTTCTCAACTCTAGACTTTCCCCCAATCACCCTTATCACAGCTTGGTATCCAATTGCCAAAGTTTTTTGAGTAGGGACTGGTTAGTCCGGTTCCGATTCACCTACAGGGAGGCGAACAAGGTGGCCGATCGCCTTGCGATGCTTGCCCACGACACTCCTATTGGCCTGACTGTTTTAGAAGAGCCCCCTGATGGGGTGCAGGAACTCTTATTTGCTGATTCTCTGGGTGTTGCATCACCCCGATCCATTTCTGTTGTAACTCAACCTTAATCTCTTTTTTTTCCCGAGCAAAAAAAAACTCAGATAAAAAAAAAACTACTACAATTACTATTTTATTCACAAACGCCAAATACTAAAACTACTACTTTATTCATCTAATCGAATAAAAAACGGATACAAGTAATACAAATTAAATATTTAACTAGTTTAAACTCCGTACTATGTACGGGTAATATGATTATAAAATTAATTTACTTTACGATAAAGATCACATTTTATTAAAATAATAATATTAATTAGAAGATAATAACTAATTATTAGTAAGGGTTAATTCATAATTTTTGTTAATTTTTAGGCAATTTTTACGGGATAAGATTATATGAGATTCTAACTACCTAATTTGTATAAAGAAGGGTCCAACTGATTATTTTATTATACAAATGACACGTGGCGCAAAGTTTTGTGAAAACATTGACTCCGCTTTATACTATAGTAGTATAAATTCACAGAAAAGTAACGGTCAAAACTTTTTATTTTAATTTATCTAAACTATTTTTCATGTTCAAAATTTTATCTATAATACATAAATACATATTCATATGGGATGATATAACGTTATGAATATGAGATGATATAACGTTTCTATTAATAAGACATTGACCGACGGAGACAACGTATTTGATCATAATATAAGAACATGTGTCCCTCCGAATAAAAAAAATTATAAAAAAATTAATCAAATAATTTGGGTATATAATCTGACTAATTAATTTTACTTTTATAAATTTATATCTAAAATTATCTTTTATTTTATTTTATTTTTCCTTAACTTTTGTATATATTTCACCCGAAAACGATAAGATATATATTTTATATGTAAATATTTATAAAAGTAAAATTAACGAATCGTATTATATACTTAATTTTTTATTTATAAACTCTTTTTGTTCGAAGGGACACATGATCTTATTTTTCATATTATATATTTAATTTGTATCACCTGTGTACTTTTTTTTCAATCCGATGAATATATAGTAATTGTAACATATATGGTGCTTGAGAATAATGGTTGTATTTGGTGGTTGTGCTTAATTGTGGGTGGGGTGAAAGACGCTGAGGGAGCCAGCGGGTCTATAGTAAAGACGCCTTCCGGTTTAGCGTCTTTACTCCAAACCATTACACGCAGTCCGAAACCGCATCTCTCTACGTAAAAGTGCCTATTCCCGTAAATCTTTTTTAACCGAGCCTAAATCCGGAATTGTTTTTTAAAAACTGCCTATCTTCGAAAAATTTCCTTAAGTTTAGTCGTGTAGTCGTGTGTCTAATGGAAAAAAACCACTTTCTACTGACATCTAAGTCTCTAGTTTAAACTATTACTAGTTTAATGTGATTATAAAGGCGATTTAATATAGATATGTTTTATGAACTTGTTCGATAAGAAATAATATAGGTATATTGTAAAATAGAAATTAATCTTTTAGATATACATATAGATTTGGCTTTAAACATTATTATATGATTTTATCTTCAATGCTTGTTTGAAAAGATAAGAAATTTAAATTTAGTAGGTAGGAAATTATAAAATAGAGATATAGTCTAATTAATTATTTTAAAAAATCTAAATTTTCTTTCCGAATTATAAAAAAACTCTGAAAAAATAATCTCATAATTGTATTTTCCGATTTTATCTTAATCTTTATAATTTTTAAATAAAATCCAGATTTAAAAAAAATAATTAGACTATATCCATATTTTCTAATTACCTACTTACTAAATTTAAATTTCATATTGTGATTAGTGTTTTTTACCAATGATGGTAAATCAACTCATAATATAATTAAGTTGGATTTATTCAAAAATTACTTTATGATAAATATCAAGCTTTATCAAATAATAATATATATTAGAAGATTACAACTAATTATTGGTAAGAGATAATTCATAAATTTCGGGATAATTCATAATATTCGATAATTTTTAAGGATTTTTTTACGGGATAAGTCTAACTACCTGATTTGTATAAAGGAGGGCCCACTTGATTATTTTATTATAGAAATGACATTTGGCGTAAATTTTAGTAAAGACATTATCTCCGCTCTATATTATAGTAGTATAGATTAGTCTCGTGTCTTGAAGGCAAGAATTTGATTTAAATAAAAACTTAGTTCAAATTTTATATAAAGTCATTCAAAATAATAGTGTGATATAAAATCTTGTATTATTTTATTTAAGTTGTTTCTAATAAGATTTATTTTAATGGTACAATATTTCTGCGATAATATATCTTTTAATCGAATAAAAATTTATAGAATTATAATTTTTGTATAAGGATTGAATGCTCATAGGATTTGTAGGATTTATTTTAATGTTTATGGATTATAATTTTGATTGTGAATTTAATTGGAGTTGACATATGTTTTTTCATATTATTAGTTTAATTATCTTGTTAAAGGGCACGGTTTTATAAAAAAAATTAAGATTGATTGAAATTAGTAGATAAAATTTGAAGTTTAATTGTTTTTTAGAAAAAAATTAAAATGGAAATTAGTAGATAAGAAAAGTTCTAATGTGGGGTCTACAATGAAATTTTCAACCAATTAACCAAATTAAATTATTTTAATAGCAATGGGTGATTCGGTCCAATAAGAATTTGATACGTATCATGCTAAATATTATTTTTAACCTCCGCTTTAGTATATAATAGGTTTGAGTAAATTCAATCTTATTATATTGATACATACCCTTAAATTAATGGGATTTAACACTTAAACACTCAAATGTATAATCAAATCATTTGGACTTGGATTTTTTAAAAATTACCCTTAAATAGGAGATTGTATAGAAATTCACATTAGGATGATTTGGTGATGTACTTGAGTGTTTTAATAGTCGAATCATACTATGCATAACACAATGACGAGCTTGAATTTACTCAATTTCAACAAAAAGGTACAAATGAGAAAAATCAAAAGAAATAGAATGATTTGGCTATATGGCATTTGGAAAATGCCATATTGTAAGAAAATACCACAATATGTCATATTTGCACACATGTCATAACCCCTCTCTCCACTAGTTGACCGACCATTGACCGGCGTTGAGCGACTGTTGACCGACGTTGACCGATCGTTGACCGGCCGTTGACTGGCGTTGACTGTCATAAATTGTCAACAAAAGTGACAATATTCACACCTAATTGTCACCACAAAGTGACAATATTCACACCTAATTGTCACCACTAGTGACAATATTCATATTAATTGTCAGCAAAAGTGACAATATTCACACCTAATTGTCAACACAAATGACAATATTCACACCTAATAGTCAACACAAGTGACAATATTCACACCTAATTGACAACACAAGTGACAATAATTACACCTAATATATTGTCCTCACAAGTGACAATATTCACCAAATAACTAGAAGATTATACATCAAATAAGTATAGCTAAAACAAGAATTATGCACACAACTCCAAATTATTATTACAAGTGACAATAGACAATATATGTCAAATGTATAATCAAGAAAAACCATTGAATCAACAAAAACACTGTGATCCAAAATTAATTATTCTGTCATCAGAAGTGACAATTAATTATTTTGTTCACTCAAGTGACAATTAATTATTGTGTCACATGATCCAAAATTATAAATAAGTGACAATTAAAACAAGTGACTACAAAGAACGGAAGCCATACATAATAACCAGAAACTTGCTTGAAATAACATAAAATTTACCACACATTTCATGGCCCAAGCCAAGTGAAACCGACTATCACTTGGCTTGATTCACACTTGTTCTGATAATGTAGCAAAGATCTAGAAATGCACAAAGATGAAAAGAATTGCTTACTTGACTCTATCAAAAATGAGGCCCATACGTTTTTTACCATCTTGACCTGCAAACAAATCACAAGATGTCACTTTAAGGGAAGAGAATGAGAGAAATACTCCCTCTTTGAACACAGTGTCACGTTGTCCACAATCATTAATACATTTACAAGGCTTAAACATGGCATAATACATTAACACCGAACAACAAACGAGGTTATTTGAATCACTCTTATAATGGCTACAGTTTCAGCAAGCAAATTAGCAAAACAAAATTAAGAATCCATTACCATAAGATGAAGAAGAACGAGTTGCAACATACAAGGTTACCTGGAAGTGGATTATAGTGACCTAGAACTTCCAAATGCTTGCTATCTCTTGGTGATCTACTATTGGCGGCCATGACTCTGTAAAATGGCTTGTTTTTGCAGCCAGATCTAGACAAACGGATCCTTACCAGCATCTTGTCCTAACTCCTTTCTAAACAAGAACTTAAACAAAAGGAAGTGAAAACAAGTGAAAATTTGGACCTTTCTCAATAGAAATAAGAGCTACAGAGTTGATGTAAAGACATTAGGAAACAGAATTCAATTGACAAGGACAAGTTCAAACTGAGGAGTTTTGGAGACGAATTTTGACGAGCCGGAAAAGATATGCCGGCGTTGAAGGATTGTTTCTCACGAGTCCGGCGTAATCACAATCAACGATTTCTGTCGATCGAAATCGGGAAGAAGCAGATGCTCCATTGGAAAGAGCGGCGAGATGACGACGGGGAAAGATCTGACGAGCGGTCATGTTGACAGCGGAAGAGAGCGAGGGAAGAGAGATCGGGAACGCAGCAGATGACGATCGATGTTGAATGAGGAGGGGTTAAGGGGAGGATCCAGATTGGGGGTTACACATTATGCTATGCGGACAAATAAACACCGTTTGGTTAGTAAAGCCCAATAAGAGGCTTGATCCATGACGTACTACCAAAATATGCCAAAGAAATAATATTATAACAGTTTTTTCTTAGTCACTAAAAGAAAACGATCAAAATTGAGTAGCAGCAAAAGGAATTTTCAAAAAATTAACTTAGACTTTTTGCACATTATCTTTGTTTTGGTTTTTGCACAACAAGGTCATTTGATTTCTTCTTTCTTTTATCACTTAGAAGCCATGCAATATGAAAGTCTCATGTATGCAATTGATTGAAAGAAAGACTCTCCCACTCTAAATCGTTGTTTTTCTTTTTGTTATTTCAAAAGTAGTTGCTTCATCTTTAGCCACTTGAATTTTTGATATGTTTATAAACCTAATAATAATAAGCGATAGTCAATCGTAAACGTTTTTTATGGGCATTCCATGACACTATTGAAAAGCGCTCCAAAAAGTCAATAACCAAGCCCAATCATATAGGATCTTGCATCTAATGGCCTCTAACTAATCTAGCACCTCATGCCCATGTAAATTTTTATACATATAAAAATAAGTTCCATAAATTCATATTAACTGCAATAGTGTAGTAGTTTAGCATGCTTTGTATGTTTTTGTAGCCATTTAGGTGAGTGAAAGTGCGGATCTCACCTCACTGCCTCACTTGTTATCCATTTTTTTGAAATTAATGATAGTGTACCTTATCTATAATGCAAGAAGTTCTCCCTACCCCACCCCCTAAATGACTAACTTATAAGATATACATTATAGGTTATCTTATAATTGTTTGCCTTTTAAATTATTTTTTCAAGGCCCCATATTAAAAAAACTGTATCATAACAATCTAGACCTGTCAATCGGGTCGGGTCGGGCGGGTTCGGGTCGGGTTAGGTCGGGCGGGTTGAGTTCGGGTTCGGGCCAATCGGGTTACAGATCAAACTGGGTCGGATCGCTTCGGGTTTTAGGGTCGGGTCGGATCAACCCAACGGGTCAAAAGTATCAATTTTTTGACCAAAATTTAAATAAAATATTATTTAAATAATAAAATATAATAACAAAATATTATTTTTAAATATTTTAATAATTATTATATCATATCTTTCTAAAATAAAATTTATATATTGTAATAAAATTAAAACCTTTGGGTGCACAATTACCTTTCAATCTGTCATTTCATTATATTAGAGTATATTCAAAATAAGTTTTCCGTCTTATAGATTTCTTGACCCAGCGGGTTTGACCCGACCCTAACCCAGAAATTTTCGGGTATACCGGGTTCGGGTTCAACCTGGATTTCGGGTTCAAATTTTCGGGTTGAAACCCAGAATTTACGGGCCGGGTCGGGTCGGGTCAGCTTTTGACAGGTTTATAACTATCTAATGATTTAATTAAATGTTTAATCCACAATCAACTTAAATTCCAATCTTATAAGTCCCAAATTAAAATTTTAACTTCTTAAATTTTTTTCGCTTTCTCAATCTTTCAACTTTACTCAATTATTTTCCAAGGCCTCATTTTTTCACGTTTTTTATAATTTTCATGGATGAAATATTTATGTGTAACATGCAATTTTGATTATTAGTTTATAAAATATTAATTATTATTTAAGAATAAATATTATCTTATTGAATTTATTTTTTATCTACCTAATCTACCCTACTTGTAAAAAGTTGTATTTTTTTGTCATTAAATGCAAATCAATTCTTCCTAATGTGCTCACAATATATAGTGTTATGTTATTATTGTTCTATTATTCAATTCTACATTTCTACCCATTATATTCACTTTAATTATTTTTGGCCATTATTATTGACATCATTAGTATAATATAAATATTATATTACAATTTTTTAGTGTGATTATTAGTATATTATTGTTAGTACACGAAATATGTCGGTGTACAAGTCTCAATTCCTTCTTCAATGTCCTTCTTCTCCAAGCCTCTTCACCTTCAATAACCTGCAAAACAATGGACAAAGGGGGCGGGGACCCCCTAATCCACCTCCGATGCCTAAGTCAGTAGAGTATTCGCAAGGGTAAACTGTAGAGAGAAAGGCGCAGGGCTAGGGCTGAGACAAGCGATCATCAGCCCCTCTAGAGTCAGGGCGAGCGATTATCAGCCCCTCTAGGGTAGTTCTTCTGGGGTAGTTTTTGTATATCCTCCTCTACATGGCCAAGCCATGTATTTATAGTGGAGAGAGAGGGCTAGGGTTTCTTCCTTGGAGCCCAATCAATAATTCTATCTTCTTAAATAAGATAGAATCTTCCAACTATTGGATAACTACCAGGATTTAATAGGCTAATAAAGATATTTATTAGATATGCTTACCTGGCTGGCGGAAATATTATCCTTATTTATGGCGGTAAATTACCCACCTACAAATACCCCACCTACGTCCTAGTTTCGTAACTAAGACGTAGGTACTCTAGGATTGACTTGGCGTAACTTGCATGGATTAGGAGACGGGCACGTTTGCACGTTCATGAGCGAGTATCATGAGAACCCCCGTGAGCGAATATCACGGTCCCACCCCCCCCATGAGCGAATAACATGGGGGCTCCGCGAGCGAATATCGCGGTCCGTGAGCGTAAACACGGGAACCACCGCGCGAGCGACGCGGGAACAAACTCCATGAGCGTAAACACGGGAACCTCCGTGACAAGCGATCACGGGTACCACCGCAAGCGAATATCGCGGGAACCAACTCCGTGAGCGTAAACACGGGAACCTCTGTGACAAGCGGTCACGGGTACCACCGCGAGCGAATATCGCGGGAACAAACTCCGTGAGCGTAAACACGGGAACCACCGCGCGAGCGACGCGGGAACAAACTCCGTGAGCGTAAACACGGGAA
>OZ002728.1:17876778-17932118 GCA_963924305.1 Polygonum maritimum
CCTAAAAATTAAGCTAATGAAAGAAAACAACCTAGGGGCCTCATCAAAACCACGTGGGAAAAAGAGTGCCCCGGCCTACATGGATCCTAGTCCCGGGACCCCCGCGCGTAAGGGTCCGGGTACCCACCGTCGTGCCTGCTCAGGCTTTGGCGACGTTTTATCCTCTTCAAGGCGAATCGGTTATTTGTCCTCTTTAATGCGGACCGGACGATTACCCTTTTCAAAGAGAATTGCCCCTGCCACGATCCCGCGCTCGCGGAACGAGTGGCGCGTCCGCGATTTTGCCCCAGGGAGGGGGATCTACGCTCTGGACCGGAATCGCGGTCGCGGCCTGGCGACCCGCGGTCGCGGTTTTGATTTTTATGGGCGTGGTCGCTCGGTCCGTTGCCTTTCCTCGATTCGCCCTCGAGCTTTCCCTAGATCCCATGATGAGCGTTCTTCCATCATGGGGCCCTCGCGTGAAAGCCCGGTCTTCTCCCTCATGCTCATCCCTACTGCCCCAATCACGAGTCGAATTAGGGTTTTCGGGAGAGCCATGACCTTCGTCTTCAGGTTCGTCAAAAACCCTCACGCCGCTCGCTCGAACCGTGGGCGCGGATGCTGGGACCGCGGTCGCGGTGTCTTGGACCGCGGTCGCGGATTGTCAGACCGCGGTCGCGGCTGCCGCCCCGGCAGTTTCCGCGATCGCTTGGGTCCGCCGTTGTGACGATGCTAGCGAGTCGCGAAGTAACCCTAGGCTCGTCAATAGGGTGCTCGCTCCGCACCTCCCTCAAAGCGTGCTTCAGCTTTGCGATTTCTTCTAGGGCTTGGTCCAAGCGAGACCCAGCCTGTTTGCACTTCGATAGCATCACCTCGTCCTCCTGCTCGTTCCTGGTGGTGGATGATGCCTCAACCCTGCCGCTCGGGTTGGCATAAATCGTTCGGCCCATCACGTACCGCGAATTAGGGTTTTCGCGATTGGGCTCAGGCTTGCGCCCTCGTGACTCGCGGTCACGGTCTGGCTCTACGATCGCGGTCGCGCTTTCAGGCCTACCGCGGATCTCTTGGCCCGTATCTGCCTCGACTTCAGCGATGCGCATTACGAAATCCCTTGACCGACTAGACAAAGCCGAATCGGACCATACTTGGCGACGACTCTCAATCCCGTTGCCTGACGCGAGTCCCCATAGGTCTGTGCGATGAACAGACGCGCTTGCGAGGGGGATTGAGTCACGGGTAGAGTCGGATCCGGGCAAGGCGCCTCGCACGGATCGCGACGTGGTCCGATCTCCCGAGCGAATATTGGGGTTTGCACGTGTCGGGATTCGCTCCTCCGAGCGATTTTCGGAGTCCAACCGCTCGGGCGTCGATCCGCGGTCGCGGAAGGGTGACCCGCGGTCGTGGGCGACGAGCCGCGGTCGCGGGTCCGCGCCAGCCAAGAGCGAACTCGGAGTTCACCGATCGCCCTCCGACCCGCGGGCGCGGGTGGGTATCTCGCGGTTGCGGGCGGCGATCCGCGGTCGCGGGTTGTCAACCCGCGGTCGCGGCTCTGGGGCTGCGGAAAGCGAATCGCGCGATTCGCCTGGCGCGATTGCCCCAGGGTTGTCTCGATCCGGGCTCGTGGACAAGCGATCCATAGCCTCCTCGGATCGGCTCTCGTAGGGTTTACGAAGGTCGAAAACCTGTTCGTTCCCTACAGACGGCGCCAAATGTTAGTACACGAAATATGTCGGTGTACAAGTCTCAATTCATTCTTCAATGTCCTTCTTCTCCAAGCCTCTTCACCTTCAATAGCCTGCAAAACAATGGACAAAGGGGGGGGGACCCCCTAATCCACCTCCGATGCCTAAGTCAGTAGAGTATTCGCAAGGGTAAACTGTAGAGAGAAAGGCGCAGGGCTAAGGCTGAGACAAGCGATCATCAGCCCCTCTAGAGTCAGGGCGAGCGATTATCAGCCCCTCTAGGGTAGTTCTTCTTGGGTAGTTTTTGTATATCCTCCTCTACATGGCCAAGCCATGTATTTATAGTGGAGAGAGAGGGCTAGGGTTTCTTCCTTGGAGCCCAATCAATAATTCTATCTTCTTAAATAAGATAGAATCTTCCAACTATTAGATAACTACCAGGATTTAATAGGCTAATAAAGATATTTATTAGATATGCTTACCTGGCTGGCGGAAATATTATCCTTATTTATGGCGGTAAATTACCCACCTACAATTATATACTATATATATTATGTTTCAATACAAACGTAATGCACCCTACAACGACATACAAATTATAAAAAAATAGAAACAACAAATATATTTATACATGTGTATTAATTGAACATAAAAAGACACATCTGTAAACACAAAAACGATCAAAATATTATTACCCTATCGACCCGGGCAACGCCGGGTGTAGTAGTCTAGTATGACAAGTTTGGAAAATGGTCAAACAATAAATAGGCAGATGACATGTTTGAATGTCTATTCCTATGCCCTATAAATGGAGTTTATTGCTCATCCAAAGACTGAAATAAGCAAAGTCATTCAAAAGCTTATGTTCTTGCCCCATCACTAGCAAGAACATAACCCTTCAACCATATCAAAATGTAGACATGTCACTAGAAGGAGGAGGGTGTATGTTTGTCACATACTTCATATTAGCATTGTAAATCCAGTGATGACAAATCCATTTCATTTGTGAATACTCTACATGTTTGTCCATGGAATCTAACCATGCATTTTTTCATCACTAGAATAATAATAGAACATAATACTATGTGACGCCAAATATTAGGATATACTGATTGTATGCATGATATTGGGTAGTGAATCAGGTGCCACCTAGATGGGTTCACTTCTACTTCAACAACGAGCATGCCACCGACCCCAGGTAAGATTTGACGGGTTCAAGAGGCAACTTGTCATCACTATGTTCCATGTCATGAATTCATCAAGAAAACATAATCAAACCATATATGTCTTCTGTCGTTGTTATCTTTGTCACTTGGCTTTATTGATGGGAGCGAGATTAAACATAATCAAACCATATATGTCTTCTGTTGTTATCTTTGCCACTTGGCTTTATTGATGGGAGCGAGATTAGAGCAACACATTACCCCTCTTATGGAGGTCCGAGTTAAATGGGCACTTTATGTTTTTCCCTCTTGATGTTGTGGTTGTAATGTGTGCAATCTAACCTACTAGTAAAGTTGGAACTTTTGGCATTAGTTGCCCACTTCAATTCATTTCTTGATATGTTATATTATATGTGTTATTATGTCATCATATCTTATCTATCTTATATATTGTAGGCGGGCCAAGTTCCATATCAATTAGTTAGCATTTAATTCTCTATCTTATTTATTTTGCTATCCATATTTATTATGCTTTATCCTTTAATAGGGTAGTTACTCTAGTTAGGATATTATTTATGGAGGAGAATCTTATCTTCGCCTGAGATAAGATATTGGTTAACTTGGGGAGCAAGATATCGCGAAACCCTAACCCTATGGGCCGATCGGGCCTAGGGGCGCGCGCCTCTCCCCCTGCTGTCCCTCTCCTCTATAAATACACATGCATTCATGTGCCTGGTAAGTCAAGTTCTAAGCTCTCGCTCTGTCTGACGCCTTTATTCGACATTGCCCTTACTGACTTAAGCATCGGAGGTGGATTCGGGGTCACTCGCCCCTTGGTCCATTGTTTTGCAGGTCATTGAAGGGAAAGAGGCTTGTAGAGTGGAAGAACATTGAAAATCATTAAAGAAGGAGCAGAAACTTGTACACGGCATATTTTGTGTACTAACATTTGGCGCCGACCGTGGGGAGAATAGAACGTCCTTCTCGTTGATTATCGATCCGAGAAATGTTTCCCGCAGAAGGAGATGACTTTGGGATCTATCCCAGAGGAGGAGGTCGCAGTGTTTGTTGATGACGGCGAAACCCTAAACGCTGGGGGCAACGCCATCGCCAACAACCAGGCCGATGGAGCCGGCCACCACGTCGCCCCCGCCATCCAGGGTGCGACCGCGGCCGAGAACAACGCCGGCGACCGCGCGGAGAGCCGCCAGGAACAACCCGCGATCGTGGGCGATACGCGGGCCGCGGGCGCGGATCTGAGCCCCGCGGTCGCAGTTAACGCGCAGACCGGGGATCTTTGCGATCGCCTAGGTCGCCGCGAGAACCACCCCCTGTTGAGGGCGCGGGTGAGGGTCACGAGGAGCCTCGTAATCTCTAAGACACGAACAACGCTTTGCGGTTCGAGCGCGTTGGTTCGAATGTGGCGAGTAGTTCGGGTCCACCTATCGAAACTCAGGCTGACCTCGACTACTTATTCCAGCCCGAGTTGATGGCGATCAGGAGTTCGCGTGACTCCGTTCCCGGGAGAAGGCGTGATCGTTCGTCCCTTCGCATCCAAGAGCCTTCGCATGACCACGATAGCTCGCTAGCCCACCGAAGCGGTGCGCGCGGAACGAGAGAGATGGTTGGGCTGAGGGATGTCGCGGGACCAACAAGCGATATGACGGGAAGAGATCGTGAGGAGGAAAGGCCTCACCTTCAGTCTCAACTCGAGGAGGCCAGGAAGGAGATTGCAGCACTGAAGTTCTCCTTAGAGAAGATGCAGGGAAAGCGCCCGGTCGACGAAAGTCACCAACCACAGCGTTTGGCTAGTGTCATCCACGTTCCCGATGACCGCCAAACCCCGGAACCTACGGGTGCCGGGAGCGACGGTTCGGATAGCGACCGGAGGGACCCAAAGGGCCGAAGGAAAGACGAAGACCGCGAGAGAGATAGGCGGACCTAGATCCGGGACCCGCGAGAGGGCTCCCGCTCCACCGAGCAGGAGAGCTTGCGGGACCGCAACCAAAGTGGGTACGAATCCCGGAGGAACGATCACGACAAGCGAAAGCCCCGCAGGAGGCGCCGAAACCGCGGGCACGGGAACGAGCCCCGCGGGCGCGGAAACGAGCCCCGCAGGCGCGGGAACGATCCAACCCGCAGGCGCGGGAACGAGCCCCGCGGGCGCGGATCGCCGCCAACAACGGGTGATTCCGCGAGCGGCTCGACCCGCGACCGCGGGTCCATCAGCCGCGATCGCGGGACAGAAGGCCAGCACGGGAGGATTCGTGATCATGATCGATACCATCCTAGGAGTCGGCGCGACGAGGATGAAGACAGGTTTGACCGCGACGAGCGTCGCGAGATTAAGGTTCAAGCCGAGCAGCGGACTGAGAAGAGGCTGCTCGACCTGCTCAAGAGCCAGGGAGGGCTGCGGCAGTCGGCTCAGGACCGAGTGGATAGGAAGTTGGCTTTGGTAACTTCTACACCATTCCATCGAACTATTCAGCAAGCGGAGCCGTCCAAGAAGTTCACACCACCAAGCTTCACGGTCTACGACGGTGCGTCGGACCCGGTGAACCACATCGCCGATTACACTCACAGGATGGCGTTATGGACTTCTGACGACGCCATCATGTGTAAGATGTTCCCCGGGAGTCTCGAGAAGGGCGCGATTAAGTGGTTCCAAAGCTTGGAGCCCGGGTCGATCCGGTCATGGGGGCAGTTGGCTTCGACTTTCGCCAAGCGATACATTGCCAACAGTCGAGAAGCGATCTCCTTGGATACGTTGCTCAGCCTAAGGCAACGCAAGGATGAGGGCCTCTGTCGGTTCACAAACCGTTTTATGGAGTGCTACGCTCAAATCGACGGGTGCGATGAGAAGACCGCTATAGCCGCCTTCCGCCGGGCTGTACCAAAGAAGTCCAAACTCCGAGAGAGCCTGACTCTGCGCCTGCCCTCCACACTCCACGAGCTGCAGGATCGAGTCCATCAATACGCCAAGTTGGAAGATGAAGACGACGGCGATCGGTCCCCTACACCTCCCCGCCGAACGCGCGGATCGCCTAGGCCGAGTGCCGGAAAGCGAAAAAGGGTGGACCAGGACGTGTTTACTACATTCAACATTCCGATCTATCGTCTCTTGACCCGGATTCGGAACTTTGAATGGTTCAAGCGCCCGCCGAGAGGGGAGAACGCGGAGGAAAACCAGCGCGGGCGTAAGTGGTGCATGTACCACCGAGCTCGGGGGCATATGACCGAGAATTGTGAGCCCTTCAAAGAGTATCTCGAGGAGCTAGTAAAGAAAGGACACCTCAAGCAATACGTTAAGACCTCGGATGACGAGGGAACGAGTGCTAAACAGATTGAGGTGGTCCAGACTATTACGGCTCTCTACAAAGAGGACGATCTGGAGTCGCGGAGTCGGTTTCGCAGGGAGTGCCACGAGCTAGAGGTGATGCGCGTCCAGCATGCCGAGCCGCGCCCCCCACTCGGACCATGCGGACCGGGACTCGTCTTTCGCGACGAAGATTTGGCGACCGTCCAGCACCCACATAACGACCCGCTTGTCCTGACGGTAGAGCTCGGAGAGATCAAGATCCACCACGCCTTAGTGGATTCCGGCAGCTCGGTCGACATGATGTACTACGACACGCTCAAATCACTCGGAAAATCTAAGAGGGACCTTGAAGAGGTCAAGATGCAACTTTCCGGACTCGGTGGATACCCTACTTTTCCACTTGGAGTCCTAAAGGCTCGAGTGAGTCTCGCCGGAAAGGAGCATCCCACCGAGTTCGTAGTCGTCGACGTCCCAGGGCCGTACAACTTGATACTCGGGCGACCTTGGATCCATGGGATGGGAGCGGTACCTTCATCCTTGCATCAAATGGTCCAATTCATGGACAAAGGTGCAATTGTGCGGGTGTGGGCTAATCAGCTCCAAGCAAGGCTATACGCGAAAGGAGTCCGGCCCAATGAGAGGATCGCAGATGGCGACAAAGGGCTCGGGCGAGTGGACATAGTCACCGGCACCGACCGAGAGCACTACCCGGATCGCCGCGAGCGTGGCCCCGACCGCTGCGAGCGCGGTGAGGACTGCCGCGAGCGCGGCCCACCACCCGCGGGCGCGGGCGAGAATCCGGCGACTTGAGGCCCTGCGCGGCCCTAGATAAGTCAGCCGAGGCTTAGGATTTCATGTAGTGGGGGCGGTACTCTTTTTTCCCACGTGGTTTTGATGAGCCCCCCCCTTTAGTCTTTCATTTTTTAGTTTGTCCTTAGTTCATGACATTCATATTTGAATTTTTAATCAAAGTTTGCACTGTTTTGCATTAGATTGAGTCTTGCACAAAAAAAAATACCAACGTTATGCGGTGCGCTAACGGAATAACTTGGCCAAGGAAAACACCCTATGAAGGCCCTACGCGACGCATGCGTAGGAGTTGCTCGGATCCTGTATTTATGGAATACGGATGTACGAATATACGAATATACGAATATACGCATACACGATTGTACGAATGTACGAATGTACGAATATACGAATGAGAGCACCCTAATCTGCATGGCCACTCACCGCTTTAGCTCCGGTCCCTATACACGGGATAGTACAAGGTACACGAGTATATGGGTCCCGGAGGGGGGCATTGTAGGCGGGCAAGATTCCATATCAATTAGTTAGCATTTAATTCTCTATCTTATTTATTTTGCTATCCATATTTATTATGCTTTATCCTTTAATAGGGTAGTTACTCTAGTTAGGATATTATTTATGGAGGAGAATCTTATCTTCGCCTGAGATAAGATATTGGTTGACTTGGGGAGCAAGATATCGCGAAACCCTAACCCTATGGGCCGATCGGGCCTAGGGGCGCACGCCTCTCCCCCTCCTGTCCCTCTCCTCTATAAATACACATGCATTCATGTGCCTGGTAAGTCAAGTTCTAAGCTATCGCTCTGCCTGACGCCTTTATTCGACATTGCCCTTACTGACTTAAGCATCGGAGGTGGATTCGGGGTCGCTCGCCCCTTGGTCCATTGCTTTGCAGGTCATTGAAGGGAAAGAGGCTTGTAGAGTAGAAGAACATTGAAGATCATTGAAGAAGGAGCAGAAACTTGTACACGGCATATTTTGTGTACTAACATATATCTACTCTAACCTATAAAGTTGAAATATTTTGTCATCAATTGTCCTCATATTAATTCATTATTTTATATTATGTGATTATGTATTATTTATCCTATCTAACTTCAATGTAAGTTTCTATTTTTTTTGCAATTAAAGGCATTCAATTAAATTCCATTATATATATTTTTCATCATTATTAGTACACTATGATAGTAATAAGGATCTCAATAATTTAGCATTACATCATGCAAGTGACCGAAGACGTGAAAAGTTATCTTTTATTTGTGACAATTTTGTGTTTCTTGTTTGCTTGATTTGAGGGATTGGGATCATGTTCACTTTGGTAACATATCAAAACAACTAGATCAGGTCCGAAGTGAGTTGCGTGCTATTGGAAAATGGGGTTGTTCCGAAAGTTTGGTTAGACAGCGACGAGAGCTGGAAAATAAGGAACAAGCCCTGATGCGAAGGGAGGAAATTATGTGGCATCAGAGAGCAAAAGCGAATGAATTCAGGTGGGGGGACCGGAACTCAAAATTTTTCCATCTTAAGGCGTCGGGGAGGCGGAAGAGAAATCAAGTGAAAATGTTAAGGGATGATGATGATGTTGAATGGCGATCTTTTGATGTAAAGGTGAAGGTGGCGACTGAGTATTTCAAGAGTCTGTTTACTTCGGATGCTAGTAACCCTTTGATTCTGGCCCCTCAAGGATCCGAGCAGCTGTTGTCGGAGGAGGATAATTGCGAGTTGTCACGCCCGTTCATGTCGGAAGAGGTCAAAGTGGCTCTCTTCTCTATGCATCCTACAAAGTCACCTGGTCCCGATGGTATGTCGGCGCTCTTTTATCAGAAGTTCAGGTATATTGTCGGGTCGGATGTGACGGATTTTGTGATATCAATCCTTAATGGTGCATCTTTTCCTCACGAGCTGAATCACACCTTCATTTCACTGATCCCGAAAGTGAGAGAGCCTTGCAGGATGAAGGATCTTAGACCCATCAGTTTATGCAATGTTCTTTACAAAATTGTGTCCAAAGTGCTCACTAACAGACTGAAGACGTGCCTTAACAAGCTGATTGCGGAGAGCCAGAGTGCTTTTGTTCCGGGAAGGATGATTACCGATAATGTTCTTGCCGCTTTCGAGCTTTTTCATCATATGAAACACTGTAAGAGGCAGAAAGGCTATATGGCGTTGAAGCTAGATATGGCAAAAGCGTACGATAGAGTGAAGTGGAGCTTCCTTGCGGATCGTATGAGAGGAATGGGTTTCAACAAGCAGTGGGTGCAGTTGATCATGAGGTGCGTCTCGACTGTCTCTTTTTCGGTTATGATGGAGGGTCCCCCTACTCCCTCTTTCAGACCAGCTCGTGGGTTGAGACAGGAGGACCCCTTGTCTCCGTATTTGTTTCTGATGTGTGCGGAAGGTCTTTCCAGCCTGCTGAGATCGAGCGAGCAGCATGGTCGCCTTCAAGGGATTAGAATCGCTAGGTCTGCGACGATGATCTCCCACTTGTTTTTTGCTGATGATTGTGTACTTTTTGCAAAGGCAACTTGTCAACAAAGCTCTGAGATTGTCAATATCCTCCATGCCTGTGGAGCGGCGTCGGGACAACAAGTAAATTTTGCAAAGTCGGGATTATCCTTTAGCAAAAATGTGGGTGATGAGAGGAAGAGGGCTATAGACGATATTCTGGGAGTGAAGGAGGTTGTGAAGCGATAAATATTTGGGTCTGCCTACTATGGTAGGTAGATCGAAAAAAGAGATTTTTGATCAGCTGAAAGATCGGGTGCTAAAGAAGCTCGGCGGGTGGAAAGAAAAGTGCCTCTCTTGAGCAGGCAAAGAAGTCTTGATCAAGGCGGTCGCCCAAGCTATTCATACATACACCGTGTCCTGTTTTGAGATTCCCTAAGGTGTGTGTGAAGAAATCGAGCAATGCTTGAGCCGATTTTGGTGGGGTGATGGTGCGGATCGGAGTAAAATCCACTGGATGGCCTGGAAACGGCTTTGTCTTCCAAAAGAGAGAGGAGGTCTGGGATTTAGGTACATGGTCAACTTCAACTTGGCTTTGCTTGCCAGGCAAGGATGAAGACTGATCACCTTTCTAGACTCCCTTCTGGCTAGGCTTCAGAAAGCAAAATACTACCCGAACTGCACTTTTATGGAGGCCACTGCAGGTTATCGCCCAAGTTACACATGGAGGAGTATTCTTGCAGGGCGAGAGGTTCTTCGCAAGAGCTTCTCTGGAGTATTGGTAATGGTGCTTCGATCATGACTTGGAGGGATAAGTGGGTGCCTAGACCACGATCGTTCCAGCCTATTCCGTGTGGCACTAGCAATTCGGCCTCAAGGGTAGTCGACTTCATTGACTGGAATTCCAGATCGTGGGATATTGATCTCCTCAAGGAGAACTTCTTGGATCAGGATGTTGATGTCATTCGGAGTATTAAGCTTATCGATGCCGACTGTCAAGACGAGCTAGTGTGGTTCTTTTCCAAGGATGGGTCCTTTTCTGTGAAAACGTGCTATCATATGTTGCTCGAGAGATCAATCGCTGATTCTGTAGGGTCAAGCTCGTCGGATGGGAATGACTTGAAAGGTTTATGGAAGGGTTTTTGGAAGATTAATGTGATGCCCCGGGTCAAGAATTTTGTGTGGCGAGGCTACAAGGATGTGCTCCCAACAAAATGCAACCTTGTTCGCCGCCACGTTATTGCTTCCGCAAGGTGTGACTTTTGTGGGTTGGATGAAACGGGGATGCATGCACTCTTCGAGTGTGTGGAAGCAAAGAGGGTGTGGAAGCTTGCTCCCAATCTTGCTTGTTGGGGTCGGGGAGTTCCATCTGTCTTATGTTTCCTGGACAAGGTGAGGTCTCACTGCTCAAGCTCTAACCTGGAACGTTGGGCCCTTATCTTATGGAGTGATTGGAGATGACGAAACGTTCGTATCTTTGAAGGCCACTAGATTGAGGCAGAGGAAATTATGAGACAATGCGAGACTTTCCAATCTGATTTGCACGCCAATATGATTCGTGTGGACTCTTCTCGGGTTTAGCAGGTGTGCTCCTCTAGTTGGACGCCTCCAAGGCAAGGAATCATGAAGATCAATTGTGATGGCCGAGTTACGGCTGACTCGACAAGTGGTATTGGGTTCCTGGCGCGCAACGACAATGGTGAGGTTGTCCTGGCGGGTGCAAAAGCGACGGCATACTCAGCCTCTGTGGAGATTATGGAAGCGGATGCTATTCTTTGGGCCTTGTCCTGTTGCCGTGCTGCAGGCCTTTCAGACATTGAAGTCGAGTCTGATTGTCTCGCTGTGATTAACAAGCTCAGGACGAGATCAATTTGGAGGGGCTCGCTAGGACAGATCACGCTGAAGATCCTGGAAGGTGGTGCTGGTTTTCATAGCTGCTCGGGGTCTCATGTGGGTCGGGATGGAAACCGTGCAGCACACTGGCTGGCTAGCTTATGTCCTGATTCTGTTTTGCTAAGTTTTGCTGTTTCTTGTTTTCCAGTTGATTTGCTGAACTTTGTAAGGGCTGATTTTAGTTAATATATGGCCTCGTTGTTGCTCAAAAAAAAAAAAAGATAGAATGCCAGAGCGCATTTAGATTACAACACTAGCAACTAGAAGTGTTAATACAGACATAATGCATACACTTCATGTAATTAGCACCTAATATATTATACATCACCCAAGCCTAGCCTAGCCTAGCCACCCAGTGGACGGGCACCTTGCATACACTAAAGGGACTCCTCCCTTCTAAGTTCTATATATATATATAAATATATATATATAAATAGATAACAATTTACATTTTTACCTACACATGATCGAAGACCCTTATCCTATGCTGGACTGATCGAAGAGCTCAAATCTAAGATCAGGATAAAGATCAAGGGAGATATCACGTCAATGTTAAAAGGATCTCACGGAGCACGGATGGCAAGCAGTGGATCGGCTTCTCAACCTTCTTCTCCATGGATATCTGGAACAGGGCAGAACCCGCCACTTTCCACGCAAATCCGCATTTCGATGCATCTTTTATTTGTATTGCATAGTCATACACCGTGTGATAAATTCCCAGAGCATCAAAACGGATCTCCGTCCATGCTCTCGGGCTCTTCTCTAACTCATCAGCTCCATACAGTATCTAGACATCATAAATGACAAAGGGGTAACATCAAGTAGGAGAAATATTGCCTGAACATATTCATATTTTGATCAGAATATTACCTCAACATACATAAAACAGGGAAGCTGAGAAAGTATATAGAACTAGTTACCTGCTTGTACTTCTGAATGACATTTGCAGCAGCGTTGTTTTTAGTTTCATTCCCAGACTTCATTGCATGAGACATCTCACTTCTGTACCTTCTGTAGTGATCCTCCCATGATGTAATGTATTGCAGGGGAACTTCAATATCAAAGCATGAAAGCTTTCCAACTTGGGACATGTAATCGGGAAAGAAGAATCAGAATATAAAATTGCTGGCACAAGTTTCAGTAAGAACATTTCAAACTTGTCGAAGGAAAAACAATAAAACCAAAGTTCAAAAAATTTGTGCATCACCAAATACAAATGATATACTGATTGTGTCACATAATATTATAGCAAACTTGTCATACAGACACCAAACAGTAAGCTTTCTAACATTTCACGTTCGAAACATTCATGAAACACTAGCCAATGCATCAGAACACTCCAATGAATGTGTGCGCCCCATGCGAGTACTTCTCATTTCTCAAAACACCACATTTTTTTCCAATGAAATATGATCGCGTGTGCGCCCCATGAAGCAGCAACAGTATTGTTTACTTTTCATGTTCAATGTCAAGGTCCATATCCTCTAATTTGGGGGAATTGCACCTTTAATGTGTATTGCACTTCCATTTTCATTTACATAGAATGTAGATAGATGTTTGAGTAGACAGCAGTCTTACCATGAACTGCAGGTGTCTCCATTTGCAATTCTTTAGCTTTGTCATATATTTCTCCCAAAACTGACGTGGAAAGGTATGTGCTTCCCCTCTCCATAAAATGTGGGTTCTTTTTTGGAAGAAGTTCAGTAGGAACTCCAACCTACATATAAAAGATTGTAGTTGGTGTTAGAGAATGATATGTGCTTCAAAGTAGAAGCCAGACCATACTGCAGAATTGTAGTATTATCCTAATCACAGCAATTCACATCCTCTCAGCATCATTTTACAAGGAATAACATATGATCCTTGTGATTTTCATCGTGAAATAAAACATTATTCACAAAACTAATTGAACAAGTTGGCCATATGATGACAAGACAGATAAATAGATTAACACTAATGTAGATGCAAAGTAGCGCCAAGAATATCAAAGGGACACCCAAAATGACAGAAAAGTAACCTTCTTTCCCTTTTTCGGTGCATCGAGTGCCTCATAATATATATCAACCAATCTGAGCATTTTGTTCGCCAAAGCAAGTCTATTCACCTTCTGTCCATCATCGGGGGACAGCATCTTATCCATGTGGGATAGCCAAGCACTAGCTGCCTTACCAGCCGCATTGCTGACATTATATTAAAACGTAAGCACCCGGGTTTTGCGAAGCTTAATTGTTCTTTCTGAGATCTACAAAGAATCTTAAAACTCATATCATGATATAAAAAATCCTTGCTGCCATTCAATATCATCACCTTCAAAAAAATTGTTGTCTGGCAGCCTAATGCAATCACTTGTTTTTGGCATAAGATAAGCTTTTGTTAACTTTAGCCGAACTTTTATTATTCCGTGTTTGATTATAAAGATCCATTGTCTCAATACAAGTAATAAAGGAACTAAATTGCATAAAATAGGCTGAATATAGACAATGTCTTCGGGTTCAACTGATGAATAACTTTAAATATCATAGGCAAACGTATTGATAATAAAACATACCAAGGCTGAAACCTCGTGTTCAAGAACAATTGGAAAAGCTCATGCTCCAACTTCTCTGCTGGAATCTCAATGGGCCTTCTATTAACTGATGTTGATTGACATGACAAGGGAGTAGGAGTCCATGGTTCACTCTGTTTGAAACTTGTGAGTAGCTGAAAGAAGGAATTTGTTCAGTCTTCATAAATATATAGCTAAGTGCTATTGTGATGAAAAAACGGAAAATGTTAATATGCAAAGGAAAAACATTTTACAAACAGCTAAAATTTCTAGCCTTTTTTTTTTCTTAAAACCACTCAAAGAATTTAGCTATTTTATACAAGCAGGGAAAGGCACCTTAAACTAGGTTTTTTTTAGACATTTGTTGCAAAGATTGTGCTGGTAGAGTGTTAGATCTCCCCAATGTGTCAATACAAAATCACTTGTTTAGTATTTGTTTTTCGATAATTTTGAAATGGGAGGGAGGGATACCAAAAAACTGGACACTGTTACCATTTTTGTTTAGTGGAAGTCAAAGAAAGAATAATATTGTTGCAAAGATGGGAAGAACTATGGTGATATCATTTGAACCAAAACACAAGAGATCTAGAGTAACAAGTGGGGTACCGTAGGATGCCTGGACACGAAGTACATATCTCCATCGAAGTCACCTCCGGCCATTTTATCAGCCAGTGATCTTGGCCCGTACGTTGGAAAGAATATTCCATATTTTGAGGTTCCAACAACTTCCTCCAGCCCCTTTACGCGTGTGGCTTTTAGAATGTGGACATCGCCAAAATGCATGCCAGGAGGCCTGTAAACTAGTACATCACCTTCAATTTGCCCGGTCTCACTGTATAAAAAAATGCACTGTGAAAAAGAAAAGAAAAAGCAGAACTATCCTTTTTAAGATGGGCATCACTGATGAGGAAAAAATTACAATGTCAAAGAGATAACACATGGCACAATTGTGGGCAAAGAATACAACTTACTGTATAATGCAAACTTCGTTACTATTCAGAGATCCAGTGGGATCTGTTGTCCCCATAACATAAAAGCTATCATGAATTGGAAGTTTTCCTTCTTGAAGACTCTTAAGCTCTTGTTTTCCAAGTATAGGAAGTCGATATTCAATGTAGGATTCATCAAGTGGAATCCCTGACAAAATCATCCTTGCAACAGTGTAATCATCATCCATTTCTCCATGATTGATTGCCACTGCATCCGAAGAAACATTTTTTTTACACTATTAGAAACTCCGACTTTTGGTAACAGATTAAACTATTTAAAGCATATAGAAGGATATTATGAAAGCAATGTCACTTGTCATATTTATTAAGGTAGGATTCTTTCTATGGAATGAAAGCACAAATAACTTATAGTCAGAATTCATAATTGTGCCACCACCTTTCAGAGCTGCACGCTTACTTGAGAAGATGTTGCGTGCATCCCAAATCTCATTCACTAGTATGCCAATGAAAAAGTCTCTTGGCACACCCCCATAGTTAAGAAGTGCAATGAGATACCGTGATAGACGAGGTTTCCTAGGCCGATTGCTGAAAAAGTATAAAACACAAATGAAATGGAAAACTAGAGCAATAGAGCAATTCAAAAAATGAAAAGAAAAACATATTAAGAAAAGAAACGCAGTTGCAAGTGAATTGCAATTCTATCTCTTGAACTAGCATGAGAAGATAGATTAAGTCCTATTGTTTTTCCATCAAATTTAAATATTATTCAAATGAACTGTACTTTGACCAGATAGCATGCTCACTTTACCCCCTATAAACCATCATCCACCCAACCCTGATAATACTCCCATACTGCAAAAAAAGAGCTCGGGATAGAGCCTTTTTTATGAGCAATTTCTATCCCGAATACAGTAGGGTAATCCTAGACAGCGATAATGATGCAGAAAAGAGAAATTATCACATTTAGCATTAGCGTGCATAATATCTCATCTAAGAAAGAAAAACCTTGTAGAGATGATCTCGAAGGATTTTACAGCGGGGCTGCAAGGAAGTTCAAGATCAGGCTTGACCTTTATCATAGAAGGTCGTACTTGAATTCTTTTACCTTGAAGCTACACAGTAGAAAACTGGTTAATAGTGAATGAGAAGTAAGCATAAGTTGCAATGGAAACCAGCTAAAGCAAATATGGATGCCCAAAACAAATATTGTAAGGTTTCATAAATAGATAGCACAAAAAAGGGCAAGATTATTGAGTAAAGCCCGATTTTGATCCAACTTGATAAAACAGTTCACTTTCCACTGGGAAAAAAATATCATGACAGTTCGTCTTTAGGATAAATCTAATTATAGTTACTTCAATTGCTCTTATTCTAGCCATGATGACCAAGACCTTGAATTCCTATATGACCTAACTATCTTGGTAGCAGAAGTACAAAACATTCTACATCAGTTTAAATGGAAAAGAAAATACTGAGTCGTTCTTTTTGTTGTCTTCTAACTTTATCACTCCTGGTGCCTACTAATTCTAGTTAGAGCAATAGACTCACAATTAATGCCTTGTTTACAGAGTCGAATAGCAGTTTCTCTTAAAGAATGAAGCGAAGTAGCAAGAAGCTTATATACAAACAGCTCACTTCTCATCACCTATGAGTCTATGACTGCAGAACACATTTATTAAAACATAGCACGCATAAGAGTAAATTTAGGCCAGAGTTTTGACTAACAGAAAAGTCTTACAGGAAGCAAATCAGATACATCAGAATGGAAGCAGATGACCCTTTTTGCTTTTTTGGCAACAAGCGTACCTTTTTATTCACCAAAACAGTTCCTTTAGCAGCAAGGCCTTTGTGGAACATACGAAACTGGATGAGCAATGGCTGGAAGAACGTAAAAATCAGAATTTGAATTTCCATGCAAATGTGATTACAAAAGTAGAGTTAGATTTTAATACCGGTTGCAATATGTCAGGTCTAAACTGGCTGATCGATGTCTCAGGTCGACCAATCTCAAGACGTCTCTGAAGACATTAAATTGCCAAGATGAAAAATCAAACAAAGAAAGTCAGAGCTTCAGTAAATTACACTGTGAGATACTGTAAGACATATTTCTGAGGGTTCATGACAGGATGACCATAAGCATCCAAAAAAACGTCAAATTATGGCTAATTGGTAAGAAAATATTTAAGGGTAGATATCTCTTAGTAAGGTCCGGGTACTCATTTGAGGGTTCATGACAGGATGACCATAAGCAGTGTATTCACTTAATTAGGAGGGTCACATGTAGAAACCTATCAATTGAAAATTTCACAGCTCAACTTGTTTCCTGTTAAGTTGCCACTAACAAACTTTTACGTGTAAAATGAGGTCCAGGTACTCATTTGCAAATAAAACACCCAGAAAGGAAGTTAAATGAGATTTGTATTTTCATGCAAACATTGCAGTTGTAAAATCACCCAAATTTTAAACGTAATCCTCTAGAAGGTAGTTTAATGGACAAAGATCGAAACAGACCTCAAACTCAAAGTACTGTTCATTTAGTAAAGTCCCTTTAAAACAATTCTGAGGACATCTAAGAGCGAGTTCCTCACTTATAAATCCAGTCCCATCTGTATGGATCTGAAGTTTGCCATCTTTATCATATATGATTGAGCCATTCACATCCTAGCAAGAACAAACAACAGTGAACAATTAGCAGGTAACTGACAGATGCATAATGTTTTTCTTGCAGCCATTGTGGCCTGACTTGTTTGAAATTTAAGGCAGTTACGATTATTAGTGAATACACTGCATAAAAGTGTTTTTACCTTGCAAGGAATATCATCTATGACTTCTACATGGACATCAGAATCATCCAAATTTACCTCTAATGTAATTGTTTTTGACAGTATAAGTGAAAACCTGAATCATTTCAAAAGGAAGAAGAACAAAACGGATAATTAGCAAGAAAAATGTCAGTAAGAAAGCCTGGGAAGAGTTTATACTTTCACCAACCTGGCCATGTAAGCCGACAAACTGGGCAAGTTATGCACATGCATGAAGATACACCTAGGGCAGAGCACTGATGTCATTTTAAAGCAAGGTTTGTTCTCATAGAATCGAGCAAATGAATCCACATTAACATAGTAAGACTTGATTGCACCGGAAGAAGAGTTTTTTTTCTCCTCCTTTCCACCATCTTTATAAACTGGTTGACAGATAATGTAGACATTAAAGGTCTATTGTTAAAGCTTCAAAATATAAAAGCTGAACTCTCAGATACATACAGATACAGATGTCCAGACTTGCCAATGCTATTTTGAAGCAAATATAGTTTGGGAGCAAAGTGAATAAACAATAAGAAATATGTACGCAATCATGACAGAAGAGTTCATAACTATTTTGTCAGAGCGTACATCAGAAAACAGATTAGCACTACAGTCAATCTCATAGCATGCACAACCAATGGGTGTAGATAATATCCCTTACCGAAAAACCTATAGCGCTTTAGGCCAACAAAAATTCCCTCCTCTGCCAACTTGTGGAAAACTGATGGGTCAAAGTTCTTTCTTGCACCGACAGGGTCGTAAAATTTCACAGTTAGCACATTATCATCACCTAAGACCTTCTGCAGGAGAGTGCTCGTCTTATTTAAAAATGGGCCCTGATTGGTATGCAAAAAGAAACAAGATTATTAAGCGGAAAATTAACAGCTGATGTCACATCTACATGCAAATTCTTAATCTAGTTGATTACAATTATGGAAACACTAATACACACGTCCCCAACTGAGTATCAAAATCTTCGATGGAAACCAAAAACATCTACAAAAGCAAGCGAGAAGCTACTATAGTTGTAAAATGCCCTCTATAGAGAGCTCTTGCATAGTTTTGGCCCTTTCGGAAAAGATGCAAGTGCCAAGAATAAAACAGATGAACAAAGCATCAACCGCCAACTTTAGGCGGAATAATCATAATGAAGCAAGAACAAACCTTGAAACAATAGCTTCCATCAGAATAAACAAAACAGTGGTAGTAGTATGTTCCGCCAGAGTCCCAATCAGCTTGCTGAAAAATAAGTCCAATAAGAGAAAACCACAAACTTCTGACACACATAAAAAAAGTGAATATAAAGCATATCATTTTACCTCATAAGGGAAAGGGAGGGAATTAAGTAATAAGTAGATTATACCAATAGCATGGCAACTAGTCATTGCTAGAAAGTTCATATGTTTATGCAAAACATTAAATGCTGAATGAAGACATCATTTGTATACTGATTGTAATACACGGTCAAGTTCAGTTTTTTCCTTTTCTTTTCTATTTGGATCAAGGAGCCAGAATGACAACGGCAACAACAACATCAAGGAGCTGGAATGAAAAGACCAAAATTCTTGAACAATATATGCAACACACTTCTAGTCAATTATGCACATCTTTATGAGGACATGTACAACCTTGACAAGGTCAATATGAAGCCAAATAACAAGTAGAAGAAAAGAAGAGCTCCCTGAAGACCATATACTCAAAATACACCGACTTATATGCTTTCACTGCTGAAGTAAGAATGCACAGCATTTTAACCTTGACACGGTCTTTTTTCTCGCAAAACTGAGAGCCAAATCTATCCCAAATTATATTCTCAAACTCTGTCATGGATTGAACAGCTGCAAGACCCTTAATTTCACCTGCAGAGGCCACCTCTTCTAGCTTGTTTCTACACAAGGGAAACGCAGAAAGTAAAGGATAATTAAAAGATGCTTAAATATATTGATGAAGCTTTCCTAGCACAGATACAAATCATGCGTTATTTTACCTTCCTATATAACTTAAAATCAAGAAAGCCTTCCTAAACTCAAGCTCGTGCAAGGCTTGTAGCACAGAGCCAGATGTGTGTAGACTAGGCCCCGAGGCACTTGTACAGTGCACAAGAGCATGTGCACGTGCACTGGGATTTCATTATACTCCCGGAAAACATGTCAGACTGCCCGTTAGGGTTCCCAGCATTAACTGAGGGAGAGAATGCATGTCCATGAGGAATTCCAAGAGACTGGCCGTTGTTAAAACACGGCTGCCTAGCACTTGAATTAGGGGAAAGCCTAAGACGATCTTGGGGTGAATTTGGTACCCCATCTGCCAATTCATATCAAAAGAAAGCATAATTGAGCCCTACAACTACTTCCACTCAAAGAACCACACCAATAGCGTTTAGAGAAATCGGAAGCAAAATCAAGACAAGAGACAAAGCACAGGAAAGCAAACCTAGAGCGCAGAAGTTGAGAGAGCGAATAGGCGGTGGCGGAGAGGCGGAGCTAGGGCTGCCGTCGGACCTGCGAATTCCGCTCAGGGATCCCGGCGCCGGCGAAGCGAAACTTCCGGGAGAACCACTGGTGAGACTCTGTTTGGCCATGAATACGATGAAACCGCTGAAATTCCTGATTTCCTTGGCCCTGCTGATTTCGGAGAGTATCCGAAGAGAAGCCTCTTCGCCTAGGGCGGCCAGCTTTCGCCTCGCAGGCGTGTCCGGCAGCAGAAGCTTCTTTTCTGATTTGATTTGCTGGAGGAGCGACTCCACCGACTCAGGAAGTGGAACCTGATCCGCCATTGTTGATGTCCGTAGAGACTAGAGAGTAGAGAGCAGAGAGTGGGGAAGTCAGGGGGACTATTGAAAATTTGAAATACATGTCTTTTCAACTATCCAGCAGCAGCACTAGTAATAGGTACCCGTGACCCGTGACCCGTGACCCGTGACGTGGCCAGATCCAGTTAAAAGTGCATTTTTTTGGTTGAGATCTCTATAGTATAAAGGGGAGATAGAGGCTTCGAAGAAAATTCCGTCAATGTCATATTTTTAATAAAATAATTAATCAGCCTCTTACGTATATAAAAATATACTCCCTCCGTTTCACAATAAGTGTCGTTTTGGCACTTAAAATTTGTTTTATAATATGTGTCGTTTTAGGTTTTTAAAGTGGTTTATTAGGGGTGAATAATGATAATTTTTATTGGAATGTGTATTTGTTGACTAAAGTTGTTCATTCATTGGTCAAAAAAATGTAATGAGTGGTAAGATTAAGAAAAAGTTGTAAGTTTTAAAGTGAATGATTGCTTTTATTAAAAACTGTATTTTGAGCTAAAACGACACTTATTGTGAAACGGAGGGAGTATTAATTATGATAGAAAGATAAATATATTTGACTTTTTATATTAGGCAATTCTTAGATTATTTTTTAAATATTCATATGTAATATGTACGTATTTATCTACTAAATCCATAATCTCAATGATTGATATAGTCTCAAATTTAAAATTTCTAAATAATTATATGTAATTTCCATAATTACGTATTACATATATACTTTATCTACTAAATCTCAATCGTTGACCCTATCTACTAAATCTCTTATCTTTTGATATAGTAGTAGATAAATACCTACGTATCTACTAATTATATGTAATATAGAATATAGATATGTACACCAAAATCTCATAATTATAGATACGTACTTATATTGTTTGAGATTTAGGAAATATAGAATATAGATATGTACATATTACGTATATATGATATAGTCTTAAATAATATAGGTAGGAAACTATATTTATCTCACAACAACAACAACAAAGGGGGTGAGATCATTGCGAAGAGGGATAACTTCATATATGTGGGTTGATTTACCATCATTGGTAAAAAAACACTAATAAATATTATTATTTAATAATATTTATTACCAAGAATTAGTTGTAATCTTACCAAGAATTAGTTGTAATCTTCTAATAAATATTATTATTTAATAAAACATGATATTTCTCATAAAGTAATTTCTGAACAAATCCAACTTATTTATATTATGAGTTGATTTACCATCATTGGTAAAAAAACACTAATCATAATAGGAAATTTAAATTTAATAGGTAGGAAATTAGGAAATATAGATACAGTCTAATTATTTTTTTAAAATCCGAATTTTATTTCAAAATTATAAAGATTAAGATAAAATCTAAAAACACAATTACGAGATTATATTTTCGGACTTTTTTTTATAATTTTGAAATAAAATTCGGATTTTTTGAAAACAAATAATTAGACTGTATCTATATTTCATAATTTCCTACCTAATAAATTTAAATTTCTTATCTTTTCAAACAACCATTGAAGATAAAATCATGTAATAATCTTTGAAGCCACATTTATATTAAATCGGGTTTATAATCACATTACCCGTACATGGTACGGGGGTTAAACTAGTTGTATTTTATCACGTTGAATATATTTAGGCCCGTTTGGCTGCCTTCAAATGGGTTTTTGGTAACGAATTGAAATGCTTGTTTCCCTTTAGGCCCGTTTGGTTGCCTTTTTTCACATTTTTTGATTGAGTAAAATAGGGGAAATAAGAATACATTTGTTTCCCGCTGAAAACGGCCAGTTTTTGCGCACTCCTTTTTTTTTTACTTTTCGCACTCCAACTTGTGTGGATTCGGAATCCAGACAAGGTTTTTTCGAAAAAAAACCCGATTTTTTTATAAGATTGTTGAACCCATACAAATGTTGAGAATAAACTCGGTCCGACTGTGTGGGTTTCTAACCCGCACAAGAGGTAGAGTTACAAACACGTACACATGCCAAAATAAAAAAAATAAAGTGCCAAAATATACAAAAAACAACAAACCTTAATATATATAAAAACAAACCTTTAGCTCTTGTGCGGGGTTGTAACCCGCACAAGAGCAGTCTTCCTCCAAACCAAGTATTACGCTGTCGTCCAACCTTATCCTCGTTTCCACGTAGTTTCCGACAACGATAATTTCACTCCCAAAATTCGATTTCATGGATTCCGGCGAGTCATACTTATTAACAGCTTTCGACGACGCTCAAGAAACAAACGCCTCGATATTGTTTAGAAATAATTTAAATTTAGCGTTTTTATTTAGGAATAATATAAATTTTGCATTTTTTATTTAGAAGTTATATTTCAATATTGTATAGTTGAATATGTTTAATTTAGCGTTTAATATAATGTAACATTAATTAGCAAAATTATATAGTTTAACTAGCAATATAATGTATGGTTTAATTGTCAATAATTTATAGAAACTAGAAATAAAAATTAAAGAAATATTTTAATTAGAAATTAGAAATAGGATTGAATTTCTATTTATTTGTAAGAAAATAGTAGGTATTATGATTGGATAGAAATTTGAATTAGAAATTACAAAGAAAAAATGAAATTAAATAATATTTATTTAAAATTTTTAAATACCAGACGATAGTAGCACATATCCGACAGTGTACATGCAGTAGATTTCATACCCATTAAACGTTAACTAGCTTTGGTTGTTCCGCCATGTGTGGGGCTTTTTATGCCGTTTAACATCGACCAGCTCCAAAATTTACACGTAAATACCGACATTTATTCAAGTATGTTCATCGTCAAATAACCATCTCATAAGCTCCATCTTAACTGCAACTAGAGATCGGCTCCACGAGAAGTTTTCAGCAAAGATTCAACAATGAATCTCATCATATTTGAGAGCTTCTCGAGTAGTTAGTCTCTAATTGGATACGTTTAATATAGAGAGTTGAAGTCTTGGTTTCATCGATATTTTCTTAATAGTTTTTCAGAGAAATCGTTTGCGTGTATTATTAACTGAAGGTGCGTTGCTTACCTTAGATGCAACTTTTTAATAGCTCATGTCTAGTTCTTTCCGACTACAATCATCATATATAGTTGATGTTCTTCTCTAAGAATCGACATCTAGCTATATATGTTCTGTATAAAGAGTTTTAGCTGAGGATTGTGACAATCTTTTAATTAAAGAATTGTTTATTTTTGTGAAACTTTTAAGGAAAAAACGTCAAATTAAATAATAAAAATAATTTACCCTTTAAATGAATTTCGGAACCGCACAAAGTGTAAGAAAACCCTTTGTGTGGCACGGGAACCCGCACAAAGGGTAAGAAACCCCTTTGTGCGGCACGGGAACCTGCACAAGTGTTTTTCTTAAACCCGTACATATATTAAGAATAAACCCGGTCCGATTGTGCGGGTTACAAAATCGTACAAGATCCGGGAATTAAAAAAACAAATAAAAAAACCTTGTGCACAAACACCGAAAATAAAAAAAATCAACAAACCTTGTACGGGTTACAAACTCGCACAAGGACCGAAAATATTAAAAAAAAAACAAATTGTGGCTCTTGAAAAAACCGTTTGTGCGGTTTCCTAACCTGCCCAAATTGGTTGTACGGATCCGAAACCCGCACATTTGGACCGGTTTTTGGCCGAACCAGTCATCGCCACCTATACGGCTTAAGAACCCGCCCATTGATCGGTTCGTGCAAAACCCGATTCTCCTTGTGCGGATCCAGTCAGAGTGCGTAACGGAAAAAAAGAGTGCGCAACCCTTACTCTCCTCTTTCGGCACCTGACACCTCACGCCCGACTCCTCACACCCCGAAGCTCGATCTCTATCATCTCCTTCATCGATCCAGTGAAGCCATTCGCCAGAAAATTCAATCGAACGAATCGTCTCTCTCAAATCTCTCTTGTCTCCCTCTCCCACCTCTTGTATTTGCAACAAGTGAATATCCAAAAACCTAGAAATCAAACATAGGCGAGCGAGAAGATGAAGAACAGGACGGGGAGCCGGATCTGGCCGGCGGGGAGGTGGATCTGGCCGGCGGGGAGGTAGCCCTTGGCCTTGTTGATGTCGATATTGTACATCTCGGTGCGGAAGGCCATGGATTCGTAAGGTTGCAATTGGGGAAGAAGAGGTTGTATTCCTAATGAGTATCCCCAATTCCATTAGAGCTCTCGGGGTTGCAATTTTTGGGAGATTCTATAAACCCTAGATCGGGAATTGGGGACTTTTTTTCAATCCCTTACAGTTAAGTATCAATCAAACATTTTCCTACTCTAACGGAATGTGTTTCCTTTCCTTCTACTTTTTCATTAAGATTCCGTTTTCGTTTCTACTTTGGTAACCAAATGGGCCTTTAGAAGTATTATTATTATAATTACAAATCATAATAATAGATATTTTTTATGACAATCAAGTTAAATCACAAATCTCCTCATCTTTTGATATAATGTTTGTTGTAATATATTTAATATAATTATAAAGTATAATGACATAATTAAGATTATTAATGTATCTACACAAAGTGAAGAATCCATATCGTTCACCTCTAAAACGTTTTGGATTGTTTTGGATTAAAATTAAAAGTTTTTTGGGTTGGTACTGACAAGACTAATCAAAAACTGACTCGAACCGTAAACATAACCTAACTCAACCCGAAATTTTAGGGGTTTCAACCCGAAAACTAGGTCTCAGGTTTAACAACCATGTTCGGATCTTATTAAAACTTTTTACTATTATAAGGTATGAATATCATCATTAAACAGTTTTAACGACAACCCAAATGTTGTTTCCCAAGTATTGAATTAAACCCTGAATTATTTGATTATTGTGCTTGTCTTTTGTTCTTAACTTTAACTAAAACCTACAAGAAAAAACCTTGTTACATCACAATTAATAAAAAAATTATTCATAGAAGCCAAAATTCCTTTATATTCGACTCTGTCATCGTTACTAATTAGCGACAAGCAACAAATGGGTTCTTTTTGCAGTATGGATGTGATATCTCATAAGAATGTATTCCTTATGGCATTAGGAGAGATGGAGTAACCACGAGCAACAACAAACCATGATCTTATGAATGTGTTGATGGATGAAGACCCTTCTATGATCATAGGATCAATTGAAGAAAATCCATCAAGCAACTCATCTTTGCAATCTCAACAAACAAATTTGACAATTGAGCCTCCAACTATTGATGACTTACCTCATGAGGAGAACATGATTACTCAAAATGTTGGTGGTGGAGAACCACCACAAAAGATGACTAGGATGTCAACCAAAGTGAGACATCCACCAAGAATTGGATGGCAACATTCGATATAGGAACAGAGAAAAAGCAGACAAAATCAGCACAAATAGAGTTTTATGTCCTTGGCTTAAGTCATGATAGCGAGAGAGTCAACTCTCTATTCCCAGGCAAAGGATGACCCTAAATGGGGTCAAGCAATGGAGGAAGAGTTGACAGCCTTAGACAACAACCATACATGAGAGGTAGTGAGATTGCCAAAGGTCACAAAGTTATATATCAAAGTGGGTCTATAGAATTAAATTCAAACCAGATGGCACAATAGAGAGGTTGAAATCCAGATTGGTGGTGGAGGGGTTTAGCAAGAAAGTAGGGAAGTACTACAAACAGCCATTCTCACTTGTGGCAAAGCTTGCTATAGTGTGAGGATTGTGCTATCAATGGCAACTACTAAGGAGTGGCCTATCTATCAACTAGATGTCAATAATGTCTTTTTACATAACAACATTGAAGAAGAGATTTATATTCAACCACTTAAGGTTATGCCAAAGCTCAAGTAGGATAAGTCTATAAACTTAAGAGATCTTTTTATAGGCTCAACCAAGCATCAAGGCAATGGAATTGCCAACTCAATCAGTTCTTGATCAAGTCCATCCTCAATCAAAACATGACTATTCACTCTTTGTTAAGAGAAAGGGAGATGAATTTACATCAATTTTAATGTATGCCGATGACATTCTCATGAATGGAAATGTGACAAATTAAGAAAATTGAATCAATCAATCAAGCTCTTGACAATCACTTCACCTTCAAGGACTTATGATTGGCAAGACACTTTCTCAAGATGGAAATCCAAGTAAGGTAAAATGGAATTTACATTAGTAAAAGAAAGTACATGACGAGCACTTTTATGTCGTGGTAATAGCGTTGTCAAAGAAAATCCGACCTTTCAAAGAAAACTAGTATAGTGAAAGCAAGGGTCGTACCACAAAGACTCAGATTCCTTGTATTTATTTAGTACTACTAATGTAAAAAGGGGGTTTTTAGGAAGATTATCTAGCAATCTAATTAAAAAGCAAGCAAATTGTTGTAAAATCAAGTAGAGAGAAGCATCCAATTAACTTGTATCCGTTATTGAGTTGGTCATTGATCATTGATTATCATCATTCCCTTTTCACCTTGATTAATCTATTGCGGCATTATAAGAGTCAACTGTATGAAATCTTAAACCAACCTTCAAACCTAGTCTAGTCAATAGAACCGATCAATGCTACCAACCCTTATCACTAAATGTTCTAGAAGATCTTCCAGACTCGATCTAGCATTAGCAAAGAGCATCAAGTATCAATAGAAACAAAACATATAAAGCAATTAGACATTCATATAAATTGTGGTTGAAATTCATCTTTAATTCAATTAGTCAATCGACTCTAAAAGGATTAAAGATTCTTAATTACTTGCGATCTAAACAATTCTAACCGACAATTAAAGAAATCTAAGATTAGTTCAACTTAGAAGTTCAATTAGGTAGCTAATCTAACAAAACCCTAGGTTAAACTTGATTCAATTAAGCACAAGAAAGACAACCTAATCAAGGTTCAAAAGGAATTATCAAATCTCACAATGATTGAAATCAATAACTTCAACAAATTAATCGGGTTAAGAGAAATTAGCTAGAACAATCCATAAGAAAACTTACAAAGGTTATAGGGTTTTCTCCCTTTCTTCTTCTCCAAGAAAATAATCAAAAGCATAAGATTTAAGGTCTCTCTCTAACCTAGGAAACCAATGTATTTATAGAAGAAAAACATCCTAGGAAAAGAAAATAATTCTATCTTAAAAGATCTCGTGTCATCAAGCCCGAACAAAGTCGGCCCAATCTCGTTTCTCGGCACGGGGCCAAAGCGCGAACAAGGGTGGTCAAGGAGCGACCGTGCCATGGGGCATCATGTCGCACTTCATCTCCTGGGACCAATCGGCAAGGCACGGGCAAACAAAGCAAAGCGCGACTGCGCTTCTCCGGCACATCTCGCGCTTCTCTCGGACAGGATTCAAGTGACACTTCAGAGGCTGTTTTGACACACTTCGAGTTGGAATTTGGATTCGGAGTAATAAACATGAATTGTATCTCTTCGAGTCAGCTTTCTAATGACATCAAATTCACCTCCATCCGACCATCGTAGATCCCGAAAGAAGCATTGCAAGGTAAGTGTGTAGAAACAACAACTCTAATACATAGTCCGGATTCAAGTGTTCTTTTCCCATCACCTCTTGGGCTCGGGCCTTTGTTCCTCTCCACATCCATCTACTCATGCATCGCCACGGCTACGCTCTAAGCTCAACATCATCCTGCAAATCATCACACGAGAGCGTAGATGCCGAACTACAAGGAAACACTACTCTACACTAGGATACAAAGGCAAATCTACCTAAAATGCATTCATAACGAAATTAAACATGCTCTAAAACCTATGTCCTATATGAACTATCAGTACATCACATATATCCTTCAAGACATGGGGCTTATGAATTGTAAAGAGGCAAATTTTCCCTTGCTAACTAATCTAAGGTTGAATGCTAATACAAATGAACATTTCATTATCTTAGACTCTATAGAAGTTTGGTGAGGCGGCTTATCTAGCAATGACAAGACATGATATGTCTTATGTTGTACACCACTTAAGCTAGTTTATTTCAAGTCCTTCTCAACCTCACTATCAAGCCCTTTTGCATGTTTTGAAATACTTCGAGGCACACTAGGACATGGTGTGTTCTATCCAGTGCAAAGCAACTTAAAGGTGGTTGGATTTATAAATTTCGATTGGGGAAGTTGCCTCACTACCAAAAGATCCCTATTATGTTTACGTGTATTCCTTTGGCACTCACTTTTATCTAGGAACACCAAGAAGCAAAAAATGGTGTCCCGATCGTCTACAAAAGCATAATAAAGGAGCAAGGTCAACACAACTACAAAGTTAGTGTGGGGTAGCTTCATTCTATGAGTTGTCACTTCAAGAAGTGCCAACTTGAGAGGGGAGCATGGAATTATGAGTTAGTAGTCAATAATAGCTGATATTATCCTAAAACCCTAGTTTGGTCGATCTAGGTTGTTAGATGTCTATGATAGTTGGGAACTTTTTTGCGCCTTTGTGGAGTGTTTGTTTGTCATTTTTCTCTCTTGCTATTGATGTAAAATCTTTCTATGTGATATCTAGTTTTCTCTCATGAACGAATGAAATTGGTTTGAAGAGTTAGGGTTTATATTGTGCTTGTTTTCTCCTTTTCACCATTTCCCTTTGCACGTCGAGTGAAGTTTCCACTAGATTCAGCACTATATTGCTCTTTTGAACAATCGTACACATACGATTTGTAAGATCGGTACGAACCGGTCAACGCACATACATGGATGCATCTGATTGTGCCGGCTTATGCTCCATTTGTAGGATTTTCGTTGGATCAATAATCTAAAATTATTTTTGAACCAGGACACTTCATAGATCGATAATCTGTTTCCTATAGATGTCGCCAAATGTTAGTGCGCAAAAATTTCTGCTTGCACTGGTCAATGTTTCTTCGATGTTTTGTCCTTTCACCTTCCATTCCAATTCGTCCTCTTCAACCTAGAAGTTGCAATACAATGGATACAAGAGGTGAGGGTTCCCCTTATCCGCCTTCGATTCCTAAGTCAATAAGAGTAATGTCGAAAAACGTGCAATGGTAAAAGTGAAGAGTTAGCATACCTACAGATGACGGTGACATGTGTATTTATAGTGGAAGAAAGGGAAGTAAGCGGATCGAAAATTTACACATAGGGCCGGTGTTTGAATACTCTACGGGCCCATGAAAGGCAAATACTTGCTCTCCAATCCGCACAAATTTTTTATTGTTATTTAAGATAGATTCTTCCATAAATTGTTATTTAAGATATTTTGTTGTTATTTAAAATAGATCTGGCATCATTTGCATTTTTTGAATCATGTGTTGAATTTTAATAGTTTACGTAAAAGCCAAAATAACACGTCAAAATTGAAAACTATACTTGCATATTACTATCATAGGTATGATTTTGCAACATACCATAGTGTGAGAAGTTGTAGAAAGTATTCCGAGCAAAAAGAAACCACAAGTTGCTAAAGATATATCAATATCAAAATACATTAAGTTTTAGTTGAAGTACACATTATTAAATGAATGGAAGCAAAAGCAGACACAAACAACACCAACAACAAGAAATCAAAAACATTTGATATTTAAATCATCCCTTAAAAAAAAGTAACAATCAATAAGCCTAGTTTCATATATCTTTATTTGGTAGGGGGCTTGATTGATGATGATGAACCATGGGATGGATCAGTACTGTCCAAGAGAGCACTCCTTGGGCATCTTTCCTTTGAACCTCTTGTAATCGGTGCAGTAGTCATAGATCTTGAAGTTGTTGTGAACCCAGTTCATCTTTCCTAGTTGAGAAGGCGATAGCTTGTAGAACGCGGGGTTTGCCCACCAGTTGTTTGGGTTTTTAGCGTTGGCGCACTTCCAGATACTTTGGAAGCCCTGCCAGTAGCAAGCGTCGGTCCTTAGCCCCTGGAAGTAAGCCTTGAACGGGGCGTGGCTCCAGTCCGTCTTCACCTTCCCTCCTTGTGTGGCCCAGTCATCCGCGTTCCAAAGACTCGCAAACATGTTCATTCCTTGGGAGTCCGGGAAGTTGATTTCCTTGTCGTGGTAGTTCCTAAACACTCGGATCGGGGTCCCATCGATCAACCACCTGCTCAATCCAAGAATTAGTTAGGTTCATCTTGATTGATTGATTTCTTGCATTGCAAGTAGAGTTGTCAAAACCCGATCCGATCCAAAAAACCGGCCCGAACCGATCGAAAATTTTAGGGTTGAAACTCGACCCGAATAGTACGTAGCGAGCAAAGGAAAAAACCAAATCTGATTAACTCGAAACCCATTAGGTTGAAACCCGAACCCGACCCGACCGACCTGATTTTTTTAATATATGTAGAATGAAAATATTTTCTTTTTAATAATATAATACTCCCTCCGTTTCAATAAACATGTCGTTTTAGCCATTTGCACATATATTAAGGAAGCTATTAAATGGACTATTATACCCCTAATTATTACCTCACTTTTTTACTTTATTGAAAACCACTACTAATAAACTGCTAATGATTATAAGAGTAAATCTGTAAAGTAAATGGTCAAAAATGTAAAATGACATGTATTTTGAAACAAAACTTTAGAGCTAAAAAGACATGTTTATTGAAACGGAGGGAGTATATTTTATTATAAAAAACTGTTAAAATAATATTTTATTATTAAATATTATTATTTAATAATATCATTAAAATTTCAAATCCTTGACCTGTTAGGTCGACCGAATTCGTACAATAACCTGTCAAGATTTTACCCAACTTGACTTGTGACCCGAACCCAAACTCAATCCAAACCTGAAAATACCGAATCTAAACCAACCGAACCGACCCGTACCTCTAATTGCAAGTAATGAGGGACTACACATGTATATAAACTGATAGTTCTTGCTTACACAACAGCGTAGGGGTTCCAGAAGATGGTGTAGGTGTGGTAGTCGGCGGTTGGGTCGTACCAAATCCTGAATTGCTGCTCTCTTTGTCCAAACCCTTGGGTAAAGATGTTGGTGTGGATGGTGTAAGGCTTACCGGTCTCGTTCCCTAAGAACTCGAAATCAATCTCGTCATGCTTGTCCCCAAAAGATGACAACTGCATCCATATTAACAAGATTAATGTTCGTACGTATATACGTTTGATGGATTGATGATTGATGAATTCGGTCGTCACATTTGTTTAATTAAGCCAGTATTAAGTTCACAATTTTAAATGTATGTACATATTAACAAGATTAATGTATGTACGTACATACGTTTTAATTAAGCTATCTAGTGTTAAGTTCCATGTTATATAATATTGAAAAGAAAATATATATATTTGACATGTACATATATAAAAAAATCGGATCGGTCGGGTCCCGTTCGGGTTTCAACCCAATCGGGTTCGGTTTTTTTCTTTGCTCGCTACTATTCAGGTCAGGTTTTAACCCTAAAATTTTTGGATTCTGGTCAGTTGTTCGGATCAGGTAAGGTTTTGACAGATATAGTGTGTACTATAGAACCTATCTATATATATGTGTGTATATATGATATGTTTGGATGTATATGATGGATTAATTACTTACGTAGAAGGTGGTTACGGTTCCAGCAGAGTTACCGGGCACCAACTTTATCTTCATTTCAATCTTCCCATACAAGAAGCTAGCCTTGGATTGGATTCCGGATCCTGCACAACCCTTTAATATCATGCATCTAACAAACCAAATGCATACATGCACAGATCGATACATGTAGTAATACTTAAACTGGTAATGAATTGCACGTACCTCCTGCTTTGGTCAAGTGAAGCTGGAGAGCATCAGAGCCGGTGACCACTCCGCGGTGGGGAGCCCAGTAGAAGTAAGTCGCCCTTGAGAGGTTAGCCTCGGCCACGACAAACGCCACCGCCGCCAACAACAACCCTACGAGTAACGCCCTTTCCATCTTAATTAATTGCCCAACGAAACCCTTATGTATGTTTCTTTTTCTTTTCTTTTCTTTTTTTGCCTGATCGATCAGCCTCTCCAAATGTTCTAAAATGTGATGAGAACAATTATGAGGAGGAGAGAGATCAGGTTGGAGTTTTCGTTATTGCAAGTCTTGCCTTGCAGTCTATTTATGCACAAATTCATACACCAAAAGTAAACCGTACGCGCATAACGGTCGTGGTTGTTGATTAAGATTGTATATTTTAGTTAATTAATTAATTATTTATTTATTTAATTGATTAATTCGTTTGATGTAGCTGGCACTGGCAGGACATTCCATTCATGCACAATGCTTCATATTTCACCTGAGTGATCGATGTTGCTCCATCAACCCTTAATGCGTGGGAATATTGTTTATAATTTATTTTGGTAGAAATGTTTATATTTTAATTAGTACGTGGAGTCCAACAAGTATATATGTATGTATTTAAATGTTTTAAACTCGATGTTTTAAACTCGATGTTTTACGTGGAGTCCAACAAGTATGTATGTATTTCATCAGGGGACGCGTTTGGAGGAGGGAAATGTGAAAAACGAGGAGGCACGTCGAGCAAAAATGACATACTAGCTCCATGAAAATAATGACAACCTAACAATAGTTAAAAATAAACATAAGCTGGTATTTGACAAAGAAAAGAATATTGTGATTATTTATCGCCACTAGCTAGGGTGCCTTTTAAATTTCTAAAATAATGCTTTTATTTTGTATGAATTGCATTAATTTTAATTAAGATTTATTTCAGAGTATTTTATTCATTATCTAGACTAGAAAGCTTATGCATTAATTTCAGAGTATTATTTTAGAAATTTAAAAGGCACCCTAGCTAGTATTTTTATGCATTAATTTCAGAGTATTATTTTAGAAATTTAAAAGGCACCCTAGCTAGTATCTAGACTAGTATTTTTATGCACCCTAGCTAGTATTTACAGATTTATTTCTAAAATAATGCTTTTATTTCAGAGTATTTTATGCATTAATTTCTTTCACCGTATATTTCTAGAAGGTGAAAATTATAATCTTCATCATTACACAGTTTTGTTCTAATTAATAAATTATGTAAGTATTTTTTATCGAATTGTCCGAAAAATAGTAGATAAAATAAATATAAAATATAAAATTATTTTATTTGATTTTATTAATTTCTTATGAGAATTATTTTGATAATATGACTTTTCTATCATAATTAAGTTTTTTAGCCGAATGAACATTCATATGGATTACTATTTATAATTTTATAGACATTTTGGAGGAAATTTAAATCGAAAGCATATTGTTAGCTCTTTAGACTTTACATTCTCGCTCAAAAAAAGAAAAAATGATAAGGCTTTACATTCAAGTTACAATATTATAACATGATATATGTATGTAAAAAAATAAGACATAGTAGCATGCATTCATAATCAATTACAAATAAAAAAGCAAAACAAATAAAAATAAAAAAGTATAAAAACATGCATTTATTTGACAAGGAAAAGAAAAATAAGAGTTGTAGAGATAGATAATTCACCTAAAACAAAAAAAAATAAAAACAATTAGGGAAAAGTCATTAATGTGACAAGAGGGGGAGAATTTTAAGTGTTGTATAGAAGATGCATGCATATACATGTTTCATCAGGTTTTTTGCTTCAGGGTTGTGATTAAGATTTTTAATGGTGATACATTTTAAGGAAATTCCGTTTGGTGCCCTTGAGTTTTTGGCTTTTCCGGATGCTGTCCTGATAAAAAACTTATTCCGGATGGTGCCCTCGAGCTTTTCAAAAAGTTCGTCCCGTACCCCCGATGTTGAGGTCCGAAAACACGGAGTGTCTTGAACGCGATGAGAGTAGCAAGAGTTGATCTCAACCGATTCAAAGGCCAAAAGATGGAAAGATGTTTTATTGCTAGGAGTCAACGCGAAGGTTGTAGTACAAGATGTGTTTCGGGTTGAGTATGAGATTACAAGTACGGATGAGATCTCAAAACCGCTCTTCGTGTTTCCTCATACCGCCATTTCGAAAACTCAAAACCGCCCACCCTCTCTCTCCTTCGTCTTCCTGCTCTTTAGCCGGTAAACGCCCGCTTGCCGCCACCAAAGCTGCAGCCTTTGCCCGTCGCCAACTCCAGCCGCCACTCGGTAAGTTCTTCCCTTCTCTCCCTCTCCTCTTTTGCCTTTCTCGTCTTCTTCATTTTTTCGGGTTTCGACAGAAAACCCTAGGCCCAGCGGAGGTGGCGCCGTTGGCAGCCTACGGCTCTCATGGCGGCCTTCCTCCAAGAGCTGTCTCTCCGGGGACGGGATCTGGACCTTTTTGTGGTTTGGGTGGTGGGGGGCGACAAAACGCCCATGCCCTAAACACAAAAAGGTCTGGTGTGGGTGGCGTGCCGTCCCGGCTGGTGTCGTCCCCTGGCGGCGATGCTAGTGGGCGGAGGGTGAGAAAATTCCGCCGAGAAGACGGAGCATGACCGGGGAGGCGAAGCGTCGCGGGGAGGCCAAACGCCGTGGAAGGCGAAGCGTTTGTGCAGGAAAGAAAGAAGGGGGGGTGACATCCTCCTCTCGACGATCCGTCCACTCAACATCACGTCGTTTCCTGTCTTACTCCTTGAGGCGCGCTGGGGCGGCGGAATGTTCTTCTGACACAGCGCGTGTCTCTAGGCTTCCGAATTGACGGAACCCCCGCCCCGTCATAACTAGCCATCTGTCTGCGGTTGGGCTACCGCGTTCGAAGCCCTATCTGTTTCTTCGTTCTTTACACTTATTACTCATAAGATCAATATTGTTTATGTATGCATCGCGTTCCAATCCCTATCTGTTTCCATATGCTTGTCTTTTCCCTTTCCTATGCAAATTATCTTTCTTCTTCTTCTTACAGGAGCCTCTTTGCCTCCGTGCCCTGGATTTGGGACCTTGTATGTCTAGCGACACTTGTCCTTCAGACGTTGATCGCGGTGTCCGTATAACGAACTGGAACGACTTTTACACATTTGACCCATCGTCGGGCTCCTCGGAGATGTCCGCAAGTGACTCTCAAAATAACTTCCCCTCACCTCGCAGTCTGAGTCAAAGTGACCCGACCACGATATCTGATATCCACGGCTCTAGCGCGTCACAAGATTCCATGGCCCGCTGCGAAGCCTATGATCCTCATGATGGGGCCAACGACACCAGGGCGTCTACCTCCGGGACCGTGAGGAGCTTTCCCTCACGCTACATTACTAAAGTCCGTGCCGACATTTCGCGATTTCGGCAAACCAACCCCCCGCGCCTTGAGATGTATGAAAAGGCCGAGGTAATGGCGCAGGGGCGAAAAACCATCCTCACCCTCGACGAGTTAGATTTGATCGCGACAGGCTACACCTGGCCTGAAGGGGTGGAACTCTTGTTGCCTGCGGACGGGGGCAACAATTTTGCTGTTTAAGAGGCGGCCGCGTTTGTTTACACGGCGAGTCTTACCGCGGGCTTTCGGCTCCCGATGCCCTGCTAAGTTAGTGATTTTCTGTGGGATCTCGAGCTCACGCTAGCCCAGATGGCTCCCAACTGTTGGAGCTACATTGCGGCATACCACATCCGGTGCTTGGAGCTTGGCATTGCCCCTTCCGCGAGGCACATGGGCCAGATCCTCACGATCAAAGCCGATAGCAGGGGCATTGTGAACTTTAGTCTCACGCACTGCAATCTTTTGATTACACCTTCCAACGTCGGCCCACACTAGAAGGACAAATGGTTCATAGTGCGCGATTACCTCGGGGGGAGCGTGCTATGCCCCACCGTCCTTGGTGGATTTCGCCGACACAAGCGCCACCGCACCGCGTCGAAGGAGGCGTCCGCGGCGAAGAAAGCCTTCGCCGCGGCTTTAAAGAGGGACCGCAGCGCGTGGTTAACGCAGGAGCGCCTTGAGCGCGCCGGGCTCAGCCTAAGACCGGCGTCACCATGGGAGGTCGAGCCTTGCACGTCGGGCACAGGGTCCTTTGTGCCCGCGGGCGGGGGTATTTATTTGTTTTCGAAGCTCCGCTCTTGATGACCTCCCGGAAGCCTGCCCAGGTCGCCTCCGGTGCTCCCTCCACCGCCCCTGCGAGGGCGGGGTAAAGCGGAGGCAACCGCGAAGGGGGCCCATGACAACAGGGGCAAGTGCGCCCAAAAGGAAGGTAGAGGTGACAAGCGCGCCCTCGCGGAGGGTGCAAAACGCAAGGATGCGGAGGGTAGCTCCGCGGGGGTCCTGGCCAAGAAGGCCCGGCAGGAGGTGGTCCACGTGGAGGACCAACCTCTAGAGACAAGGGGTTCGGCCCAAATAGCGGCGGGCCATGGCAGTCGCCACCTCTGGTCTCGGAAAGCCGAGGTGGAAGGTTCACCTGTCCCGGTCCAAGCTGGGTGACTTTCCAGGAGGGCCAGCACGTCTACGCAGACGAGACGGCCTGGTTCCGGACGCTTAGTGCGGATGCGCTAAAAGGGGAGGCATAGAAGTACGACCATATGGTACGTGACCTTCCTTCTTCTAAACCCGGTGTTTGTGTCTGATATTTTGACGCTAAATGCGTGTTTCAACGTGCAGGTCAAAGCGCTTCTGAACTACCTCCCCGAGCGCGTGTGCGAGGAGGGTGGGCGGGCTGACAAGGCAACCCGAAGTCAGGAGGCTGGGGAGGCGTCCCTTCGCGAGCTCCGAGAGTGTGTTGAGAGGCTAGAGGCCTCGCAGAAAAAAGAAAAAGCCGTGCTCACTGCGTCAAAGAAGGAAAACGCGGGGCTTAAGGCGGCTAACGAGGGGCTGAGCAAGCAATTGGAGGAGACAAGCGTGAAGCTGGAAAGCGCAATCCCAAAGTTCCTCTAGTCGCAGGAGTACATGGAGCGGCGCATGGCTGATGCAACCGCGATCCAAGCTCTCAGGACCGTCTCAGGGGTCCTCCAGGTAGTGGAGAAGTACGGGGTGAAGTACTTTACCCCCGATTTGAGCCGCAACATGGGGGCTGTCTGGGAGGATGGAGTGGCAAAGCCTCCCCCTGGCGTTGTGGCCGATGATGCGGAGGGGGTCGACGCCCCGAACGCAGATCAAGAATGTTGGATCGTTAGTATAACTGAGGGACGTCCTTTACTTAGGTAAAGGCGTCCTTAGGTGAGGCGTCCTTACGAGGTGTAAGGGCGTCCTTTAGTTGTGCAGCGGAAATGTAAACTAAACAGGTGACACAATGATTTATAGAGGAACCACTCAAGACAAAGTAGTCCTTGAGTGTAAACCTCTACCTCCTTGGAGGATTTTTGACTAGATTCTTCCTTTCTTATTAAACGTCCTTACGTTGTACTGGCGAGTCCTTTACACTTCTCTGGTACTTAGACAACGTCCTAAGTCCACTAGTAAAGTCCTCCTTTAAGCCTACAACCTAAGCGAGTTTAATCTTCTAAAGGACTTCTATCCCTACGTCCTACAGTGCGTTGTAGGACTCTCTCTCTTTCTTTTTGGGTTTTCTGAATTACAAACAAGTTGTGGTTTTGGGTTACAATTCTCACTCGATCTAGCACAAGCCTAGAACTGTTCTTGAGTGTTCTTGAGCTTGTTCTTCGTGTTCTTGAGTGAGTCGCTTTCTTTTGATTTTCCCTGAATATTCTCTGAAAGCGTTGATGTCACAATAAATGCCTTTGGCTATTTATAGGACTTGGGGAGGGCATCTTTCCTCTTTGGACGATCATGCCATTCGTGGACGTGGCTACAGGATCTTCCTCCACGTAGTAGGGCGGTGATGAGGAAACTTCCTGTATCCAGCTGTGTGTGATGAACTCCGCTACAGGATCTGCCACCACGTGTTGATGAACTCTGCTACAGGATCGTCCGCCACATAGTGTTGGACTCTGCTACAGGATCGGTCTCCATGTGTCCTTGGATGATCAAATGTTGTCGAGTGATGTCATTCTGTCGGCTAGTGAGTAAGGACGCTCTGCTTGTGTTCCTACTTGCTTTGGGACTCCGTCCTTGCTCAAGTAGTCTCTTGCTGGTCCTTACTTCCTGTTAGCTAGCGTCCCTAAGCCTAGGGGACGTCCACACACTTGTTGTCCTTTTTGTAACTGGTGTTCCTGAATACTTGGACAAATTTATTAGAATCAAAGTGAGTTTGTCATATCAAAACTAAGGGACGGTTGTGGGCACACTAACAAGCACGCAAGCGTCCTTGATAGCGTCCCAACAAAGAAACCCCCGCCGCCGTTGCCGAGCAAAACAAAGACCCTTCTCCCTCTGAGCCCGCGGCTTCCGTCTCTGTTATCTGAACCTCCTCTCTTGTTGGTGTTTTAAGATTTGTTCTTGTTTTTTGTGTCTTTCTTGACTTACTTTGGCCGTGGGCCTAAAAACTGTTATTGCCACCGCGCGGGTGTATTTATACTTGTAATAACCCTCTCTTTCCATAAGGGTATAAAGGTAATTTTACCTTTTTATTGAAATATTAATAATAAGTTGTTATTAATATTTATTAAAAATAATAACCCTGTTAGTAATATAAATCGTGTTGGAATTAATGGTTAAATGAATTTTAAGAATAATGTTATGGTAACACAAGTCTTAAGCTTATAAAATCATCTTAATAATTATTTAAACTATTATAAGCTTTATTATATTAAAATGCACAAATTTATGTTCATATATATTCAATATAATTATTATGTGATAAATTATAAAATAAATTTTATTCTAGTAAAGTGTTCAATTTTATAAGTAATTATGTCATAAGGACATCATTGTAACTTTTCGGAAATATTGGGCTATTTGGGTAAAACCCAACCTCTTCTTCTCCAAATCAAACCAAACTAAACTCAATCTTCAATCGACCATATCTTATTCGTTTCTACGTGAAAATGGATGCCGTTAGTGGCATTGGATTCTCCTCTTCGAGCACTTCAATACCCCTCAATTAATTGGAGGAATTAATTAGCCATTTAACCACGATTTTGGGTGTACTTATCGGTTAGGGTTAATGGCATTAGTTGGAATTGGATTAAATTTTGATGGATTGATGGCGTTGTGACTCGGATTGGATAAGGGAGAGTGGTGTGGGTGGATAAGGATGAGTAATTAGGCGTTCAATTTGAGTTAATTCACCATAAACATCTTGAAGGGAGTGGATAAGAAGATCATAAATTTGGGTGTGGAGTAATGACGTTCTTATCCGACATTGGATGAACGAGAGCAGCAATTCTGGGGCTATAAAATCCAATTCTGGGGGGGTTGGCTGCGCATTGCAGCCCGTGAAATCGGTTGGGCCCGACCCAGCCCGATCGACCTGGGTACTTTTCGGTTTTGGTTATTTTAAAAAAAATTATTAAAATTAAATTAACATAAATAATAATGTTTTAAGTAAATTATTATGGAGATTACATTAGCATATATTGTTATACTTAGATTATATGAATATAAAATTATATAGATTTTCTTTATGAGAAAAATGAAGTTAAGACCATATATTGTGAGGAATTATAAAATTTGATAATGATAGTTATAATTACTAAGGTAATACTATAAATCATGTTTAGAAAATAATGGTGAAATTTATATAGTATATATGCTATAATATAATGACCTTATAATATTCATATGTGTCAATGAATTCTTAGAAATAAATGAGAAGTGGAAATTATATAAAAGATTTTACTAAGAAACTTTATCAATAAATGTTTAAATGGAAAATTATAAATACAAAGGCGTTATTATTAAATTAGAGTCATAAAGGATATGAACTCTAATATTTCTTTCTTCAAAATATATTATTAAAATTTATTTTGAATTATCTCTTTTCCGGTCCCGTTCGATTATCGAAGAGCTATTGTCGTAAACCTTTCCTCTGCGAGTCAACCGTAGTCGAACTTCGTATCCGAGGCAAGTGGTTTGGTTCAGTTTTAGCATGTTCGTTTTTATGATCCGTTTGTTGGGAACTAATTGTGTGAAATTAAAATGAACTAGGTTGTTGTTTTATTTCCTAGTATTAACGACATTGTTATTCGCGTAGTTATTATTGCTAGGCTATGCTAGTATGGTTTTAGGTTCGATCTGTGTTGGTCTTGTACGTGGCCTTGATTATTGTTAGCCTCGTAGTGGCTTTGTTTCTTGTTAGCCTCGTAGTGGCTTGTTATGGACTTAGGTTAGAATTAGGGGTGGAGCCTTTGATCCTCAGAACACCTGTCTATAACTGCATTAGGATGGCCCTATACCCTAATGTTGGTCATGACCATGTCTCCTCAATTGTGCGTGAGGGACATTGCACCTAGCTAGTGCGTTCTTCAAATCCGCGGAAATCGTTGTTCGTTGTATCGCGACTAGTGTCGATAAAGAAGTAAAAGTTATTAACGTGAAGTGTGAAGTTTTGAAACTAATAAGATAAGTGCTAGTGCACGTAATTAATGAACCAAGATGGTTAGTACAACTTGGAAAACCATTCTTGCTCCCGGCTAATGACGGTTCTCTTTCCAATCTGAATTCGCATATGCGGTGAGGTTGGTCGTGGATCCAGTTAGTCGACGAAGGCTTTTCAAAATCTCTGTGTGAATAATAAAGGTTCCCAACAAATCGATCAAGCTTCTAAGGAACCATACTCGTGTGGTGTCCTAATTCTTTTCGTTGCATCTCATCGTTTTCCTCGTCCGTGGGAAGTACTTGGGTTGTTAGATCATCGACCGGCTTTTATTCGGAGTTCGATGCTAGTGACTGGGTATCACCACAAAAGAACCATTTTCAAAACCCCATTTGCTTAGTCTGTCACAAGACTAACCCGACCACATTCTTTCCTTTGCATGGTTCGGCTAGCGTCAACCGTATTTCTCGTCACGGCACATCAGGCGATCATATTCTTCAGGTCGACAGAAGTAAAGTTGGAGAAGAGTTGAGCTGCAGTTGGATCTTTTCATGATAGTTTATAAAGTCAATTTGATTTTCAATTTGAAGAACGATGAATTAGGATTTTTCAATTCCTAGACGATGTATTGGTGCAAGTACGAACGACCTTATGCAATTTCAAAAATTTCTAATCTTCCGCTGTACGATTTCAAACTCTTTTGAGAGAAGTTTAATTAAAAAAAAAGTTTATTATCCATCGTTTTTCCTTTTATTATTTAATATTGTTTTAGTAATTGTTCAGATCAAGCTTAGGGTGGCTTCAGACTTCAAATCCGAGGTCACTGGCGTGCAGCATTTCAGGTTTAAATTTGAGGTGTTACAATGCTGATCATTGGACGCGATGAATGCGTTGCAATTGCTGCTGCCGCTATGCGGCTTGTATATAATTTGGCCGTGGTTTTATGTTTTCGATTTTTTGGCTTTTGTGACGTACGTATTCGTCATATCCAACCCCATGCCAAACTAGGTGCTAGGACCGCGCTTGACACGAGTCAAATAAGATAATACTTGCGAAAATCGCCATATCCAACCCCATGCCAAGCTAGGTGCTAGGACCACGCTTGACATGAGTCGAATAAGATAGAATTTGCGAAAATCGCCATATACAACCCCATGCCAAGCTAGGTGCTAGGACCGCGCTTGACACTAGGCGAATAAGATAGAATTTGCGAAAATCGCCATATCCAAACCCATGTCAAGCTAGGTGCTAGGACCGCGCTTGACACGAGTCGAATAAGATAGAATTTGCGAAAATCGCCATATCCAACCCCATGCCAAGCTAGGTGCGAGGACCGCGCTTGACACTAGGCGAATAAGATAGAATTTGCGAAAATCGCCATATCCAACCCCATGCCAAGCTAGGTGTTAGGACCTTGCTTAACACTAGGCGAATAAGATGGTACTTGCGAAAATCACCATATCCAACCCCATGCCGAGCTAGGTGCTAGGACCACGCTTGACACTAGGCGAATAAGATAGAATTTGCAAAAATCGCCATATCCAACCCCATGCCAAGCTAGGTGCTAGGACCGCGCTTGACACGAGGCGAATAAGATGGTACTTGCGAAAATTGCCATATCCAACCCCATGCAAATCTAGGTGCTAGGCTAGGACCGCGCTTGACACTAGGAAAATAAGACAGAATTTGCAAAAATCGCCATATCCAACCCCATGCCAAGCTAGGTGCTAGGACCGCGCTTGACACTAGGTGAATAAGATAGTACTAGCGAAAAGTCGCCATATCCAACCCAATGCCAAGCTAGGTGCTAGGACCGCGCTTGACACGAGTCGAATAAGATGGTACTTGCGAAAATCACCATATCCACCCAATGCCAAGCTAGGTGCTAGGACCGCGCTTTACACTAGGCGAATAAGATAGTACGTGCTAAAAATCGCCATATCCAACCCCATGTCAAGCTAGGTGCTAGGACCGCGCTTGACACGAGTCGAATAAGATAGTACCTGCGAAAAATCGCATATCCAACCCCATGACAAGCTATGTGCTAGGACCGCGCTTGACACGAGGCGAATAAGATAGTACTTGCGAAAAATCGCCATATCCAACCCCATGCCAAGCTAGAAGCTAGGACCGCGCTTGACACGAGTCCATAAGATAGTACCTGCGAAAAATCGCCATATCCAACCCAATGCCAAGCTAGGTGCTAGGACCGCGCTTGACACTAAGTGAATAAGATAGTACTTGCGAAAAATCGCCATATCAAACCCCATGCCAAGCTAGGTGATGACAGGCCCAAAGTACTATACTAATCTAAGGATAGGGCCCCAGGTCAATCAACAAAAAAAAATTGTATCACGACCCCGTTATAGTACGGTGGTCGAGGTCGATCACATGGAATTATTTCATATGCGTTTGAATGGTTGATTATCTAACACAAACACAAGGGAAGAAAACACACGAAGCAACTCGGGACCGAGGCTGTCAATCTCCGGACCGAGGTATAGCTAGGCACAAACAACGTCGGGCTCGAGGCTAGGGGACTCGGGCTCGACTTAACAATCAATGCAAAAGGGAAGAAACAAAGGGGATCCTAGGGCTAGGGGTTCATGCAAACATCAACTTCACATGCTATCATATAGATCAATGAACTAGAGACGTCCGCCTTAGACATAGATCAACAAATCCAATCAAATCATGCCATAAATCTCAAGGAACTAGGCTCACGCATTCATTCAAGCCAAACGACTCTCTATTACTCCTATTCGACCGCGGGATCAAGAGGCCCTCTCTTCATCCCTTCGAACCAACTTTCCTAAGCTTCCAACAAAGGATCTTGCTCATAAGGTAAATAGACATGGATCTAGGCAATCAAATCATGAAATTGGTTCAAGGACATGCAATTGAGTTGTGGTTTTCGCCCCCTACCCTTAGATCAAGCTAACTACTCACTAATCATGGAATTCAAGCTAGCATTCATCAAATGCCATAGGCAAATCATGATTCATGCAAGTCAAATCCACAATCAACAACACAAACACAAAATCAAAGCCAAAGCAAACTTGAATTAAACTAGGAAGAAGTACTCTTACAATCTCTAGTCCCGCTCCAAGCCTAAGGGTTTCTTTCCTCTCCAAGGAAAGGAATTCACCCAAATCTTCATCTAGATCTTGGGTTTCTTCCCTCCCTTGGAGAAGAGTCCACCTCTTTCTTCCTTGTACTCTCTCAAACCTCACTCTCTATTCACTCTCTCCAAAGTTGTTCTAGATTTCCTCTATTGAGAGACTACCAGGGTTTAAATAGAGATTTTCCCCCCCTTGGAGAAGAGTCCACCCCTTTCTTCCTTGTACTCTCTCAAACCTCACTCTCTATTCACTCTCTCCAAAGTTGTTCTAGATTTCCTCTAATGAGAGATTATACGGGATGGAAATGGAAAACCTGTCAATGGAACAGCTAGAATATATGGAAAAGTGTCGGTATTATTGCCGGAAGCAATGGCATTATGGGATGGTGTAAGGAAGGCCAAGCAATTGGGCATTAGAAAACTCGAGGTGGAGGGGGATAACATGACAGTTATCAAAGCTATATCAGGGTTGAATCGCTGCCCATGGGAAATTGAAAGAATTATTACAGACATCCTCGTCTCCCTCAGGGGTTTCGAGTCAGTACGCATATTTCATGGGAGTCAACTTTGTAATTTTGTGGCCGATAAAATTGCTTTCTTGGGCCACAACCTCTCATGGGAAACTATTTGGAATCATCACGAGCTTCTTGCTCTCATCCGAAAGGATGCACTAGGAATCCCGCCTTAAAGCGGGATCCTAATTTTCACCGGGTCAAAAAAAACAAAATAGAGATTTTTCCCCCTATTACAAAGACTAGATTACCCTTCTAAACTCCTTGATCCCCAAGGAAAATCCTTGACCTCGAAGGCTTCTAGAACTCCTTGATCTCCAAGGAAGCAAATATAATTTTGGGAATTAATAGGAAAATCCCAAAAAGAAAGGAATCCGGAGCCACGACCGACATGGATCGACACGGAGAGAACTCGGGTCTGACTCGCTTCTACCTCGGTCCAAAGGCATACGTTCCAGTACCTCGGGCCCGACTTGCCACACCTCGGGCCACCATCTCGATCCACCATGGAACTCGGGCCCGACTTGCCCAGATCTCAGGCCTAAGGCAAAAAATCAGCTTTCTTCGCTCCGTTCTCTCTCGTTTTAGCTCGGATTTGCTCGATTCTTTCGCCCTTCACTTGGTCTTCACTTTAGGCTTCTTTCCATGCATTGTTAGCTCCATTTTGGCTCCTTTTTCATCCTTGAATTCCTCCATAATGCCATGATGCTCCAATCTCCATGATTCTTGCTCCGAATCTCATAGAAATTGCGGGAACTAAGCTAAAAAGGGACAAAACACACAAGAAAAGGGAAGAAAGAGACATATTTACAAAGGAAAATCACCTATAAAATACTACCAAATAGAGAGACATCAGAATACCCCATATTGAAACTTGCTTGTTCTCAAGCAATAACTTGGATTCAAAACCTCAACATGATCTTCAAGTAAAGCACTAAGTCAAAACCATTTTCAAGCACGTATGAATCCAAAGATAAGCAATCAAACGTCATCACATGTGTATGCATGCTTCAAGTATGAAATGCTACCACCTAGCCTCACTTTAGGGAAATGTAATCAAAGCACAACTCTCAAGTATGTATGGCTTAATGCATAAAAGTGATGCATCTCTCCACTCATGTCTTGTGCAAAGTCTACTTTTATCATTGAAGATAATATTACCAATCTCTCTACCTAGAGATATCAAAACAATACCAATACAAGAAGAACTTTGGCTCAATGGAGATCCTCATAGAGAATTCCATTCGGCCGGGTTGTAATCGGGCTTTTGGTGTTTCATAAGCGAAGGATTCGTTTGGCTATGTGGTGATCACAATGGGACTCGAACAACCTAAAATACTCACCAACATTACCAAAGATTCCACATCTTACTACTTCTCCAAACAACTCTCAACAATCAAAGGCACTTACCCAACATTTCACCCACACTTTCCTTATTTTACATCTCTACACTTGGATTTTTTATTGCACTTTCTTTATTTTCTTCTGCCTTTCTCTCATTTTTTTTTCTTCTTTTAATATGCTATAGGGAGCTAGGTCGGGCCCGAGTCTCCTAGACTTGATCACGGCTCGATTGACCCCATACTTGCATTTTGCTCACTTTCCTTCACATTTTTGCCCTTTGTGCAAAATTCCCAAAAGCCCATCAACTTTCTCCTTAGGAGATACACTGCCAAAATGTGTTTCCCAAACTCTTGCCTTCACCCAAAGTATTTCACAAAATCATTTCCACAACCACTTAACTATGTTCGAATGCCATAAGGGTCAAGCTTTCATCGGCTAGGAATGTGTTTTTGAGGAGCTACAAACAAAGGCTAATAGGCTATAACGGGGCTACAAATCAAGGATTAATGCAAGGTAGGAATAAGGATATTTATGTGGCTAAAAACATACAAGTTCAATCTTAATACTAGCATGCATGATTAATTCTCATAGCGGCTTCAAGAAATAAATATACACTTGAATAACAAAGAGACTATGACACAAGAGAGTATACTCACAAAACAAGAGAGGGATATGCAAAGAAAAATCCCAAAAGGCCAAAATCAAATCTCACAAGGTACACTCAATACTAGGTAGCAAACAAGTCATCTTTTAGCACACATGCTCAATATAGAATGCCAATCATGGATCATGTATAAAAGCAACATCATAAGACTAGGCTAAACCATCCAAAGCATGCAAAGGAATTACATGAACACAAACCATTTCATAGGACACTTAAGATGGGGGTTTCTAGTCCAAAAACTATAAAAACACAAAAAACATTTGTTGTTTTTAACACAAATTTTCAAAATTTTATGGATTTTTTTGCAAAAAATCTCAAACAAAGCAAAAGACACACTAAGCACACATATGTACAAACACTAGGCACAAGAGAGTTTCCTTTTCCCATACCCCATACTTAAAATATGCAATGCCCCCATTGCATCCAAATAAAACCAAAAGGGAAAATGAAAAGGGAAACTCACTAGACAAGGCGTTTGAAGCTAGGAAGAATGGTGAATTGTTGACATCGGCACATGGGAAGGTGAAGGTGGAGCACTTGAGGCTCGAACTACTTGAGAGGTGGTCGAGACCGTTTGCTCGTCTCACATCCTAGTTGTTCGTCCATTTGCATCATACACCTTGACCCTTTGAGCTCATCATTCGAATCAAGAAGCACCTACAAGATCACACCAAAGATACATCCCAAAATACTTGCATTCAAGGGGGTGTAGAGAGAGGGTTAGCACAATAAGCTCAAATCCTAAAAATAAGAAAACAAATCAAAAGGAAACAAAGGATACGTCGGGTTGCCTCCCGAAAAGCGCTCTTTTAACGTCATTAGCTTGACGTGCCACCTAATCTTGGTTAGGGTGGAAAATAAGGCTCGGGGTCCATGAATTCCCCAAGAACAATCTCATCACTAGCAAAGAATTGAGGCCATTCTCTATAGTTCAACCAAATATGCGCCTCGGCCTCGTCATAATGGCGGGGGACCCCATACTTAGACCAAGAATAATTGGAGATCAAATCAACCAAGTATGGTTCATCTCCACCATATGACTCATAAGAAACTGTCGCAAAAGAGCAAAGAAGATAGGGCGAAGGAGTCTCACACATGATCTTGGAAGCTTGCTTCTCAGGCTGGACCGACATTGGAGCCACATCGGGCCCGACTTCCGGCATCTCCTCCAAAGCTTGTTTGAATCGAGACTCGACTTTTTCTTCTTCAATCATATGAGAGGGAGAGCTTTCCTTTACTTCAATCTTTGCACGCTCAAGAGCCATGAGATAGTTTTCCTCCATTGTCACCGATCGAAGTGGATGCAAGTCGGTCCCGACGTTCTGCATCTCGGTCCTGGGGCAGAGTAGAGGCAGGGGAGGTGGTCCGATGTCTGGGCAACTCGGGCCCGACATGTCCTCCAACTCCGTCCGGGTTTGGAGAGTCGGGCCGACTTGCGAGCTATTCAGGCCCGACACACTGGGTACGTCGGTCAAGGCTTGCTCACTCTTCTCGACTTGTGGTGGCTCGACTCGGAACTCATCATAGCTCTCTTCATCATGATAGTTCGGAAGTTGCTCTTGAGAACTCAGCATTTGGGATGCTATTTGGGCAAATTGATTGTCAAATTGCCTCCTCTATGCACCAAACTCATTGATTTGAGTTTTCATCTCCTTGACGTCATCCCTCAACTCTTTCGCCCATTGAGGTTGCTCATCAATCTCCTCTTGCATCATCTGTGCCCATGGAGAAGTTTCTTCATAGCTTGGAGGTTGGTAGGGAGGTACTCTTTGTATTTGAGTGCAAGTGGGACTTCCCCAATAAGATTGAGCACCACCTCTTCCACCATAGTAGTTTCGGTCATACACCTCTCTCATGTAACACTCCTTTTCATAGGCTTCAACTTCTATCTCTTGTTGCATTCTAATCCGGGCATCAAGTTGCTCACGAGCTCTAGCTCTCTCTCTTCTTTCACTTTGCTCTTTTGCCTCGTGGAGTTCTCTTTTTAGACGCTTGATCTCCATTTGAAGGTAGAGAACCTCCACATCATCATCACTATCATAGAAATCCATTTTTTTTAATGAGATGGAATCACCTACAAAAAGACAAAAAGAAAAAAAATCAAATAACACAAGAGGGTTCGGGCTAGTCCCTTACCCAAAACAAATCAACCAAACAAACGCACAATCACAATAATTCCCCGGCAACGGCGCCATTCTGATGACAGGCCCAAAGTACTATACCAATCTAAGGATAGGGCCCCGGGTCTGATGGGTTCCGGATCGGAGGGTCTCAAAATTTAAATTTTTAAACCGAACCCCAATTGTAGTAAAAGAGGTAGGGTGTCGAACACACGGGAGTTCGTGCGTTGAGAGTACCAAAAAAACTAAAAAGGGGTAAAAGAAAGGCAAAAACAAGGAAAATCAAAGGAATCACCTCGGACCGACACTGGTCACTTCGGTCCGAGGGTGGATCGAGGAGATTTTGGCCGGGACCGACACACACAACGTCGGGCCCGATGTACTGGGTAACTCGAACTAGGCAAATTTGGTAGATCGGTCTTGGGTTTTTGGGTTCCTCCCCTATCTAGACTTGGGTGATTCCACCCCAATTCAGCCAATAAATGTTGATCCTTATGAGATCGAGGTTGTTGCCTTCGATCCCTCCACTCTACACTTCGACCTTAGGGAGTTTTCACCTCCTTCGATGCTAGGTCTAGTGATGGGCTCGAGATCGCTTTCGCTTACTCTTACCAACCACAAGCCCTAGATCCCTTGTTCTCACAAGAGAATTGAAGCTCAATGTAGAGAGGATTCATAGATCAAGCACTTAAGGCTATGGAATTGGGGGACACCTCGGAGCCCGACGTTGCCAATGTCGGTCCGAGCCTCTAAAATGCCTAACTCGGGCCCGACTTGGTGGGACATCGGTCCTGGGCCTCGATCCTCTTCTTTTCTTGGTCTTCCTTGAGTTCCTCTTCGATCTTTGCATGGCTCTTCCGCTCCTTTGCTTCTTAGCTTGGCTCCTCCTTAGAAACTCCTCTAAAAACGTCCTCAAGTGCGCCATTTTACCTACAAAACACAACAAATTCGCATAGTCTCCGAATCTCATAGAAAACCGGGAACTAAGCTAAAAAGGGACAAAACTAACAAAGAAAGGAACAAAAGACACCTATTTACAAGGGAAATTAACCACTAAAACACCACCAAAATGAGAGACATCAGAATACCCCATACTTAAACTTGCTTGTCCTCAAGCATTAACAATGTAAGCAAGACCGAAGCATAATCTTCAAGTAAAGCCTCATATGAAAAAATCAATCAAGCACAATTAATAGACATGTAAGCAAGAATATGTCATCACACATGATCAAGTGTTCAAGGAATAAAGTCTAATACAACCAAGCCTCACTTTAGGGATATAGAAATGTGTATCACTCATCATGTGTTTAGGTTTAGCAATGAACACTCAAACTCAACAATCATGCAAGTAAAGGCTTTACTATTGAAGCTAATATCACCAATTCCTCCACCTAGAGATGCCTATTACAATGCACACAAAGAATATGAACTTGGCTCAATGGAGGTCCTCAAAGAGGTTCCATTCGGCCGGGTTGTAATGGGGCTTTTGGTAATTCTCAAGGTGGGAATCACTTTGGTCTTGTGGTACTCATAATGGGGATTGAACTTTCTAGTCTCTCACCAATCTCACCAAATTATTCCACTTTCAACTTCACTCATCCAAAAGACTTTGATTTTTCTCTTCTTTTCTTTCCTCAACCCACTTTGCCACTTAACATTCCACTTCATCCTTACACTACACTTTTTGTTGGATTTTTTTTTTCACACTTTTTCCACTTAGGATCGACTTGCACTACTCGGGCCCGATGTGCACTTTAACTCGGTCGGTGCCCTTTTCTTTACTTAAGCACTTTGCTTTCAATCCACTACTTTTCCAACATTTCTTTCTTTTCACTTCAAAGATGCACTACCCACTTGGTTTATAACTCCCTTTCTTGCCCTTTCACCAAAGAGAATCTCAACTCTCCAAATATATTCCAAAACCTCTCACTAAAGTCCAATCCCATAAGGGTTAAGTCATATAGGCTAGGAATCATATTTTTGAGGAGTTTCAAACAAAGGTCTAAGGCTAAAACGGGGCCACAAACAACGGTTTCTCTTCAAGGGTAGGATATGGAACATTTTGTGACTAAATAAAATAAAAGTTCAAATCAATGTGACAAAGCATAGAACAATTCTCATATTGGTCTCGGAAAATAGATAAACACCGCAATAGCAAGTTTTACTAGGCATGCATGAGCTAATCACACAAGAAAATGAGGGATATGCAAATATGAACAAATATCCCTAAAATGGCCAAAAATAATCTCACATGGATCACTCTAGCTTAGTTGCATCAAAACTCATCCAAGAACTCATGTGCTCAATACAAACATGCAAGATATCATATCACTTCAAAAGCAACATCCATTTAGAGGCTAAACTATCCAAAAATATGCAAAGGACTTTACATGCTCATATTATCATTAGCCTTCTTATGGACATCTAAGATGGGAATTCCTAGTCCAAAACAAAATCTTTTTGTCATTTTTCACACAATTTTCGAATTTTTATGAATTTTTGCAAAACTTTTCTCAAAAACAAACAAACTCATCCATTCAAACCATCAAACTCAATCATCATTCATGCATCACATCATGCCACTATCCAAAGGAAAAACATCCCATAACAAAACAAGAGAAATACAAGGAACCTACACATGGAATTATGAGCTACTAACCCACCCCATACTTAAAATTTTGATGTCCTCATCAAAACAAAGAAATCAAAACTCAAAAGTAAAAGAGAAAAGTCAAGAAAGCTCACAATTCTTTATTCTTGAATGGCATGTTGAGGCTTAGTTTGGAGGGTGTCCTCGGCGGCGTCCCCTTTGGAGCCGTGCGTGCCTCTCTCGCTCATACACATGGTCATTGAAAGGATCTTGACTTGGCGGTTGAATTTGTGGTGCGGGGCGCGTACATTGGTCATCACGGGAAGAGAAGTTCCCGGTCATCCATTCATTGAAGCTCTCTTGAACGCTCCATCTTTGGTCCTCGACCGCTCTCAAGTCATCCACTTCACGCCTCGTGTAAGCAATGTTGTGGTTCACTTCTTCAAATCGGGCTTGGAAGTCTTCTTGGTGGTGGGAAAGTTGTTGTTGTTGGAAGTTGAGGTGTTGTTGTTGTTGGTTGAGTTGGTGTGCCTCTTATAGCATGCTAGATTGTTGAAGTTGAAGGTGAGCCAATTGGTTGGCTAAGAAGTTCATGTTCACCGATTGTTGAGGTTCGGGGAAGACCATCCCGGGCCCAAACCATTGGGCATACCCTTCATACCCTCCATAGCTTGGTGGCTCTTGTCTTGCTCCACTTCCCTCGCCCCTCTCGAAATGGCTCGGAACCGGATCGGGCAAAAATACATCGGACCGACGTTGATGGACGTCGGGCCCGACATGGCTTGCACCTCGGTCGAGTAGTGTTGGTGCGTGGTCGGTGAGCAAGTTGTGGTATCCACCATCTTCTTCTTCTTCTTGAGGCGGGTCAACGTCCATGTCCTCTCTCCTTACAAACTCATATTTGTTGGGCTCTTCTTCTTCGGTGTTCGGGGAAGATTGTGGGGTAGTGAAACGAATATGTTGTGCTCGTCTTCTACACTCAAGTGTCCCCTCCGGCTCTCCATAAGGATTCTCCTTGCCCACCCATACTTGGAACCAATTGTAATAGCTTGTGAGGTCAAAGAGACGTGGCCCCAAGGGAATGTGCACCTTGTCGAAGTTGGAGTGAGGGGCTAGATAGGTGGTGGCACCGGTCACTTGCTTCTCCTTGATGATGTTGGCTTTCTTGAAATACTTAAGGTACATGAACTCTACACCATTCGGGACCGGCGTGTAGGTAGACAAATCCACCTCAAGACGATGAGCCAAGCGGGCTATCATGCCTCCAAAATAGATCCATGAGGAACTTTGGAAATCCCTCACCATCTTCACCCATTCCCATGTGAGGTTCATTGGCTTATCATTGTGAAACAACATCTCATAGAGCAACATGGCCTCTTCCTTCATTGGCTTGCTCAACTCGTGCCTAGCAAAGATGGCACAACCCAAAGCTCGGATCATGACTCGTAAGAGTGGGCTTGCTATCTCATTTGTGGATGCGCCTTTCCTCATCTCACCTCTTCCGGCTACAAACCTCCAAAGATAGTCCACCTTCTCGTTGCCCACAAAAGCCTCATCTCTCGGAAAAGGGAACCCAAGGTAAGTAGCCAAATTACGGAGAGAGACCTTGTGCAACTCGTTGCCCATTTGGAAGGAGATCATGCCCTCACTCTCGACTCCTTCATACGTGCACTTGAATGACGCCATAAACTCGGACGTTAAGGCGGGATAATGAGTGTTGTTCCACCTTAGCATCACGTTGAGACCGATGTGAGAATAGCACCGAGTAAGAGCCTCATCCATGTTCATCTTCTTGATAGATTCCCAATCTAACCACCGAGTGTGGTGAGATAGACCCATGAGTCGCTCATACTCCCGAGCTACATCATCATCCTCAAAGCGCACATCATCCATCCTTTGCACCCTCTTGGACGACTTCTTGGACTTCCTTATTGATTTCTCCATCCTTGAAGAAGATGCTCGGGTAGTCATGGTACCTACACACAATCAAAGCAAAGAACTACAAGATAAGATCTATACAAACACAACAAAGTCACATGCCTTCACAACAAACAACTCTTCACACAAGGAGATGACCCCATACTTGCTCTTAAGACATTCAATCTACAAAATCCAACATGCATGAACCAAGAATCACATAACAATGGTCAAGCTACAAGAGATATCATGATAAACAAGCCTTAGCCAACAATCAAGCTCATGAATCCTAAAGCTCACACAAGAGAAATCCAAATAGCATAGGACCGACCAACACAAGACGTCGGGCCCGAGGTACAACCTCGGTCCGAGTCTTGGACCGACTTGCAACATCGGTCCCGAGTATCTGGGCATCTCGGTCCGATCATCAAACCGACTTCTCTACCTATTTCACCCAAAAATCACTCTATCATGCTCCTAAAATCCAAAATCAACCATTTCTCATTATCAATCGAAGTTCCAAGTTGGTTCTATCATGCATGATCAATAATTAGGCACAAATTCCATTATGCATGCAAAATCACCATGGATGCTCAAGGTCTAAGCTCACTCAATCATGGCAAATCTCAAATTTAGCAATGAAAGCATGAAATTCACAAGGAATCAAGTAGAGATTGAGATTCACATACCAAACTTTGAAGAAACAAGGACTTCTAGCAATCAACTTCTTAGAACTCAAATTCTCTTCTAGATCTAGAAGAGGGATGAAGAACTTTGGGATTTTGGTGGGATTTTTTGGCTTTTGGATCGATGTTTGGGGATGCTAGGGGTTGGATCGAGATTTGTTGTGGGATTTGCTTGGGGTTCGAGAATGGTGGAGGTGATGGATCGATTTGGGGGTTTTGAAGGGAGTTTGGTATTTTGGGAAGGTGGTTATGAGGGTGATGGGTGTTAGGTATGCGAAAGAAGGCTTAAATTGGGTAGAAGACAAAGTTAGGTCAGAAGGGCATAATAGGCATTTCCACAAAATCAAGACCAATGTTGACCGTCCAAACCGGACCGACGTCACAACATCGGGCCCGAGATATTGGGTACCTCGGTCCAACTCGGTTTGGCTTCCTAAAAATTCCTTTTTCTTGGCAATTCTCTACCCACAAGTCCTTTTATAATTTTCACCAATACCACACACAATCATGAAGCTCACACAACACACAATTCCATAAAACACATGCTAAAGAGAGATTAGAAAGAATGTAAGCTAAGGCAAAGAAAAACAAACTAGAAACTACGAAAATGAACCTACTAAATTCGGGTTGCCTCCCGAGGAGCGCTTCTTTGAAGTCACTAGCTTGACTTTTAACCTCTACCCTTCACGGAGGGTGAAAAATGGTGAATTGATCATCCTTGTCGTGTCCTTCGCCACGCCCCTCATAGCCATAATACCACCATTTGTGATTGATGAAAGTGTGGTCTCCAAATTCTCCTTTGTCCTCCAAAGTGTAAGTTTGCATTTCTTGCTCCTTCTCTTCTCGATCTTCATTTCCTACAACACAAAAATCTAAAGAATTTCTAGGGGACTCAATGACATTATAACTCAATTCTTCTTGCAAATCACTCAAACAAAGGTAACCATCCTCTAGATCCTCTTTCAAGTCACTCAAACAAATGTACGAGTCTCCCACATCAAAAGGATATAGAGAAGGATACTCTTCATGGCTTCTTGGGCTATCTCTTTCTCTTGACTCTTCATGGTTCTCCAATGGATCTAGCAACTCTCTTTGTTGCTCTTGAACATTGATCATGTCATGATTCCTCAAAGGTGCTTGTTCCTCTCTTGTGGGTTCCACCTCCTCTCTCTTACGCTTGGCACTTTCTTCCAATTTCAAAATCGCCAAAGCATCCGGTTCATTAAGAGCTTTGTTGAAATGGAACTCCACCTTATCCTCGCCAATCTCGAAAGTCACTTTCCCATTTCTCACATCAAATTTGGCACCCGCCGTGGCTAGAAACGGCCTTCCAAGAATAATGGGCACCAACGGATCTTCTTTCATATCTAAGATCACGAAATCATCGGGGACAAAATACCTCCCAACTCTAACCGGGACGTCATCTAAGATTCCGGTGGCCTTCGTGGATGAACCATCGGCCATAGTAAGACTCATGTCAACCGGTTCCATATCTCCGAGGTTAGCCCTTCTCCATATGCTCATGGGCATAACCGATATGCTTGCTCCTAAATCACAAAGAGCTTTGAAGTTTTGGGATCCAATCCCCACGGTAATTGCAAATCTTCCGGGATCACCTAGCTTTTGAGGTAGCTCCAAGATCTTCACCTCATTTTGGATCTCCACAATCGACCTCTTCTTGATCAAAATTTCCTTTAAGAACTTTGCATAGGATGGCATCTCTCTTAGAGCGTCGGTGAAAGGGATGGTGATGTTCATACCTTGCAAAAGCTTCAAGAACCTCTTAAACTTGCCCTCAACAATCTCCTTGGGCTTCTTCAAT